>OY019135.1:5149546-5502046 GCA_955652365.1 Eristalinus aeneus
AAGTTGTGGTCGTTGGGTCTTTTATTTACTCATTAACGTTCAATAAAAGAGTGTTACAGAAAAAAACATATTTTTGTTATATATACCCTTTGTCATTATCTACCATTACACGAGATAAAACATATTTAAATTAAAAACTATACAAATTAAGAAATGTTATCGTCTTTCCTATAAGTAAATACAATTTAAAAGAAAGTAAATTAAAGTAAAAAGAATTGTATATGTAGAAAAAGCATTTTCATTTTATAGCATAAGTCTTGTTAGAACCATTTTGTTACTATTTTTTTCTTTCGGATTAAAGTTAGTTCACGGTCGCTACCTCAACTCTACACAGATTGGAATGAAGCCCAATAAATGAGGTTAAGTTTGTTTTATCTAAATTTTGATCAGGTTGGCTTCCTCAACTAAGTACTCTTCTTTTCGTCTTTTATGTTACCGTCATATCACATTTCAATGCATCGAAATATTTGCGGACGTGTTTTGATTTTTGCATTGAACATTTTTTATCGGAAAGGACCTTTAAGTAAAAAAGTAAGTCCTTAAAAAAGTAAGTCCTTAAATGTATACTCTATAGATTGAACAATTGCAAAGACTTCTTTGCCCATTATAGTCAAATAAAGAAGGAAAATTAAAAGTAAACTTATTGAAAAAACTTTACATATATGTATATATATATATATATATTTAAATTTTATATTATATTTGTACAAAATTCATAAATATTCGTGTACAGGTAATCAGTTCTTAACGAAAAAAATATATTAATGTATTTATATTCATTAATGATTTTCCGAGTTTGTAGATGTATCCTTCACTTCGAGGTATTTATGGGTCGCGACCACAAGGCAGGACAGATATTATACAAATCATATTCAGTTATCTCTTCAGTCAAGGAAATAACAAGAAAGGGTGATTATACATTTGACTCAGTTTTTATGTCAATTACGTCAATGCCACTTGCGAGATCAGCGACTTTATAAAACTTGTGGCGCAAGTGCTTTTGACTGCATGGAATGATCTTCGAGGTAACTATTTTAAAAAAGTCAGATATGAGCTCTTCACTGTTTCTAAAACCGTTTTTGACATTGAAGGTTCCTAGAGTTCGTTCCAGACCTTGGTGAAGCATCAAAAATTGTTTATTGGAATTTCACATCGATGTAAGTGGCAGTACTTGCGTTTTCGTTAGAAACTGCCAAAGGGTGAAAATCTGATCTATTTTGGCCCGAACTTACTTTTGTTTAGAAACAAAATGAAAATATATCCTTTGGTATATGGTGCAATAAAAGGCTGTTGCCAAGGCTCAACGCGGCTGACGTCGGTTGCTTGAAGGCCGATGGCTTTTGCTGCAATCATTGCATATATTGTACAGAAGGATCCACGTGATCTTTATCTGTGCTGTATGTCCTCATTTACGAACAAACGCCAAGACAGTTCTTTAAATCGCCTTTTTTATTAAATTTGAAAAACAATCAGGATGACGAAACCATCACAGGAAATGCTGAAAATAATGTCACGCCATCACTCGGCGCTTAAATTGCACGGCAAGACTTCAAACCTCAGCATAATGTTATTTTATTCAAGGTCGCCGTTACTTGTCGGCTGCAACCGTCGCCGCAGGCGCCCTAATTTCTATCGTATTTGAAATCTGCATGTCTAAGCAGAAGTGCACAAGTGTCTGAAGTGCTGACGACACGTTCTCTACTTCCTTCTCATTTACCACACATCTCCTTGTCTTGTGATTCATTCCACTAAGATGAAGATGAACACAACAAAGCAAAATGTTGAAACCGAACGCCAGGTGCAAGGGGGAGAGAGGACTCTTATATAAACACCATTTATGTAAATATATTACAAATGTGAATTTTTTATGTTAACCTTTGAGCAGCAGCTGGCTATGTAACGATGAAACCGTACGACACAGATAGTCTCTGCCTCAGAAGATACACAATAAATACCACCACCGCCAGCAACTTGTAGCTATGGCTGTCCATTGCAGCAACAACAAAATGCTTAACTAAAGCCGAAAAAAGTTCAAATAAAAAAATCTTCTCTTTCCGTTGTGCGGTGTGTCGTGTTTCTCTTCGCCACTTCGTTCAGTCTTTTTCGGTGGTGCGACGCGCGCTTCACAATCTCATCCAAGACCCCAAGTCTCTCCAAACCGTCATCCAGTCCAGTATATCTGTTGTTTGTTTTTTTTTTTGTTTGTTTTTGTGGTGATTATTGTGTGGTGTCTCGTGGTGGACGAGGGATTTTTTTGAAATAAAATTTTAACAACATTTTTTTTCACCCCATTTCATTATTGCATATTTCCACTGGATGGGTCTTTGGCAAACCGTGTGCGGAAGACTGTCCTTTGATGACTTTGATGTACTAAATGCATTACAAGTATCATAATCTGCATTCAAATTAAAACAAGAAAAACCCTTAAATTGAAAACTAAAAATGTACGTTACAAGTCTTTACATAAACTGTAGGCTGCTGCAGGCAATTATTCCGGAGTTCAAAGAACAAGTTGATTCTATGAAAGAAAGTAACCGTCATTCAGCAAGAGGAAACAGAGTACAAACTCTGTGTCTCCCTTGCCAGTGTAGATGTCCATCTAGCTATGCGAAAGCAGAGCCAATTCTTCGAGCCCCTTAGGACCCTCAACCCTCCGAATATGTTTATTCAATTAGTGAAAGTGAAGAGTTACGTTCTGTTTCAGATAGTTTGCCTGATGACGGTGATTATGTTGATAATCAAGATGATGATGGTAGTGGTTACTGTATGCATTTGGGTGATTTTATCACGTTTTCGTTTGTCCCAAAGGACATTTGCATTCATTTCCAAATGTACTCAATCAGGTTCATAGTTTGTAGAAATTGACAGTTTCCTGTGTGACTTACAGATTGACTTACTGACTGATTTACTTGCTTTGAAGGCTGGTTTTTCGTAATCGCTGTCGTTGTCGTGTGTCAGAAACAAGGTTTATTGCCAAGTGAAAGTGGTATTTACAAACACAATCGAGCATACGATGTATCTGTTGCACGTTTCCATTACCTAACTACCCAACACTTTTTAATCGGTTTTCTTGTGAAAATTCTCATAAAAAAGTTTCTTTGTGCCGTAGTAGTCATATGATGCAGTAATTTACTTGTTAATTATTATTTTTTTGGTCCATGTACAATGTCTATGTCCGTTTGACGTAAAAATGAGAATATGCACGCGCGAATGGTGGTATATGAAGTTGGTTAAGAAGTTGATATTTTGTGGGCAGGGAGGGGCAAGATAAGGCATGTATTGTAAATCTAGTGCGTTGGTAGTGGCTTATTGAATAATGATTATAGTGTCATAAATGGCTTAAGTGCTGTAATGAATGTTATCTACCGTTGCGTTTGCTTATTCAAACCGCCCCGCCACTCGTGCCATAAATTCATGATGCACAACCACCGATTTATCTTTTCATTAATCTATCAGTGAATTTTGTATGATGCTCAACAGAGCATAGCAATTAAATTGTCCGCATGATGATGATGATTAAATTGATCATTTGATAGACCTGTTCTATGCAATATTGCTACGATAATGTATGAAGGAAGAAAGTTAGTTCATATTCAAGGCCAAAGAAAGTGTCTTTATTTTTTTTTTTTTGTGTGTATTGGATCTTTTTAGTGACACCATATATATTCATTGCATAAAAAATAGAAACTTTTGACCAGTGAATTATGCGCGGGCTGTTAAATGGAAATGAAAAGAAATACATAATTATCTTGCCCTTGGGTTACGTTAACATGTTGGGTAATCTTGAATATGACACCTTGAAGACGGTCTTTCTGAATCCATGCGGACATAGAATATCGAAGTGAAATGAATAATATTTCAATTGATTTTTTGTATTTCCTGCAAGGGTCTGCTCAATAATTTTTGTTCCCAAACGAAGTTTTATACTTGCCATTTGATTCACATCTGTTGCAAAATGTGTATATTCATGACCTGGCAGTCAGACTTATTTATCAGTTCAGGATGTCGCAAATCGGTTAGTTCGGTGGAGTGTTTTGGCCCATACGTCGAATATGACGAATGAAGTTGACAACGCGAATGCCACATTCGGTAGAGTCAAGCGGTACTTCATTAAGAGAATCTCACTACCGTTATAATTCTTACTTTATGCATCACCCACATATGTATTTGTTTAACAAGTCCCTTGTCTTCGAATTCACAGAGCAGATTCGTAAAGGTAGTTCAATACCCTTCGTCATAGGTAGTGAAGGTAGATGCGTGCAACTGGATTACAAGCAAGACTGAGATGATCTGATGCTGAAACTTTAATAATTAGCATGAGTGTAGTTCTACATTTGATTTTAAAACTAGCCTGTGAATAGAATGCAGAATAGATAAGCAACACACATTAGTTCGATAGCAAAAACGTTGAACTAGATTAATATCTCACAAAACTTTTTGAAATCTAATTTTCCTCTTTAAAATTGTTTTTAAACATATACCTATGTATGTAAATAATGTTAATTAGACAACAACCTCGATGTATTTTATAATACATGTTCGTGCTTTTATTTTGGTTTTGTATTGTTTCTGAAAAGTCACTACTTTCATTGCATAATTGTGTAGAAACTGAATAATAGAACATTCTTGATTTAGCACTTTCATAAAGTAAATAAAATGTCATTCATGTCGAATTTGATAAAATCCAAACGCTATGAATTTTTAAAATGTGGACGTAAGTGTAATCTTAAATGAACTATTTTCTTCTTGCAGCTCATTGTCCATAGATTATCTGTTACTCGTGTGAAAGCCTAGTAAGCAATTATCACTTATAATAAATGATCACGCAACAGAAACAAAAAAAATATTGCACAGAACATATGCAGGTACAAATATACAAAAACGAATAAATTTATTCAGAGAGAAAGAGAGAGCGATAGAGAGAATATTGAATAAATCAGAAAGGATGCCAGCAGTGGTAACAGATGTTAAGTAAGTGAAGCAAGTTTTTCAACATAATCCTAAATGTCATCGAAATAACGGAATTGGAGAAATTTTACCTAACATTCGCCTTCCGGACGTGTACTCTAAGTATTGTCTCATGTTAAAGACTACTTCCCGTCTATCCTGATCCACCATCGGTATGGTACTCAACGCATAAGTCAACTTTTCCCTGTTATCTTTTCAACTGATCTGCTGCCGCTGTGTATGCCTGTGTGCAATAGAAAATTTATTGTAAGTATGTTGCTTATGTTCTATATATATTCTATTACTATTCTCAATTTCCCTTTTCAATTGTTTGTGTGTGTGTTTTTTCAATGGATTGTGATGTACATTTGTATGATGCTTCCTTTTTTTTAAATGCATTTTTTTATTACTTCATCATAGTTTTCTTAAATGCTAGACAAAAATACTTAAACTAGCTTATGTATCTAATCTTTGATCTTAATACTAACTTACTGACTTTTCATAAGTACTCTAAGCTAACCTAGGATTATTTTTTCCTTCTGCCTTTCGGCCTATGTTAGTTCTCAAATTCTATGTATTTTATAATTGTCTTAATGCCAGCTTCAATTTGTTCCAAGAAAACTTTAAAAACTTGGACATTAAAGTTCTTAAGTTTACTTAATACTAAGACTAAAACCTATGATAAAATTATCTAACTCGAACTTACGTCTAAACTTATGTGTACTTATCTATTTACATTACTCTTAACTATGCCCGTACCATTATACGGACGCGTGCACCCGGACGTATGTGTCATTTATTTGTCTCACATATATATCTGATGTGGTCGCCGTGGCGTAGTGGGTAGAGTGCGACGCTCACACGCCGAAGGGTCTAGGTTCGACCCTTCGGCGTCTAAGAAAGCTTCTCAAATTTCGCCGTTCGGAGTCGGCAAAAAACTGTAGGTCCCTTCTACTCGTGAGAGAACAGTAGCGCGCACAACACGAGTAGTTGATGAGCAAGCTAGGCCCTGGTCCCCCTTTGGACTGTAGCGCCAACAATTATTATTATTATATATCTGATACCCCGTGGTGCACCTTTTTTTGTTTTTTTTTTAGTTTTTAACTTTTTTTGGTTTTTGTAATGTCTTAAAAACTACCTTAACCTATGTGAGGTGGCCTAGTGAATCAGCTATCCTGTCTTTTGCTTTGAGTTAGCGGCATCGAAAGTTGATTATGGTGTAACCACCAGTAGAAATGCCGTTCTTTGTCAGAAACTGCTCTGTCGCGGGTAGAAATCGCTCTACTGAACCGTAGGAGATCCTCATGGCTGCGAGCGACGTCCGACGTTCGTATTGGAGTTGCCTTTCTACTGTTCGGCGTGCGACGTGGAAGATGATAGGGCAGCCGTCCCTATATTGTATCAAGCCTTTCGAATCCAAATAAAGGAAAGCTTCAGGTGGAATGGTACATTTCATTTGGGTAGTAAGCCCCAAAGATCAGACTGTTGGTTGAAGCCATGGCACGAGCAGTGTGACTCCGAATCAACTTAATAATAAAATTATCTATTCTTATAAGGTTTGCCTCGTTGTACAGAACCTCGTTGGGGTAGAATTTCTTGTACTGAGATTCTGGTGTTCGATATAAACGAAGACAGGCTCGAAGGCACCGCCTCTCGAACACCCTCATCTTTTCCATCTGGGGTATGATGCCTCCTTGCAGAGGTTACATTTCATATTACTTTAATTCGGTTTTGGAAGCGGTATTTATAGTGACATTTGAAATTTGAAGCCAAAACAAAAATTTAAAAAATGATGACATCAACTCGAAGATCTTGTTCCTGGAAGTCATTATCACATCCCGTACCCTTGTGTAAACAATGTTTGAGTGTTTAGTCGATCATAAAAATTGGGCGATCAATATATCATTAAGTTATAAAGAGAATAAGTTAAGTTCTCAAATCATGCAGACAAATTTGTTTAACGCTTATGTGACATTTCGTTTTAACATAGTAAGTCTGTAGTACTTTATTTCTCATGCGTTTGCTTGAAACTACACATCCTAACACGCCGCAAATCATGCAAATCAATTCAATATTTATCTAATCACACTCTATACAAGCTGACACCCATAATTGAAAGGAGCTAAAGGGTGTTGGCTTCTCAGACGCTTACGACTGTCTGTATAGAAAGCAACCCTAGAGTCGAGTTTCAGCTCTTCAGTTAGCTTTTATTTAAGACTGTCGCTGTCATCATATATCAGTTCAGGACGTCGCAAATCGGTTAGTCAGGTAGAGTGTTTTGGCCCATACGTCGATTATTATTACTAATGAAGTCTTGGCGTTGTTGCGATCTTGCGATCTGGCATTGTTGATTTCAGTTGAGTTTTAGCAACAGTAGCAGTAGGAACGCATTGTTATATTTTATCTAACTTTATAATATATAATTTTTATATATATATATTTTTTTGCTGCTTCGTCCTGTTTTAAGGGATGTAGATAAGCAGGCTTGAGTCAAGATCATGAACAAATTTGTTATTTTTCTCCCGATATTTTGGCTTCATATTCTTTTCTAATAAATTATTTTTGCAAATATTGAGAAAGAAGAGTGCAAATTCGCAGGCGCACAACAAGATTACGTTCTGGGTGTATGTTTATGCATGCGTATAAACATATATATATATATCCAAGTGTCAAATGTACTTATACTTGTCGCCCGTGGTTCTTTTCATTCTGAAGTAAGTACACCAATTTTGTTTTTTTTTTTTTTTGTTTTTGTTCAAATCACATGTACAATGTGTACAATGGTGTTTCGTAACCGGTCGAAGTGTACAAAGTGACTAAACAAGTTTACTGCGAAACCAAAATAAATCATCTTAACATATGAAGAATTCGATAACAGAGAAGCACAAACAATTCTTTTTGCCTAAAAACTCAACGCTGGGTCGAGATTTAAAAACGCATATTTAAGTACCACTGAAATGCTATGAAGCATTACCATATAAAATTCAAGTTCTCAAACATCCACCGTTGACCTTCAATATTGGAGTGCCCACTTAACAATTAGGTGCAAAAATAGTTCAACACGAATAGAAAGCTGTATGAACAAGGGCATGCACTGTTATTTATACATAGGTAGACGGTAAGGCCGCAACAGTATGTGAATGAATATATGATGTTTAAACTGACGCAGCACGATTAGGTTTGAATATCTTACACGGGCTCCATCCTCAGATGAGCATATAATTATGTTTTTAGCGTTCCTAGCATTAAGTAGCAAACTTGTCAATTTCGAATTTGGTTTAAGACCATTGACTCAATAAATACACTATTACAAACACTGACAGACTAATTACCTGATTGCCATATGAGGTTAGGGAAAATGCATTATCTTTCGCACTCGCTTTCCACCCTTTCATTAGTTACGCGGGCACACATTTTAGTTATTCGAAAAGCTACGTAGGCCAAATATTTGCTTGAGCGATGTGCCCTTGCATTGTTTTTTACTCTTTTGTATTGTTTAAACTGCTGTACAGTACAATTTTTCAAATTCGCTCTGATGGTGCGAACAGGTGTTAAAGTCGTAACGGTTTATCTTTTCATATATTCGTTTAATTAATTTTTCACCTTGTGCCACATTTTATCAATTATGTTGAATTCTCCATCACTAAGTTTTATTTTTCAATGAATTGGTCAAAATAAATATATACTTATACTGAAACTATACTAAAATAAACAACCTAGACAAAATTTTACGTTGTGCCTTTATTTTTATTTACATTTATTACAATGCAAACAATAATTTTATACTTGACACAGTTTGAACTGTATAATTAAACATTTCATCCTGTATTAGATCAGTTGCATACCAAGAAGATAGCAACAGACTGCATATATTGGAGGTTTGGATAAGAAAATAATATTATTCCAGTTCAGTTTTAATAAGTATCAGTTTTACCAGAAGACAATCATTGGAGGCCGTTGATTTAAATGTTGAACGCAAAAAACTTTGATAATTTTCAAATTTTAGTTTATTAAGTGTCTAAAATCACAAATAGACAACAAGACTGTCATTTGGTATTTGCAAATCAAAATCAATATATCACACCAATTTATTGCTGTATCCGGTTACTACTCTCTAAATTATTTGCTTTGCGTTCATTTTTTTAAATACAAAATGTACACGGCAGACGAGCTAACATCAATAACTTTAGTACACACGTTCTACTGAAGTGTCTTGAATTATATTTGCTCACAAAGATGCGCATGTAGTTTGAGTCTTACCAACAACCACAAACATAAGGGTTATTTGATTTATGTAGGTTATGAACGCGATGACGAATTTCTGTAAGCGGACTATTAGACTATTTGAAAATAAAACGATAACTAAGTGTAGGCTTTAACGTACCGATCATAGCTTTAGTATGTTCGACGCGTAATCGTTTGACTCACGTTCTCCTGTGCGAGTTTTGATTTATTGTTTAACTTCAAGTGAATTAGAATAACTTTTGTGTGCTTGCTTTTTTGTTTAAGTTCAGAAAGGTAAACATTATGATGGGGACAGTTAAAAGTAATTTTTCCGTTCTTTAAACAATGTTGATTTAGTTTAAGGGAATCGTTACGGTCACGATGTTGTAGAAAACTTGGTTAAATATGATTTCTTCTGTCGAAGAAAAATAAGTCCATTTGTTTTATTTTTTTCTTAGTCACTGAAAAACAAAAACAAACAGTTATTGCTTGAGAGCTGCACATTATAATCAATTTTTGGTCCACAAACAATAAAAAAAAAAACCAGAGAAATTATCGGGGATAAAAAAAATTGTACTGTGTCTTGAATTCTTTTCTTTCGAGAAGACCCGCTTGGGGTTAGAAAAATAATTTTCGTGAATTATTTTTTCACCACTTTCAAAGAAAGTTTATAACAGAGTTCATTTTACTCGTTTGTTATTAAATTAATGGTTTCTCAAGCGTTACAAAAATTATAAATAAATAAACCACGAATATTCTTAAACGGTTTTCATCAGACATAAAGGCTTTTATTTTGTTTGTTGTTTAGTATGTACGCCTTTCTTTGTCGTATTGAAAGTTAAGACAAGTATTTTCTAAATTTATTCTTTTACCGTTTAGTTCAAACCGTTTATTTAACTTGAGTTACTTTCCTTTTGTCAAGTGTTAACCATATTTCATAATATAACCGTTATATATGACTTCATTACGAAAAGTGGTCTTTTTTTGGGACGCTGATACTTTATGCGCACAACACGAAGCAGTTCTATTCTTTTGTACGACAACCTCAAACTTTCTCGTTTTTCCAACTGGTGATCTTCTATTTTTTAACTTCTTTGTCACCACTGTTTTATCCTTTGTCCTTACTGTGGAGCAGTTGGGCTTCAAAAATAAATTAATGCAATGAAATCAAACAAATATGATTCAATGAAAAAGATTCTAATGACACTGAGTACGTATTACCAAATCAATCAATTGTGATTGCATATAAAAAAAAATAATTATAAGTAAAGAACGCGATAGCGACAGATACAAATGGGCAAGTATCGATATCAGATATCATTCAGTTGCTGTTGCGAGCGTATACCCTTGCGGCGAAAAGGAAAAAGTATAATATAATATTTTTTATTTATTAATTAGCATTCGCTGCACTTCTAACGACACTATGCAATTATAGGGTTGTCAATGAATCGTTGCTTTATTAATTTTTATTTTGTGCTCGAAATAAGCGCTTATTGAATAACAATTGCAACCAGAGCCCCAATGTCAGATTCGATTTCATAGTCAAACCGCGTTCTAGCGTTCTATGTTATACCATTTGTTCTTAGACATATATTTATATATATTCATTTGTGTTTTAAATTCGAATTTCAAAAATATCGCATGAAGGTGTATTTCGCTAACGCAGTTCGAATTAATCAATTGAAGATATTTTTTCAGATTCTTCCATTCTTGTTTAGAGCGAAGAGGTTTGTATAACGTGTAAATCTGTCACTATGCATATAGTTGCAAATATGAATATCGAGGATCAACTGACTCCCCTGCAGAACTTTTACTATGGCACGAATATTTTTATAACTGGCGGCACTGGATTTTTAGGAAAAAGTAAGTGACATTTATTTTGACGAATTTCCTTAATAACCGATGTTCTTTCTGTTTTGCAGTATTGCTAAACAAACTATTCACATCTTGCCCCGGAATAGAAAATATCTACATTCTGATTCGGAATAAAAAGAACAAAGATATACATACAAGAGTCGAAGAGATTTTCGATGATCCGGTATGTAGAAATGAAACGACCCATTTTAAGTTAGTTTTTTTCCCGAAATCGTTCGCTAAAATATATAAATAAGTTAGGTGAAAAGTCACAACATGCCCGGAGGCAAAGTCGTCCCCTTAAGTGCCACCTAATCTTTTCTTGGATTTAAATTTCTTGCTTCAACTTTTTGCACCGTCCTGTGTCTGCCTTTCGACAGAACTCATCAGTTTTGTGTGTCTCTTCTGCCCGATAATAATTTGGTGTTAAAATATCTCCTCCCTTTGACAGGCTACCCATCTACTTTTCATTTGCATTTTTACATCTTATCTAAAGAAATCATCAAGATCAACTTTTGAAATAAACATTTCCTTCGCAGATTTTTAACTCAATGAAAAAGGTAGCACCAAAGTTTCGCCACCATTTTCAAGGCATCGCCGGTGATTGTATGCTCCCAGGACTAGGTCTCAGTTCAGGCGATCGTCAAATACTGATCGACCACGTCAATATCGTATTTCACATGGCAGCCACGGTGCGATTTGATGAAAAACTCAAAGTCGCAATGCAAATCAATGTAAAGGCCTGCCGGGACGTTATGTTGCTGTGTAACGAGATGAAAAACTTGAAGAGCGTTATTCATGTGTCAACAGCCTACACACAGTGCCCCCTCAGGAAAATTGAGGAGAAATTTTATCCACCTCCCAGCGACTCAAAGAATATGATGCTTCTGATGGAATGCGCTCCGGACAAGCTTTTGGAGGGCATGACCCCCATGTATGTATTCGTTACTCCGATTTGAAATTGGAAAAATGAATTTTATTTTTTTCACCTTTAGACTCTTGGATAAATGGCCCAATACATATACCTTTACAAAGGCCGTTGCCGAGGATGTGGTTCGAACATACGGCAGTTCCTTGCCGGTTGGGATGTTTCGACCAGGAATTGGTAAGTAATACTGAGGAATCCGAGGGTGTCATACAAGGCTTCTCTTTGTTGCGCAGTCATATCAACGTACCGCGATCCGGTCTGTGGATGGATTGACAACTTCTATGGGCCAACTGGGGCTATTGCCGGAGCAGGAACAGGTGTCATTAGAACGCTGCGATGCGATCCAAATGCAGTGGCCAATATGGTTCCGGTAGATCTGTGTGTTAACAGCATTATTGCAGCGTCGTGGGATGTATCACAGAAGCATAGGTAAACTGCTTATGTTCTTCATACAAATATATTCATTCTGTGTGCTCTTAGTACAATTAAGGTTGAAAAGGAGATTCCAGTATATAACTTCTGCACATCCAAGGAAAATCAACTCACTTGGGGTGACTTCACAACGAAGACGACGAAATACGGTCTAATGTATCCGACACTGAAAGCTCTTTGGTATCTATGCTACGCGAACACTCCAAACAAAGTGATGCATCTCATATCGATTCTTTTCCTGCACTTTATACCGGCGATCATATTCGACACGATATCCGTGTTCATGGGAAGGAAGCCGAGGTAAGTCAAAGAAACCCCTGCATATCTTCCCTATGTAATTTCTTTTTTAAATAGATTACTGAACACTTACAAGAAGATTCATAGATTCATGAATGTCATCGAGTACTTTTCAATGCGACAGTGGGAATTTCAAATTGACAACGTCCGTTCCTTGTGGAACCGCCTTTCAGATTGCGACAAGGAGATTTTCTTTTTCGATATGACACAGCTAGATTGGGACCTGTTTCTGCAGCAATACTTTCGAGGTATTCGACAATATTTGCTGCATGATCCTCTGGAAACTATACCAGAAGCGCTCGTAAGATGGAACAGGTACGAATTTTACTTTCACTCACACACATATATAACTATGTTAATTTTTCTATATTCCTCAGATTATACTGGCTCCATCAGTGTATTAAGTTGTTAGTGTTTGCCATTGTTTTACAATTATTTTGGTCAATATTTTCGAAGATATATTTCTAAACCATAAGTAATTCAAAATGCACGTCACCACCAACACAAAAGCACATATATATTATAAAACAAGAATTGTTTAATTTGACATTTATTGTTTTTGTTTAATTATTAAGATATTTGTTTTGTTCTTTTTTGTTATTATTCTGGAAGCACTGTTTTCTGCAAGCAAAAACGGCTTTTCTTTGGAGTGAATTGTAAGTCATTTAGTATTTAAAAGTAAACATTTTATAACTTCAAAGGAGCCGATGGTTTGCACTTTGTTTTATTAAAATTTGCCAGTAATTTTGTTATGCTTTTGTATGTTATTTAAACATGAAAAGAAAAGAAAAACGACAATTAAAATGAATAACATTTCGTAACGGTTTTATGTACGCGAAAAATTTCTCTGATACTGATTTTATATACTATTTCCCATTTTAATTAATTCAACTTTTCTTATACTTTAAAATTCATTGAAATAAAATAAGGTTAAATAAAGAGAAAAACCCGTGTAACTGTGTGTTAATAGGGTGGAAAAAATAAATTTAAGTACCAGACTATTATAAAAATCTGTTTGAAACAAAGCCTTTAAAAAATAGTTTCATCACTGGCTTCAGAAGACGCGATCAACCATTCAAAGATTTTCTTGGTAGTAGTTGTCTTTGTAGCTCAAATATATTACATCTCCATTTAAATGTAAAAGGCAAAACAGACGACTGCATTTTCGAGCCGTTCGATTCTTTGCATTTGGTAGTGAACAGTGCACATAGAATTTGTCAATATCGAAGGCACTACATCCTTCAAGGCTGCCAAGTACAGGGATATTAAAATGACATCGGCATCGATGATCGCTGCGCGTGTGGGTAGAGTGCAACACGCCCAAGCCGAAGGTGCAATTAATGGCTGAACACCTCTAGCTTTAAAAGAGAATAATAATAATAATTGTTGGTGCGACAGTCCACAGGGGGACCAGGGCCTAGCTTGCTAATCAACTACTCGTGTTGTGCGAGCTACTATTCTCACACGAGTAAAAGGGACCAACAGTTTTTGCCGACCCCGAACGGCGAAATTTGGGAAGCTCTATTAGACAGGCGGTGCAGTGGAAAATTCGAAAAATTGGTGTAGAGCTGGGAGTCGAACCTAGACCCTTGGGCGTGTGAGCGTCGCACTCTATCCACTACGCCACGGCGACCACTGATGCGTGCAAAAATTACCAAATAATCAGAAAAGATCAACCCCAAAACTACTCGAGGGTCGGGTTCGCTCTATTAATTAAAAGTAACTAGTTAAAAATAGAAGCCCGATTTGATATATATACACATATATACATACACATATACATATATATATATATCATATATACATGATATATATGTATATATATATATATATATATATATATGATAAAAATATATAATATATATATATATTTAAATAAATATATGATAAATATATATATATATTTCTATATATATTTATGATAAATAAATATATATGATAAATATATGCATTTGTATATATATATATATAATATATAATATATATAAAATATATCATATATATATGAATATCTATACATATATATATATCATATATATATGAATATCTATACATGTATATGTATCGACGATGTATCGGCGGCGAAGTGACCTTGTCATAAAAAGGGCAATTCTACGTATGATGTACTCTAAGAGGCAAAAATTCATCGTTAACACAGTCTCTCACCGTCTATATGGAGTTCATGGACAGCTGCGAAAAGGGTGTTCGAGTGTTCGTCTGCCAAATAAATTAATATTGGACGGAATATATCTGCATGTCTTCTTTCAATAACTTTATTTGGAGCAACTATTTTCTGAATTAATTATAGATGAACAAAGTAGACACATGCAAAATTGTTTTTTTTTTAATTTTATTTATTAAATTATTTCTCTTTTTTGTGATCTTTTCAAATATATTTTGTTCGCATTTTTTATTGTTAGCTTTTTTATTTTTCTCTATTTTTTTCCTTTTTTTCATCTTCTTTCTTTGTATCTATTATATAGTGTACTCAATGTCGACCCAGACTACATTTTTTGAAAGGTGTTTTGTCATTTTTTTTTCAGTTTGTATTTTTCATCTTTTTCTTATTAGATAATTGTTTTATAAATACATAATTGAATAATTCAGATGTAATTTTATTTTCTTTATTATTAAAAAATTAATTTAATACTTTTGTATATATACAATATGTCCTTAGAATTATACATATATATGCATATATATAAACATATGTATAGGTATATATATAAACGTTTGATATATATGAACATACATATAAATATATATAACGAAAACAAAATGTCAAAATAAAATTTAGACAGATACATAGATAAGCAACCTAGCTTAATACTATTTTTTGTTTTCTTTATTTTTTTTCCTTAAGAATATTTTTTCTTTTTCATTATGTTTTTACTTATATATACTTCTTTTTACTTTTATGTAGGTAATTTCTTTTTTAATTTCTATTTTTTATTTTACTTAAATTAATTTAAGATTTACTTCGTTTATTGTTTATCTTTTGTTTCTTAGTTGTAAAAAGAATTTAAAATGAAAAAATGATTTCTATGCATACGCATATGTATCGATATGCACACATATGTATGCATATTTATAGATGTATATATATGCAAACAAAAAAATTATGTTTGACTTTGTGGCATATTTCACAGTCCATTCAATTCAGCTGATTTATGTAATATTTGCTTCTATTCTGTGGATGTTTGTTTGAATGTTTGTGTGTAGAGCAGTTAATTCTTCGGTACACACACACATATATATATATACATATATATATATATATATATATATATATATATATATATATATATATAAACACGCATTATTTCATTTGCCCCTTTAATTTTTGCATCCTATTTCTTCCTAATCATTATCATGGGAAAATTAAGATTAGGTTTGAACTAAGCTCTGATGTGACAGAGTTCTAAGAGTTTACAAGTCGTTGTGTATGATCGTAGAAATCCAACACCTAGAAAAGAAAGAATCAAAGCAATTTGGTTGTCATAAAACGACTTTAAAGAACGGAAAACGAAACGCTTGAGTTCTGTGTGTACACAAGGAACAAAAATCAAAAAGGGAACAGAAAGTTCTTTGTTTTTATTAAGATGATGTTTTTTTTTTTATTTCTAAACCAGAAACGCGACCAACACTCATAGCTATCGCTTTTTATTGCCTTGCATACTCTCTTACTCCCTTTCTCACTCTCTAACTTTTTCTCCCTTCAAGCTCATTTTGAAGTGAAGGACTAGGTTTCTATGTTTCCTACGCTGCTTAGAAATGTCTCGTGACTGTAAGCCTTTTACTACATATTTCTTGATTATATCGCCAATCGTCCTTATACATTTTTCGAAAAAAAAATATAAAAATAAAAATTAAAATAAAAAATAAATTAAAAGTTACGCAGTTTTCAACGAGTTCAGTGTGTATCGTGAAGAGGTTGCTGAAGAATTTTCCTTTTTTCTTTTTCTAAATAAACCCTAATCACAAAATAAAGACAATTTTAAACATAAGCATACAAATATATTTACAAACAAAATAAATAATACAAATAAAAAGATCTTCATGGGCATAATGTTCCCTCCATTGAAAAGATTTAAATTAATTAAAAAAATATTGTAGTATTCAATTTCATGAAAACCGAAAAAAGTGATAACAAACGCACACATAATATCTATAGACCCATACACAAACTTCTGTTTCTTTCGCCTTTTGGTTTTATAAAAAATTATAAAGAGGAAATTGTTATAAGAGTGTAAAAAGATATCCATACATTTTGAAGGCGAACATAAGGCTCCTCTTTTGTACCATGTGATAAAATAAAAAACACAATCCAAATATTATATTATATTTTTCCTCTTGAGGTGTTTTTTTTTTCTTAAAATTTGAATATTGTTTTAAATATTATATATACATAAAAATAAGTAACTGTGTGCGTGTCTATGTGGAAAGCTTAAAGGATTTAATTTGATTTGACTTTTCCTTTTATCTCACACACACACACATACATATACACCATATGTCTGTTGCTCGGTTACCCTCTTTTTCTCTCTCTCCTCTCTTTCTTCCTCTCCACAACGTTAAGCTTTCCTTACAAAGATACTGAAGATCTTCGAAGGTAATAATGACATATATATGCATATATATATATATATATATATATATATATATATATATAAATATATATGTATATATGCATATATATATATATATATATATATATATATATATATATATATATATATATATGTATATACATATATATATATATATATATATATGTATATATATAGGTATATACTATACACATTCTATATATATTATATAAAGATGAATATATATATACATATATAATAAACATATATGTATATAGATGTATATATAAATACATATAACATTTATTATTTTATGTGTATATATAAATATGTATATATATTTACATATTATATATATATATATATATGTGTATATTTATATATACGTATATATTTATATATATATACATATATATATATATGTATATATATACATATATATATATACATATATACATATATATATGTATATATTAGTTCATATAAGTATATACATATGCAAACAATTTATACTCCTACTTCTCATAAAATAAAATCCTTAACACTTTTTACTTCTACTTCTTATTGATAAAATCCTTAACACTTTCCTTTTTAGACTCTTTTGTATTTCGTTTGCTTTCCTTACTGTTAATACTAATCAAACTTGTTTTTATGGGTATAATGAAAATCTTATATACAGATTACAATTTTTTGTCATTAAATATATTTTTTGTGTGCTTACTTTAGTTAATAGTTATCCAGTTATTTCAACATTTCTTACTGTATACAAATACATGCATGCAAATATATATATATATATATGTATATATATATATAAATGTATATGTATGTATATATATTTATATATAAATGTATATATATGTATAGATATATATATAAGTATATATATATAAGTATATATGTATATATATATATATATATATATATATATATATATACGCCAATACCAAACAAACCAGCAGCACTACTTAAACAAAATGACATGTTCGCTTGTAGCGGATGACAGAAGCTACGAGGATGAAATTTTTTTCCCGAATTTCACTAAATAATATAAACATACAGTATTCGACCATACAACACAGATTAACAAGAAAAGTCAGAAAACTACCGCGACAAAACTAAAACAATCCCTAGTAATAAAACATATTTCCTTTGACTTGGGGAGTTATGCTAATATTTTTTTTTAAATGTATTAAAGATTTCCCTATTTTAACGTTATACAGAGTATAGACTGATTGTCAGATTGAAAAATGGCATAGTTTAAATGAGAATTTTTGTGAATTTATTGGTTTGCATGAGATATTTTGTGGCCACTATTTTCCCGGCACCACATCTTTCGAGCTGCTGACAAAATTCAAAGAGTATTAACTGTCTAAAGGATTCTCAAACTTCGCCGTTCGGAGTTGGCAAAAATCTATAGGTCCATTCTACTCGTGAGAGAACAGTAGCGCGTACAACACGAGCATGAGCAACCTACGCGCTGGTCCCGTTGTGAACTGTTTCGCCATCCAATTATTATAATTGTCAATTTGACGCTTTAACGATGGCTTGCACAGAAATATACAAAAAATATAGAATTTATAGGTCTAGTTTATCCTGGTTAAAACGGACATATTTAAAAACTGGTTATACGTTTCCCAATTATTCAGCATTCCGAGGAAGACCGCAAAAAACGGCTATAAAGGACCTTATAAAACGGATCGATCGATTTCCGCAATCAAAATATAGCAAGAATTTCAACTGTACAGTTTGGATTACGAGGATAAGGAGACCCGCGGGGAAAAGATTGAACCCATCCATCCCGAATATTATATTATTTCTGATTTGGGAATAGGACCAATTTGCAGAAAAAATGATATTGTGAACCGCTTTTAATGCGTGCACATGGATATCGAAAAGGAGATAATGCTGATCTGGAGGTTCCAATAGGACAACTATTCCAAATACACCAGCAAGGTTGTCAACAGCGTAATAATTTGTTTAAGGCAATAGAGGATGTATGGAGGGATTCGTCTATGAATTTAACAGATAATTTTATTGCCGTAGGTGGTAATTAAGGCGAGAGAATTTGAAACATGTTTTAATTTTGCAGCGGTTGGTTGACATTTTTTGTTTATTTTGCTACGAATAGGTGTTATTTTTTATGTTAATTTTTTTTAATAATGTCTAGGAAATAGGTAAAAGAAAAAGATTTTATGTTTGTCATTGCTCTGTCATCCGGCACAAACATAAACTTAGTTTGGCTGAGGTTGCTATAGGTTTGTTTGATATATATATATATGTGTGTGTGTGTATAAATATATAAGGAACTACAGTAAATTAAATTATAGAGCGATTTATAACACAAAATATACAATCGGTATATATGATATATGTATATACCTACATATAGACATATATATATATATAAATGCGCAAATATACATTTCATATATACTATATATACATATATACACACACATATATATATACATATATGCATATATACAAATGTATATATATACTAAATATATACCATATATACATACATATATATACATACATATATATACAGTATATATATATATATTTGCGAAAAGAAGGAAATATAATTTCCATCATTCGGTATGAGGGTTGCTCATGCTCATTTCTTATTTTATTCTTGTATACTTGCCTGCATGAAAATAAGAAAAAAAAACTAGGGAAAAGTGAGGACAATAAATTCAAGTTGCGTTTGTTTTTAATTTGTTGTATGTATTTTACTATTATTCCTAGAAACAAACTGTGACAAAAATCAATATTGTTGTTGCTTGCTTGTTCAATTTTGTTGTTTTTTATTTTGTTAAATTTATTTTATTTAATTAAATCCGTTTTTAATAATATCCTAAGCAAAAATCATTTCCATAACTGCAAGAAAACAAAAGAAATGAATAAATAAAAACAAACAAAAACCATATACATATTTTGATTCATGTATTTATTTTATTTTTGTTATAATTTGTCGAGTGGATTTATGAGTTTTAAAGTGTTTTGTGGAAGGGAGGGGGGAGGGGGTTGACACAATATAGATTGATAAAGAGAAGAAATTAATATTTTACCGGGCTTAAAATTACTCAAAGAACACTGCAGTCAGCACATCAGTCGAGACTGTAATATTGTAAGGTAAATAGCGATGGAAAATATTCGTGCTCCTTTAATGTCATACACATAATATGAAGTTAACTGCTGCTACGTTGGATCAAAGCCGGGAGACTCAAAAAATCTCGATAGCAAAATTCGTAGATTAAAAAAAGCAAACCCGAAAAAGTTATTTCAATATTCAAATTCTTAGTGTTAACTTCTGCACCTACCAGACACGGATTATGGAAATATTTTTTCATGAATTTCTGTACGTAAATCTTAATGGACCCTGTTTTCAGCTTCAATAATTAAATGCTAATTGAGCATTCTCGAAAGCGGCATCACCATTTAACCGTGTATCTGGAGACTTTTTTTTAAAGTTACAGTGCAATGAATGAAAAATCTAAGTTCGGTCGGTTTTTGCTGATATTAAAATAAATAATTTTTTATGCTGCCTTTGAGAGCAATATTGACATGAATGCTGGCATGTTATACTGACTAACTGTCTGTGCTTGGTTTCATCAACAAGCCGTGGATAGTTGAGCAAAAAATGTGCAAAGGATTAGTGAATTTTGCGAAAAAAAACATTGTGCACTTAATAAGAAAGAAAAAAAAAAGTATTATTTGAACTAAAAAAGAATAAATTTGAAAAATAAAGAGTCACGGATAGCTTGCACAATAGTCAGAAATCATTAATACCAAGAAAAGCAAAACATTTTAACTAATTTCCTTCTCTGCATACCTTCCTAACTTTTGTTGTTGTTTTTTTAAATTTATTGTACATATGCCACTCTCATAATAACGTTAATTATTTAAGCTGATTTTGTTGAACATTTGAACATGTCTATATTTTTAATTTTGTATATTTATTTGTCATATTATCTTTCTAATGTGATGCTGATTTTTTTCTTTTTCTTTCTTTAATACAAGTAATACAATTGTTTTTCATATTGTTCTTTTTCAATCTCTCTGGTTCAGTTTTAAGATGTTTTTTGTGGGTTGTTTAAAATTACAGAATTGTTTATTTTAACTTAGATATTATTAATTTATATGACTTTCTCTTTTTTTATTATAATATCTCCGTCAAATTCATTCATTCTTTCTACCTGACCTTAAAAAATTGTTTAATTAAAAGAAGAAAAAATATTTGAAAACTTTTTTTATTATCTGTTTGTTTGTTTATTAGGTTAATATTATAGTTTTTATTTATTTTGTGTTTGATTATACGGACGGAAATTTTGTAATTGCTTTTCTAGTTGAGTTACAACAAGCAAACAAAAATCGAAATTAAAATGGAAAGAAGTTATGCAGAAGAGTTTACCTTGGAAGATCCCTTTCCCAATTTGAATGTGAATGTGGGAAACTGAATCCACCATTTCATCGAATGATTGATTTTAAAGCAACAAAATATGAGAATTTCTGTTATATATGTGTAGAGGTTGGTTGGTCTTCACTTAAGTTAAAGAAAATTAAGTCAGCGTAGGACAATGTGAATTGGTAAGATGTTTGTCCAAGAAACAGTTCAAGTGAAGGCATTTTGCAACGCAATTCCATACTACGACTGACTCCGTTGAGAACATGAATCGAAACCTGATACAACGGAAGAAAACACGGAAAATAAAGGAAGACTATTCGGATGTTGGAAAGCACGGAAGACAACGAAACAAATATACCTCTTTATCCAGTACACTGCATTAGCCAATGGAAGTGACAACAAAGATCATTAATAAAGAATGATTGTTTTTCTGTTAAAAAGTAAGATGACCTGTTATCAAATAAATGAACCAGCAGTAAGTTTAAAAGTCTAGAATATAAAGTGTTGTTGTTCTAAATGAACAACATTCACATTTTTAATTCCTTTCCTTTTCCTTCCCTTAATTCGTTTGAGATTTTTGCGTTTACTGCACTTGAAATGTTTGGTAAAGACAAAGCTTTGTGTTAACAGAATGTGAGGGAAACTTGTTCAGTAGAAAAGAGAACTAGATTCAAGGTGATATCGAAAGACGAAAACAAACAAAAAATATGGTTACACGTGTCACGTATTACTTTAATTAAGCGATAAACCTCCGGAAATCAGAAGGAAACAATGAATATGAAAAAAATATATATATTTATAAATGAAAATAAGGTAATTCCCC
The DNA here is from genome assembly GCA_955652365.1 of Eristalinus aeneus. NCBI lineage: Eukaryota > Metazoa > Arthropoda > Insecta > Diptera > Syrphidae > Eristalinus > Eristalinus aeneus. The sequence goes on from OY019135.1 coordinate 5,172,055, forward strand.
AAAGTCAGATCATAATACAATTTCACATCACGACAATTGACATGTAGCAAAAAAAAAAAAAAAAAACATCAACGTAACAAACCATAACCAACATCATACTGTCCCGCAATCATGCTGCACAAAATCTCCCATTTAATATATTGTATATGTACACACAAAACGTATCGTTCTTGTTTTAATTGAAAAGTGAAATGGACAAAACAGCAATAAGCAATTAAGAAAGAACGAAAACATAAATTTTGTTGTCCATATTAACCAGTATTCGCTATATTAATGAATTTAACTGCTATTGACCGACTACTATACACGTGACTGCAAGGAACAAGAAAGTATGATTCTCGACAGATAAATATGAAACTAAATTTAATTTAGAAAGAGTAAACGAACTTAAAATTATAGATAAGAGATAAACATATTTAAACGTGTGGTCTTTTGAAAAATGCCGAGAAAAAATATTTAAAAGTTAAAATTGCATGTAACATATGCATATTTACGCGTGTAATAACAAAGAAATTTTCGTTCTTTTGCTTTAAAACTTAAGAAAAACATCGAATGTAAATAAAAATATAACACGAAAAACAAAACACCGATCGGAGCAAGGCAAACAACTTATTTACGGTTACTGTATATAATACATATATATTTATGCACTAATATATGTGCATATACATTTGTATATATTTTCGACTTTTTCTGTTTTGCGATCATATCACATTGATTTAAGCATTTAGAAAATAAAATGTTCTTCATATTTTTTCTTGGTGATGGTGTCTTTCAAATTGCTTTTTTGTACGATTTAACAAGATTGTACGAGGGGTAAAGGCTAGGGCAAGGGTTCTTAAAACTAAAGTGTCAGGAGGTGGTGTTTATATATATATATATATATATATATATATATATATATATATATATATATATATATATATATATGAGATTGAGAGAAAGAAATAAGGAAACAAAAAAATTGATTGTTTGGTGAACATGTTGTGTTTGTGTGCAAGAATAATACGTACTGTTTTTTAATTAACTGCTAAAATAAATATATTTATATATTCACAAATATATACATATATTAGGATACAGAAGTATGTATACATATATGTGTATATGTTTCTATTGTTCTTTTTTTGACTCATTTTGATTTCCATGTTTAGAGTATTTTTTATTTTTGTTTTTACAAGGTAATAAATTAGCCAAAAACATAGCATTAAGTATAAATTAAACCTCAGAATAGTGAAGACAACAAAAAATATATTAAAAATTAAGTCAAATATGGGCAACAAGCTTCTTTTTTCTTGTTTTCTCGTAAATAACATATTTTTTGTTTCTTTATATTTTCTTATATTCTTTCATTTATTATTTTTTCATTGTTGTTTTGTTTTATGTTTTTTGTTTTGTTTAAATTAAAATTAGCCTTAAGAAAAAGGAGGGTGTTATTGCATAAAATAATCAGGATGATCAGAGTCTTTCTCGAAACGTTTCGCCTCTTCCTGCATGCTTTCCTTAATTTTCAGGATAGCTGCCGACTCAGTTTGGTCCTGCAAAATTTCATTTTCGTATTTTCATTTTCGAGGAAAAAACAATATTGGTTGGTATTTTTCATAATTATGAGTTTGCATTTAAATATAAAAGAATTAATAATAACGACAATGATATATAAAAGAAAATCGTTCTTCTCTAATTTTTGTTTGTTGATATATTTTCAATATTTTTTTATTACGTACAGCTTTATATATATATATATATATATATATATATATATAAAGCCATTATATACATGCATATTATATACATGTAGATACATTTTACAAAACATTGGAAGAAAAGACAAATAAAAAAAATAAAAAAAACACCAACGACAAGAAAGCAAAACTTCTATATATAAATATATATATATATATATATATATATCTTTTTTACTATTTTTGGTTTTTATGAAGAAGGAAAAACTAAATTTTGATTTGATTATTAATCATGGAGAAAAAGAAGCGAACAATAAGTTTACTTTCTATTTAATTCAGATAATAAAACTGCTCGTCAAGTAAAAATATTCTATATAACTTTTTATTAATAATATTTCGTTTATGGTTTAAAAAAAGTATTTTATCTTGATGTGCCTAAAGAGGGATTTGAAACATTTTTTTCTTTACTTGTTATTATTAATAACAACTACATACGAAGTGATTTTTCATTTTTCAAAAATTCTCTTTTCTATGTTGGAGAAAAAGTAACAGCGAAAAAATAACAAAATATATAAAAATTAACTTAAAAAATGAAGCTTCCGCGTCATTTGTGCAGTAATATGAATAGAAAATGAGTTCACTAAAAATTAATATAACATACATAGATGAGGAGAACGTGGTTAAATTAATTTTTAAGCTGAAGGGAAAGCAAGCACTAGTATAACGAATGCAAAAAAAGACAAAAACAAAAATTTATAGGAAACAAATATTAAACTATTAACTAAAAACATAGAACTTAAGATTTAAATCATTATTTGCTTCTTCTATTGTTTTTGATTTGTGTGTTTTTTTTTTTTTTTTTTTTTTTTTGTGTAGGCAAAATAAATACAGAAAAATAGTTATTTTGATGCAGAAGAGAAAGTGAAAAAAATAAATCATATAGTTGATAATTGATTTTTGTTTTTGGAGCCTCGAATGATATGAAAACAGAAAACTGAAGTTTGTCAAAATAAACCGTAGATATATATAATGTATAGCCAGCGTTATTATATATATATATACCTCTGTGATATTATTTTCAGAGGCTTTTCATAGATTCTTTATGAAATTAAATACTATTAAATATCATTTCTCTAAAATGGAAATATGAAAGGCGTGCTCATGCCAAACGTGTCCATGTTCAAGCTGTTAAAATAGACTATAATCGAACTATTCGATATAGTGATAGAATCGAACTTAAAACAGTGATGACGAAGCACTCTTCCAATGTATAGCAAACATTCAAGTCAATTAAAACAGTTTGTAACTTAAGAATCTTAAAATGGTGTCTGTAGCTATATGTTTGGCTGCTTGGCACTTCGATTTGAAATACCTTATACACGAAAACGTTAGAAATAAAAATTAATATGCCATCTTAAAAATAATCCTAAATGCTATTATTATTTGACTATAAACAAAAATATGAGAATATTAGAAAAAAAAACAATCTATAGAAACACAACAAACACAAAAAAGTAAAGTAAAATAGTGAATTCCATTAGGTACAGTTTTTCAGTATTATTTCAATGACACCATCCCAAGACTTTTTTTTTAATTTATTAGACTTAATATTACTTTTGATTTGTTTTACATATAGTTTTTTTATAACAATTATCAACTTTTAATAAAACTCCTTTGGTATTTTTTTTTACATATGATCAACTATTTTTTTCGAAAAAAAGTACAACATAAAACCTACATTGCGCCGGGAAAGCAACCGCGAATAAAAAAGCACACCAACATGCACGAACATATGAATTGGAGATTGAGTCAATTGTTCAAACACAACAAAAAAAACAATTAAAATAAAACGAAATATAAAAACGAAACACAGGAAACATCGAAAAAAGTTAGAAAAAAATTTGTGGATTTCTAAATCAAATATGAAAAAATGCATAAACATAATCCAATGAGTTCTTTTATAATGTCTCTCTTACAGTTGTTTTGTTTTATTAAAAAAAAAACATAAAATTATAACATTCGTTATTTAAGTTCATCCATCTAGGAGTTATTCTTTAGAGCATAATTGTAATTCGACCTAGTTAACAATTTTAAATTATTAACAAAAAAAAATTGGTTGGAGCTATTTAAAAAACATCTTTTTCTTGTCTTTGTTTTATTTTGCCGTCTAGAACAGAAGACAACTTAAAACAAGGAGGAACAAGGAAACCGTTTAAAAGATTAAAAAATGCGCGCTGATCAATATTCAGTTTTAAACTTTTTCTTTCGGTATTTGCTTCATATGCAGTTTGTATACGTACTATATGGACTAAAGAAAATTATTTGTTTTCTCTTTTTGCAATTGCTTATAAAGAAAAAGAAAATACTAAATGAAATTCTGTTTTTAAAGTAATAAAACTAAGAAAAAAAAAGAAATATATATATATATGTATATGTGTATATATATATATATATATATATATATGCAATCATAAAGAAAAAAACATCAACATCACATTTTTAAAATTGAGCTTATTTTTCTCAAACTAAAATTGATTTTCTTTCAATTCAAGTAGAAATAATAATTATAATAATAACAATCAACTACTTTGGCTCTAGAAAAAAACGACAATTTTCATCAAAATGAACTAGAGAAAAATCAATGAAACAGTGGAAAATTAAATAAAATATTTTTACTCCTTCCTTTGGTTTGCTGCTTCTTCGATGAATAATTATTTTGTTCATCCGTTTTTTATTTTAATTTTTATTTTAACAGATTGATGCATTTTAGAAAAAAAAACGTATTATGAGGAGTGAGGAGAAACAAAGGGGGTTTTCCTGAATTTAAATTTTGTGTGGTGCAAAATTTTAGCTAAGCAATGTCAACACGTTCACCAGGGCTCGAGGTACGTTTTTTGAATTATTCTATTTTTGGTAGGCTATCAATTTATTATGTGTCAACAATTAAGCAAAAAAACGGGCAACAACAAAAAATATATACAAAGATACTATATATATATATATATATATATATATATATATATATATATATATATATATATATATATATGTATATATATATAAACATGTATATATATATGTCTATATATAAACATATGTATATATATTTATATATATAAATATATTATATATACATATATATATTTTGCGTGCTTTAATAAAAATAAGAAACTTTTTCCTCGCTATTAATTTTTTTATTTTTGTTGTTTGTTTCAGTTTTGCTTGCTTTCGTTGGGACCATTGTTCGAGCGAACGTGTTAACTCAATGTTTTTGTAAAAAAAATTATATATTAAATCTTTTCCTAGTAGTAGTAGTACTTTAACAAACCATAAACTTAAATTCTTAAGCTAAATTAATATTACTTACATTTTCTCCAGGTCCGCCAAAACCTCCTAAATTGTAGTCCATACCACTCCCAGAGTCTTCACGCGGCGTCCCAGGACCACCATTTGCGGGTGAGTTTTTCATTCCATCCAGTCCATCTCCATTAAGTACAGGTCCCATTGTATTAGGACCCATTGGCCCCATTGGACCACCATCTGGTCCTCCACCCATTGGAAATTCCTGTAAATGTCAAATTGTCGATGAGTTTAAGATTTATTTTACGCTTTGATGTGATTTCAACGAATTTGATGTGCACATATCTGACCGATGTGGCAAGCTTCTGAAATCAAAATCCAAATGTATATATACAAAGGTAGTAATACTCCGATACTCACACTTCCCATATTGCCACTTGGAACTGGTTTCATTAAAGTGTACATATTTTCACCTCCTGAATTTGATGAGTCTGAAATGAAAAGAAAAATTAATGAAATAAATCCAGAATTGAGAGAAAAATTTGCCCATTAAATAAAAAATACCTTGGGGGGAGGGCATAATAGGCGTTCCAGGTCCAGGCGGCCCACTCGATCCCGGTGGCCCCTAATAAAGATAAAGGAATAAAGCAATTAGAAATTATATCTTTGCAGTACTATACGCACAAACTTACATAGTTCCCTGGTGATGACGACGAATAGTTCATTGGCTGCAACAAAAATTATCCGATATGTTCAAATTAGAAAAAAAAATGCTTAAAAAAAAGAAAATTGTGTCAGATATCACACACCGTTGATGTATTTGGTTGCCATTGGGGTCTACCTCCCGCCATACCCATCGGTGGCATACCTGGCCCTCCCGCTGCTAAACTACTATTTGGTGGTGGACCTCTCATACCTGGCCCATATGAACCAGGACCCATAGGACCCATTCCAGGACCTCGGGGCGGATTCATTCTTGGATTCATAGGACCCATACCTGGTGGACCGCCTATCGAAAAAATTAATTTAATCAATATACAAAATTTCCTGTACGCACATGCTTATAAGGATTTTGTAAAGCTTTATATGTACCTTGCCGTGTTGGATCCATACTGTTTGGCATCATTGGTTGTCCAGGCGGCTATTAAAAGAAATGAATTTCGTGAGTATTATATATTAGAAAAATTGCAATGTAATGAAAATGGAGTAGAAAATTGACTCAAAATCAACAAACTATGTGTGAACTCACTCCATTGAAATCGTTTCCAATTCCCTGCGGCATCCTAACACCCGGTCGCGGACCTGATGGATATCTAGGTGCTCCCATAAATGGCTAAAGCAATACAATTAAGAAAAGCAAAAAAAGACAAAACAGAGAAAAAAATTATATAACAAATTGAACAGAAACTAGAAGAAAAACGACGAATGAGACATAATCAAGCACAACCAAAAGATCAGCATGTCATAGAGACAGACAGCTCTTAAAGCATCATCACTAATTTTAAAAAATTGAGGAAATTGCGAAGCAATTTTAATGTATGACCAAATAGGAATTGAGTGCAAAAATCACGTGGGAACAACACTTATAAATAAATAAAACAGATAAATTTTAAAGTCCTGTTGCACTTTTTATGGCTGTTTCTCCAACATCTACCTGTAATACATTTCAGGTAACCACAAGGGAATAGACACCGGACACAGAAATATTTCTTTTAAAACATAAAAATTACACTATTTACAATATATGGTGCAATATCAAAACATACACAAGAAACATACATCTCAGAGAAAAATAAAAGGATAACCGGAAATAATCGATAACAACAGAAATCAACATGAAAACATTGTTAGTGAAACGGCAAGGGGCGAAGAGTAGATTTAGTTACACATTCAGTCATGTAAACTCTATTAACATACATAAAGAGAAAAAGAGAGAGGGAGATATACAAAAGAAAAATAAACAAAACTATGCACGAGAAACGGCTTTTTAAAACAACAGAAAATAACAGATGATTTCGAAATAAGAACGTATACAAATTTTCGTTTTCGTGTAATAATGAAGAATGAGCTTGAACTATGATCACTTTTTTAGTACTAATTCTGAAAAGTGAGCCCTATAAATTTTGCTGCTGTTCTTTTTATCGTACACAAAAATTTCCCACAAAAAAATACATTTTTTTTTACTTTTATCTAGTCGCTCTCGCTATACTGAATAAATTGCATAAACCTCGTGATCACAAACATAAGTAATATACTAACCTGGCCAGGCATCATTTGAGATGGTGGAGGCTGAGGATGCGGGGACTGCTGACTGGATGAATGAGTAGGTGGTGATGGCCGCATTGTGGAATTCTGAAAACAAAACATATAGCAGCAAACACAAAAAAGGGAGAAAGATAGATGTAGGTTTCTACAAACAAACGCAAATTTCAAATATGATGCACTTTGACCCAACAAAATATTACACTCCACATTACTTTTAACTTATTTTTTTTAGGAGATTCTGGTGTTTCGTTCGAACCATCGAACAGTTGAAGCATACTCATATCCACTAAATAAAATTGGTTGCTTTTAGCACATGCATTTTTATTTTATATACTTTATATAGAACCTACTGTTTGATACGGGTTTTTGGCGCAAACTAGTTGTAATACTCTTCAATTTACCCACCCAAGTATTTTTTTGTGTAATCATGAAAAATAATAATAAAAAAAAAACAATTGTGCTTGCAGATACTACAAGTTATAGACTTAAAATTGTCTTAAATAAAGAAATAATTTTCAAAGCAATGCTTTGTTAAATAAATAAGACGACAAACCAAACCCTCGGTTAAAATGACGACAACGGCATGATACTTAAACATTACTCACAGAGATAGCCAGGAAATACACTTACTTCTAAATTATCTCTTCATTATATAAAATAAGACTCGATAGAATTAAAAACAAAATAACTAAATTTTACTTCGCTTGAGTTTGTGGGAAATTTTAAATGCGTATTTCATTTAAAAAGAAATCAACAAGAAATAAATATCGTTTTTATAGGCTTTAATCTGGATACTAGCAGCATCGTTTTTATTCTTTGTGTACACATATAACGATTTATTCGTACATATATATGTATTTACAATAGTAATGATATGAAAGATGATAAATGAGTCAACGAAAAACATGAGAATTATGTAGATTAGTATTAGGTTTAAAATTCTACAACATAGCTAAAGTAACAAACAATCTACACACTGAATACTTTAGAAGAAAACACATACTTTTGCTTTATTTGCTCATATCGTTTTCCTTTAGAAAATTTCATCAACAAACCACGAAAACTCTCAGCAAAAATGTATTTTTTTCTAAATGATGTGCACTATACAAACTCGAAGAAATTCCATAAATACAATATATTACACAAAAAATCGAACAAATACCATCCAAAAAATATTATTTTTTTTATTTGCGCAGAAGACAAAGAAAAACAACTATACATTTTAACAAAAAGATCCATCAGATAACATAAAGCCACAAAAACATGAAAACACTATCAAACGGCACTTTAACTTACAGGAAAAAAATTAGGCGCCATTGGACCACCTGGCATTCCTTCGTTAGGCGGTAATTGTCCTAGGGGGCTTGGAGCTGGCCCAGTGTTCTTCAAATAAATACAACATTTTCGTATTAAAACAAAGTTCATTTTCGATTTTTTCGTATTAAAAAAAGTTCATTTTCGAAATGTCTCGTCTGTCTCGAACTTTTTTCTTAAACCAAACAAACGACAGAGGGAAACTACCATCTGCTACATGTTTAAGAGAATTTCGAAAATAATGTACTTTACATATACTTACATGTCCGCCAATTCCGTTTACACCATAGCCAGAACTCACGAATCCCTGAAAAAAAACGAATCCCAAGAAAAAAGTATACATTTGCAAAAATCATCGTGTGTAAAAAAAAGGATCAGTTTAACTCATTCCCGCATGCACGGGTCTTATCATTTGATAAAATAAGAAACATAATTTTGGGCCATAAAATTTCGAGATTGACAATTAGTAGAACACGCATTCAATTCCTTTTATTAAATCAAGGAAAACACTTTCGAGACTAAAACTGTTCTTGATCTAGGTTATAGGCTCCTTAGAAATTATATCAGTAATTAACTTACCCAAGCTCTTGATAATACAGTATTATACAAATTTCAAAAAAGAAAAAAGGAAAAATAATGCTGTGCCACCCTAATTACGACCACGATAGAATCTAAGAAAAGATGACATATGCCACGGAATGTAAAAAGGAAATGAATGAAGGCTTTTTCAATTACTAGACTATTTTTTTTACTGACACCAAAACCATTTCAGGAAGTATAATTAAAACAATTATGAATGGAACTCGATTTCATTCATATGGCCACCGCGGTCACGTTTGAAAAGTTAGATCCAACATATCAATACATTTCAACCAAAACGGCCAATATTTTGAGCTCGTTTAACGTCGTCGACTTATTGGGAAAATCAAATGACTTCGCAGTCCCCAAACAAAATCAAATGGACCATTTCTTGACATAGCACTACCACGTGTCGTCCTAGTCTAAATATTCTCGTGCCAAACATTATCGATAATCCTGTCGCGATAACGCTGATGATGGATATCGTCGACGAAAAAATGTGGCCCCAAAACGCCGTCAGCATGGTAATGGAGAAAGCAATTATATTTTGTTAATGAAATGGTGATTCATGAAGCACACGTGGATTTATAAGCGATCATTAACGCAAATTTTGCTTATTGACAAACCTAATGAAGCAAAAATGAGCTTCGTCAAATTTGTCTTGAGAATGTCATTGAATTGACCGATTTCGACCCTTTGCTACATTTGAATGAACAACAGCGAATATGTAGACTAATAATGTTGTGCTGGCTTGTTACCTGTCTACTAGGATGAGAATTACCACAGAAAGTTTTCAATTAAAAATGTTTTTAACTTGCAGACCTCATTCGTTCGTGTACATTACTCTGATGACAATGTTCAGATTATTGACAGCGACAGTTTGATGATTAGTAAAAAAAATGCGATCAAAGTTTTCATGTCCCTATAGGAAATTCTTTAGATACGCGCTACTCCAGCTAATTAATACGAAATCACACTTCCTTATGTGCACCCTCTGTTGCACTGTTTACATAAAGAAAACTACTGTTAGATTCATTGGGAAAAGTCTCAGTAAATTAAATTAGCTTAAAAATTTACATACACGGTAATAAAACCAATATTTCGTGCCGGTGATGAGGGCAAAGTTGTGTTGGGCAAGTTGGCTGTCGGGAAGATTACACAAACACATTGGCCAAGGAAAATGTTTTAATACAATGAGCATAGTATATAAAAGCATATATACATGAGTTTTACATAAAGCATGAAGGACAAAACAACAAAAAAAAAATTTCACATACCAAATGATGGGTGGAGAGGGACAAATGGCGTCGTCGTATTTGTAGATAGTCTTACACATATTTACCGTGAAGACACCGATGCTGTCAACACGACGAAACTTCAACAACAATGACATGACTAACACAAAATGCACCCTTAAAAAATGAAAACCCATTCCACTATATCGCCAAGCGCCACAACCACCACCATCATTATCTTTGCCAACATCACCATCATTGCTTAACAGAAGCATAGGAAACCCCGCATTGAGATCATCGGATCCACCTAGTTTTATCGATAACAAAAGGAATTCTACTCTTTACGTTCAAAAAAGGAATTGTTTAATTAAATATTTAGTCCAGTAATTTTCGACCACCAAGGTAGTTTCTTATAAAGAGAATCTCAAACAATGGGAAATCGACGAGGAATTCATATCCTGGACCATAAAAGCGATTTAAAGAAGAACAAAAACATAATGTAATAAACGCAACGATCGCGATTCGTCTTGAACCACTAACTACTAATTTCCTTAAACTGAATTTACACATTTCTTCGCTCCAAATATAACAACTTCCCCATGAGCCAAACAAAAAATTAAAGTGAATAAAAAAAACAAAGCTTACATAATCATGAAATGCTTTTGCTTCTGATGAATGGTCACACTGGTCTCTTCTTTCTGGAGCTGCGCAATACAGATCCCAGAAAACACTGAAAAGATGCAGGAAATAGAAAAATAAATCATTAAACCTTTTCCATTAAGGGTGGTTTTGTGCTTTTTATTTAATTCGTGGAATTCTTAAAACACAACATCTTGCGTACTTACCACCACCACGTGTGTAGAAACCCAGGCGGCTCGCCTAATGTTATATTCTTCTCCCATCGGATCTGCAAATTCAAAATTGTAAAAGATGTCAATTGAATTTATTTAGAACAGAAATGAATAAAACGGAGAGTACTACCAAAAACTTACTTCAGATAAAAATGTCTGTGCCGCCTTTTGTGCACCAACATGTAGCAGGTATTCATAGACGTAAAGGGCAAGTCTGAAAGAGAAAAAAGTAAAAAAAACATAGAACATAATTTAACAATTCGCTTTTTGAGAGCAGAGCACAAGAGGCTTCCATACTCCGTGTTTATCAGAGGAGTAAATCTCCTTTCAATGTCCCATTTATATCAAATGAAAAACCGACAACAACAAAGAGTTTTAAATTAATACCAAACATTTATCCGCCGATTTTAAAAAGAGATACTACAACACATTCATTACGAAGGTTTTTTTCCATAGTAAGTTCACAGATCAAATCGACTGTCGTCGAAAACAGTGCATAGGGGTAAAGAGCTATGCGTAAGAAATTATTAGCGGCGGTGGCAGACTAAAAAGCCCAACAAAATATTCTTTAAGTATATAATGACGCTTAGCAACAGTTTTTATTTTGTTATCTCGAAGCGAAATGAAACCGTGTTCGCAAAATGCAAAACAAAGCTTGCTAGATTGTTGATGCTTTATTTTAGAATAGAACTCCCGCTAAATGGACCGAAAAATTTAAATTATTTTTACCGTCTAATTTGTTACATTAGACGTGAGAATTTCTTTTAGAACAGTTGCTTCTGAAGCTTAATCTGCAGAAAGTCTGGACAATCTTAAAAGTAAGTCTTTTCGAGAGAAAAAATCTACGTCAATTCTTGACCCAGTTTGCGTTGAAGGTGGCTTATACAGACTTTTTTGAATTTGAGCTGAGAGTAGACAATGGGCAAAATCAGTTTATTGTTGTATGGTCTGTCTTAACCGGAAATTATGAAGTTTTTTTTAGGATTAGTTTTGTTAGTTTGAGGAATTTTAATGTTTAGACTACTTAGGCTACTTTATTTGCTAAGTTACCACCTCACGTGTTTGGGATTGGTAACCTCTTGAAATGTGAACCTTTTTGAAATATGATAGATTCGTTGAAAAATCTAACTTTTATGTAAGAGAACTCAAAATTTACGACAAATTGGCAGACTAAATAAAAACGAACATGCATTCAGGAACAGAAATTATACTTACTTTTCTCTAGCTTGTGCATCCGAGGGCACTGTGGAATTCTTTGACTTTCCATACATAATTTTTTTTCTGTGACGTGATGAAGTGTATGCTTAATGGTTTATTAAATGTATGTATAAATATAAATATATATACAATTTTTTTTCGTGACTTTTTCTTTTCGGTTTTGTTCGTCCCTAAAAACAATCTTACTCTTACTGAGTTATTGAATTGCTAGTTTTTTAGTTGACAATTTCTTCTTTTAATCTCCGATACTTTTCCTTTTTTCTATTAATATGTTAAAGACTGACGTTTTTTATGCTTAGATTTTGTTTGTTTAAATAAATTATAGAAACATACACAATACGATTTGCTTGTTGCTGTTTTTTTTTTTTTGGTTTATAAGACGCGTGTTTCTTTTAGTATCAGTGTTTTTTGCCTTTCGTCTTCAGATAAGACTTGTTGTTGTCTTTAAACAAAAACTACATTACATTCACATATTAAGAAGAGGCCTTATTGCAAATAGTAATACGGTTAAGGACGAGAATGACTTGGATAACAATAATAAACTAGATATGAATGATAACAAAAAGCACCTAAACGTATGCTTGTTATGTTTACAAATAAGTGTTAACGACGGCAATAATAATGGCGACGAAAACGGTGATAATGATAACGACGAAAAGGTTGACGATAACGACGACGTCACTGACGGGCACGAAGAAGACAACAAGCACAACGGTGACACTGGCAACTTTAACAGCAACAAAGACGATGTTAACGTCGATAAAGATGACGACGACAATGACAGGGACAATAACGAGAACGTTAGTGAAGAATCAGTTACAGAATCAAATGTTACAACACTATTTGAACTTGTGATTTTGCTACTCTTAACACCGTTGGTGTCCTTCTCTGCACTCACGAAATAGAACAAATTTCGCTGATAACTACTGCTGTGGTGGATTCTTAACTGATTATTCCTCCTTCTTTTGTTGTTGCAGTATTTGTTGGTTTTGTTGATCCTTACACAATGTTTACTACTTAGTCTGTTGGCTTCAGATATTGATGGTGTTAATGCTACTGTTTCTGTTGCTATTGATTTTTTTGCTAATAATAATTTACTGTTAATATTGCTCTGATACTTGTAATTTCTATTTCGATTTCGATTAATTAATTTATTACTGAGAATGTTATTGATTTGAAATAATAAAATTGCCTTTGATTTGGTCTTGCTTTTTAATGTGTTCCTGTTTTCTACTACTTGTTGTTGTTTTTCTGTACTTGTTGTATTAAGCAGATTTGTCTTCTGTTTTTCCTGCTGATGCTGCTGGTGCTTTGCAATAAAAATTATCGTTGGAATCACTTTTCTGATGTGAATATTTTTTTGCTTCAGATCCTTCTGCTGCTTCTGTTGCTGTTTCTTTTGTTGTTGATGTACTTGTTGTTCTTGCTTCTGTATATGCTGACGAAAACAGGGCAAACGATGCAGCATAATTAATGAAGTAGCTTGTTTAAATGATAATTTACTAACCAACGCTGATTTTATTAAATGCCTTTGTTGTTCCTCTTTCCCTTTTTCTTCCTGCTGCTTTTGTGGTGGTAGCAGTTGTTGTTTTCTAAATTTTTGATGTATTTCTCTTGAAATTGGATGTTGATGATTTTTTCGTTTATTTGATAACGGTGATCTTGATAATGTCTTTAGTTGTTTTTTTAACACATTCGATATATATTTTTTTATTTTATTAATTTTAATCTTTATTGTTATAATTATTTGTTCAGTATTAATATTAGTTATTATTGATTTTTTTTCAAATATTTGTTTGTTTTTTACTAGTAGTTCATAAATACCGTAATTGTTTTCTGATTTCAGTAGACACACACTTACGATAACGTTTAATTTTTTATTATTTATATCACTTAGACTTTTCATAATTATCAACAATAATACTTTGGAATTCTCTTATTAGTATTTGTATTTGTTAAGTTTGCAATAGTTATTTGATAATATTTTATTATGATTAATAATGAATTACTAATTTTTGATTTTTTATTAATGTTTTGCTTTTTGTTGAACTTTAAATGACAACTAAAATCTTTTTTTACATTATTACTACAAAATTCATTAATTTTACACATTTTTCTTGTTGATCTTTTGCATACAAATTAACATATTTTTTTCATTTCACATTCGGAAATTCTATTTTATTTTATCATTTCACACATACTTTTCAACACGTTATTAATATATATATATATGTATATATATATATATATATATATATATGTATATATATATACATATATACCCTTTTAATTTGTTTAATTTACCCGTGAGTTGTATTGGTGTTACGTAATACTATATAGTTAGGAGTTGCTTATTCTACATTTGTGATATTAAATTGTTTTCACATTATTTTTGTTGTTCTTTTTAGTTTAAATTTACTTTTGTTACTAATGATTGTTAAAATATTGCTGCTTGAATTAGACTGATGGTTTCAGAAGGGCGAGGCAATGATAAATAAAATGTTGCCTTTCTCTTCGATGTTTTGGTGATAATTTTTATTTTCCTTTTCTGTTGTGCAACAAAGGCGAGTTAAATTGATATAATTTGAATTTTAGTTTTATATTGTACACACTTGTACCAATAATAAGATTTGCTTAATTTTTAAACACAAAATTATTTTGACCAGGACAATTTTTGTTTTTGCGCTTGTTTTTTTATAAGATTTAGTTTATCTGCAAAGAGAAAAACAAGTACTTAATTTATATTAACATTCAAAAACACTAATATTAAAATCAAAACATTATAAAAAAAACAAAACGTTTCCCAAAAATGATGCATTGTTTTAGGTCAGTCAGGGAATGTTGCTAGAATCATACAATTTATTGCCACGTGATTGGTAAATTCCATGCCAGCTCTTATCTGCCTTATTTAGTTATACATAAAAAAAAAACGAATCAAAATATAAGTTCCAATGCAAAAACCCTCTAATAATCCTCTTAATTTCAAAGAGTTTCTTGATTTTATTCCACATGAAAAACCCGCCATTCCAACCGCCTTTATACAGTGCATGTTGTAATCTGTTTATTTAAAGCTAATACAAAGATCACTAACCATCTTCAGTCATATTCATACCATTCTGAGGACCCTGTATACGCTGACATGTTTGGCTGTAACCTTTGACGGTTAACTAATTGTTGGAAAAAAAAAATTTGTTAAGTATTTCAAATAGGCGAAAGTTTAGGAAGTTTTATGATCGTACACAATACTGTTTTAGCAGGGCAATGGGACAAAATCTTATACGAAATGCATATTTGGTGGATGAGAGGCTCAACATAAAATAAAAATTGATTTAAATTTTGATTTAAGAGAAGAGAGAAGCAATTTAATTGCAGTCGACGAATTGTATTTGAAATACTATCTCTCCAATTGGTAGTTAAAGCCTTTTGAACAATGAATGCCCCAAGTTTGTAACGTTTTAATGTTTGCAGTTTATGTAACATTTGCAGTGTGAAAACCTGCACTTTAAGACTAAAGAATATGATTTGTGATCAGCTTTATTTTAGGTTATAGCATTTAGAAGTAACAAAATATATAACTATGGGAAATAAACAACAAACAAAAAAAAAAATACAAATCCTTTAATTAATAACGTAAAGGAGAAAGTTAAACAAAAAAATATATATTGTGAATAGAAGAAATCACTAAAAGAAAACCAATTAATATACCGTCAAAACCAAACTTGTTTGTTCACTTGTCACAACCGACTTTCCCGCCGAAACGAACTAACAGAAACGCTAACAAAAACAACACAAAATGAGTCAAATTCAACCTTTAAAGCTAAAATAAGATTGGACGCAAAGAAATAAAAAAAAAGTTTTTAGATGCAAAAGAAAACAAAACAAACCAACATAAAATTATTATTTTCTTTTACAAAAACTATTTAAAAACAAACAAAAAAAATTTAAAGTCCATATGGTGTGTAAAAACTAAGGCGCAGAAAAATACAATTAAAGAAGATACCGGCAGCTTTAGCAAAAAAAAATATAAACGTTTGTCAGTATTTGCTTCCCTCTCTGACACTCACTCTCAATCATATCACAATCCGCAGTAGCTTTCATTCGCAGTGAAATTCAAAAATCCACAAGCCAACACAAAATACAGCGATTGCAACCTCACACGGACAACGACACCTAATGCTGACTGGTTGACTGACTAACTGGCTGACTGTATCGGCTTAGGTTGGGTTATTGTCAATTCTCATTCTCAACCCCTCTCTCTTATTCTTTTTTCATTCTCTTCCTTCTTTCATGACACAATCCATTTTTTTCGCTCTCTATCTCTCTCGCTTTTTACACACATACGCCGTCTACTGTATACATCAAAAACAAATAATGAAATACACCAGGATTCAGAAAAATAGACTCATGAACGTTTAAATCCAAATGACATTTGTCAATCAACCTGGGAAATCAAAATATCATCTCTCTATCGACTTAAAATATGCATTCGGCTCAGAAGAGTGTGTCGTATTGACAACTAAACTCAGAATTTATTTCGGTGAGAGTAAAACAACACAGCCTACAAGGCAATGCAAAATGTGTCAAAATCTTTTATTCACCAAAATAAAGAAAACTGTAAGAGATAAAAACTAACACGTGTATGAGAAGCAGGAGCACCTGTACTGGTTCTCTGATTCTTTTGATATACATAGCTTTTTCTTCTGTGGGAAACAAACAAACTTTATCATAACAGATCTTTTTCACTGTTCTGCTGTCAATTGTTTATTGTCTTTTTATCTTTCCTATAAACAAACACATGAAAGAATACATAGAGAGAGGCATACACACAAATTTATGCTCTCATCGAATAGCCTTCCCAAGTAATACAATATGGCAGGCGTGGATGCACGTAGCCAACGTGTTACCTGCAAAGACGCGCGATACCCACGACATGGTGAAATGAAATTATAATGTATTGAAGAACAAGCCTTGAGACTGCCGTTCGTTCTAATTGCCTGTCTGAGGAGGAATGCCTTTACATGAGAAAAATAAATTCACACGGTTTTCTTTGACAGATTACAGCTATTCTCTACTTCGAATGTCTCTACTTAGTTATGCCGGTTAACAAAAACATGAGAACTGTCGAAATGGGGCGATGCAAATACGACCGAAGTCGTAGAAAATGAAATGAAATGGAAAAAAGTAAATAAAGAAGAATGAGAGTATGGGTAGAAATACGACATAATTATAACTTGCCAAAGGTACGTAAACAACTGTCGCGAACAGAAGTCAAAAATATGGTAAAAAGAAAGTACCATAACATAATAACTTAAAAAACATCGAAAAAACGAGTTCTACATTGCATTCAGATAAATCCAACAGAAGCCCAAAATGTCTCGTGAAAAAATGAAAAACTGAAAAGTCTACGAAAATCAGTCTAGAGAAAAAAAAAAAAAAAAAATAACTAAGCCACACTTCGTTTAAAAAAAAAAACAGATAAATAAAAAAAATTTTCAAAATAAAGGTGAAAATGTCGCATAAAGAACCAGGCCGAACAGGATGCAGCGCTGAATTAGGGGCGACATCACCAGCATCAGCAGGCAGTCAGGGTTGTCAAAAAATATAGAGAAACAAGCATACTGTGTTGCTATTCACTACGCAACAATTTTGTATTTCTTCGTTCAGTTTTATCACAGCTCGGTTTGTGTGGAATATACAATAGTGTGTAGGTATGTGTGCACTAAATTTGAGTAATTCAGAGGAGACGAATAAAAAGAAAGAGATAATTATACTGCAAAATAGAATAGGGCATTCCCGGGTTTAATAGCAGAAAGAAAAGTTATGATCAAGAGAGTAATGACACATTGCGAAAGCTTGAAAAATCTTATGAAGGTCTGATTATCAACATCAAATTCAGAAAATATGACAGCTGCAGTTAAAATTATGTTGCGGGCAGGAGAGGTAAAAAAAAAACAAATACATGGTCAATATATTGTTTTTTTTCGATACTTTTGGCATCTAGCTGATGTTGGAAAGCGCGCAGTGCAGATACGACTTCTGAAGGAAGATTGACAGATTGATCCACGACTCTTACACGAGTTGAAAAAATACTTGCGTAGAGTGTTCCTTTAAGGTAGCAAACATAACATACTGCAATATAAATAAATTTAAGACCTTATCTGAAAACGCTAAACAAGAACTAACAACAAACTTAGGATTGAAATTCAAACACATTCAACAAACATTATAACAACAAGCACAAAAACATAAACAATATCAAAAAGAAGTTTGTAAATTTTTTCTTATTGGTAGTAATTTTCGACACAATTTAGATTCGCCGAAGTATACAAGAATTTACTGTGGTTCATACATACATACATAAATATATCGAAGGTGGTGACTGGAAGAAAGGTTGCAACCAACAATGATAGAAAATATATATTTTGATCAAATTTTTTTAGAGACGTATACATTGACCCAGATGTACACACGTACCTGGGCACTTATTCGTTTAAAATTTTAAAAACCTTTCAAAATATTAATATATTGTTTTCAACAAAGGCCCTTATAACTCTCCAAAAACTAACGACAATCCTAAGAATGTTGCGCAAATATTTAAAGAGTATGGGTTTCTATGAACCTAGAAACACTTAAAGATACTAGACACTATTGTAATGCTAGACATTTCCTTAACCAAATTAGAATACATTGCCTCTTTTTATTACGAATAAATTTCCTGTGACATAAGATCGCAACAAAATGATCTTACTAAACATGCACCAGCGTAAATGTTATTCAAAAATTGACCACTGTACCACCACCGTCTATGAACAAACTACATACAACACCCTGTTAGTGGAAGGCAGGTAGAGAGAATAAATCCTACATTTGTGGTGAACAAACTTTAAAGGTAATTCATAAAAAAAAAACAAGAGTTATGAATAAATAAAAGATGCACATGCGTAAGTACTAGGTGTTCTAAAAATTACAACTAGATATAGGTTTCCTTAGTCAGCCTTTTATAATGTTCATGTCAGTCTAGGAATATTCAATCTCTGACATACAATTTTAAAGCAAAATTAAGAAAAAAAAAATAAATAAATAAAAAATATACGAGAAAAAAAGTTGTATATATAATTCTTTACAGTTAAATACATAATACACGTGTATAATTTTTTAAGTGCACGGGTATGAGGTGAGAATATACATAGTAGATTGATTTGAGCTTTAGTTGTGGAAGGTATGATGAAAGAAATTGGGAAACAAAAACTTTGAAATCAGAATATTAGCAATCAGCAGCAGCCGCCGAACGCATGGAAGTAGTTGAAATGGGCAAGATAGAATAATGAATAATTAGGCAACGGTGAAGACGTCGACCATTCCGGTGGCAAAAATAAAAATTTCACGGCAGTGTAGACACGAAGAAGGTAATCCTTCCAATTTGACACTCTATAGTAAAGTTATTTAAAGACGCAAGCCACTGGCGATATTGTTTTCATATTGCAGGCAAATGGCTAGCTTAATATCTGAGAAACAACCATTCGGTCTTTTAATTTCTCAACCAGTTAGCTAACTCACGACCACACTTCAATACATTCGCGGCACATTTCGTGCAATTGAATCTATGCATATGTGTACCGAGCCAACATACTAGTATGACAATGTTTTCACCGGCACCAATACCATAGTACGGCAGACACCACTACGTAAACTTATATCATCACGGATGATTACCGCACCATCGTCCCCCACAACCATTCCTTATCAAAATCACATCATTCTCATCCACCTTTTTTTTTTTGCTTCTCTCTCTTTTGCATCCTCGTTTGTCTGCCTCTCTCTCTTTTTCACTCTCCATTTGTGACACTCTCACTCTCCCTCTGTCACGCTACTTATCTCACTCCCTATTCCACGGCAGAGTGGGCTCAAGTATACACTACTGCTCATGCTTCTGATTTTCATATCAGCACACTCACTCCCGTGTGGTGAAGTTAAATTCACTCCAAACTCACACAAAAATAAGCACACCACAGGGGAAAGAATCTACACAATCATCGAAACCTTATATATTCGCATATACATATATTAAATTATCCTGTGCAAAACGTGTTCTCATGACGCGTCTTCTCTTTCTAAAATTCTTTCATTATCCCTTTTCCGTAGCCATGGACAATCCAAACGCGTTTCCCTTTAATGCCATTCTTTCTCACCTTAGCTATGGAAAGGCATGCCCACGGCTAACTGCTATGTGCAATATGTGTGTAAATCTGTTTGTGTCCCGTCGTCTCTTCTCTTGACATTAATATTTCATCCGCACACCATAGAATAATGGCGCGGGGTAAGTGTCCGATGTGTAAGGCGAATTTGTCCTAATGCCAAGAATTCCAAAAAAATAAACAAAATCTTCATCCCCCTCTTCATTAATATGTGTCACCCATCCACTTACTCAACGATCGCCCTGAAACTGTCTTCTAATGATTGTTCACTAAAGAGGCAACAAGTTATAGAAAAAATGATTAAAATAGTATGTGTTACAACCCTTATCTAAAGAATCACAAACTTTAAAAATGTTTTCTCTCTCTCCCACCTACCCTCGTTGAAACAGTCCTGTCTAACTGACGGGGTAGCAAGTAGAACGAACCAAGGAAAAGCCATAGCAAACAAAAAACACTATATCACACCTATTGTCGTGCCATGGACACCCTTCTCTACCCACGCTGCATACCACACGTCTGAAATACACTCTACCACGACCATCTTCCTTTCAATGGTGGGTTTTAATCGTTTAGCTGTATGTTAAGCAGATAGAGAGCTATGTACTCACTTATGTGAGCTCTTTGGAAATATACCTTCTGTGTACGTCTGTCTTTTTCTCTCCCTCTTTCTCATGAGCATCGTTTTTGCTTTCGTCTCCCTATTCTCCGTGCCCTTAAGCCTGAAAAACGTTATTTTCAATGGCGCATGGTCGAGGACGAGGAAGATGTGTGTACTTACAAAACAACTAACTTTTCTTCACTGTGTTACGTTTCTTTTTAGGTTGTTTTTGCTTACTTCCTGCTTTTATTTTGTCTTATTTTTATTTATTTTTACTATACACCCACTACATATTTTGCCATGCGCGATACCCTGCTGCTGTAACCCTATTTTATAGAAGCGTCTAGCACCACGAGATATAAATTCGTGCGTTCAAACACACTCCCTCATAGTCCCAAACATTCATATGCGTAGACATCAGTGAGTTGGTACAAGAAAGAGATCGAAGGACACAAAGCGAACAAAATATAAAAAGAGGACCAGTGAGTCACATAGGTTTTGTATAGGAAAATGTGAAAAAGTAGACCAATAATACAATGGGATAATCAACTACGTATCTACTGTTAACTGTGTGATCTAAAGATCAGTTGAGCGAGTCCCCGAAATCGCCTGTCCAACAACTCGTCGCCATTATTAGTCAGCGTTCTAAGAGGCATTTTGACAGCTGCATTTATCTCCAGACCTCACAGAGAAGATCGAATTGCGTACAAAATAGGCAATATTTGCACGTTTTTCAACACACACGAACAGAAAATAATACATTTTTAAATTTGAAAGACCGGCTACAGATCATGATCATGTAAAGTCACAAAAAATGGAATGATTCTGAATTGAGCACAAGACAATAGACCGAAAATGATCGCAAAATTTAAAAGCACAAAATGTTCACACTCATAAGCGACGAATTTTTGTTTTTAATGAGATATAGGGAAATGACAAAAACATGTTAAGAATGAGGCTGAAATGCAGTCGAACTTGTCTTCAGCGTCTGATCAAGAATGTCGAAAAATTAAATCAGTAAATAGAAATTAGGCTTAGATGTATGTTAGTGGACGTTATTAAAGTATGCTTTACATCATCAAATGTTTTTTTTCTCGCGTCTAATTGCAGACACACGAAGTCAAATCATAAATGGAAATTTGAATTTTATGAGGATTAATACAAACAGATGTACCCTAAAAATTACACTAGAACTGTCATATGTTATATTACGGGAGTTGGTGCAGGAAGTGGAACTTAAAGGCATTGATTGATTAAAATAGGAATCAAGAAAGCAAACAAGTGCTTCATCATGATGATGGTAAACTACATTGAACTTGAAAATTGGCCAACAAACTCCTACGGCACAATATGATACCTATAAGGAACTTAGCTAAGTGTCAGAAAACAAAATTAAACGTCAATCACCTAAGCGCAACGAACGATACACGCGTACAAGTACAAATGCATATGTAACTTTTCGATACCATATAAAAACCATAAAACCCAACCAAGCGCAAAAACGAAAATGAATTTTATAAAACAAAGTAGATAAAACTTGAGGATTTTTATATTATCCATTCCCACTCGGTAAAAGTTTCTGCACATGTGTTTATAGGCCACAACTTCACTACGATGTATATGCAACAAATACATAAACTTAAGTTATATTTTAAGTACACGTGGTGCTTTAACTTGTTTTTCTTTCTTTGCTTTAATCAATTTTTGACGTAAACTATTCTCCCGAAAACAACACATAAATTAAAAAATAAGAAGTGGATTAAATTGAAGATACGGTGGAAAGACAGCAGTTAAACAAAAAGAAAAATAAGTAATAAACAAAGTTGTAGGTTTAACCTACCATAAGCAAACAAGAACAAAAGATTACTACCTTCGTTTAGTTCCCATTTGTGTGTGTTTAATTGAAATTAGAATGTACCTACTGTATAGCAGGTGTCGAAAAAGCCAAAGCCACGAGTTTTGTATTCCCTTCGTTCCCTTAATTCACAATTCTCTAAAACTTCTTCCTTCTTATTATCTTCCATTTTTCTTTCCTTTCCTTATTATTTATTTATTTTTTTTTTTTTCTATTTAGGCGTATAGGGACGGATTTTGCTATATATGTGGTGAATTTTTCTTACTTACACACTGATTTGAGGTGAAATATGCGGATCATATGTAGAGGGAAAAAAATCATTACTTTCCTTAGTTGCAAATAACAAAGCGCGAGTAAGAGTCCCTGTTAAACGCATTTACAATAAATATGTGGCGTCTCTGGTATATATATGTGTATACCCTAGTAACTCACACCGCAAAATCAACCGCAGTAGAACTGAGTTGTTTGCGTGTGTAAAGCAATAATGGGGAAAACTAAATTTGAAAACTGCAAAAATGGCCGGTAACACCGCTAGAAGGCAAGTGGCTTCAGTCGCAAAATTAAACAAAACTATTACAGTTATTTACCAAGCTACTTTCTAAGCCTTAAAACTACCAACCATCGATAATTCTTATTATTTTCTTAACAATTTTTTGTAAGTACACAATGTTTGGGCAGCTCTCCTGTGAGATGGAAAAAATTTAAACACAAACAAATTTTTGCTTTTTTATCACCCTTGATGAAAAAGATTATTTTTAACAATAAGTGCAAGTATGTAGAAAGGCCGAACAGTCAATTTGTGACTCCGAATAATAAGTTTTTAGAGGATCCAAAACTGGGCAGATATTTTTCCGCAAATAAAACCGACAAAAATGTACAGAAATTTAACCTAAGTCCTTGGGCGTATTAAGTTGACGCAAGTTAAAAGCAGATTGCTACTTCTAAAAAATAATTTGTAGCTTATGATTCGTCACTACTACAATGTAGATTTCTAGTAGATGACTCTAATTTGTAAACTATAGACAAATTAAGAGTCTTCATCCTTCTAGATTCCCTTAGTCAACACTACACGATTCTAGTCAAGAGAATATACCGAGTAGCTGTGGAATCTTTCTGGTCATTTAATTATAATTTTAAAATTAAGACCCTCACAATGCTCTCTTTAAGGTTTCTATCAGAATTCTTATACGCCATCTAGCCACAAATCTATTTCAACAGTTTTGACAAAAATGTACTTAATTCAATATTTTCCCCGCCACTGTGTTATAAATATGATAAAAGTATGAGCGGCAACAGAGAGAAAACGTGAAAAAGAGAAGTAGTTTTGGTATAAATTCCATTCTTGACACGGGGAGGATGGTATATATGAAGTATGTTTACATAAGGCAGAAAACAAGGGACTCAGAGATGGATAGATAGAGAGAGAGAGAAAGAGGAAATTCAGATATATACAAATCAAACGAAAACACTACAAATAAACTAGCCAGCGTATATATAAATATGTAGCGTGTATATACTTAAAAAAATAAAATAAACGATTATTTACTTTTTTCTTTATAGCCCTGCTTCTCCTCCTTTAGATGATGTTTCTTCTATCGCTGCTATTTCGTATTCTTCTGCTTCATTTCGATTTCCTTCTTCTCTTTATGATTATCTCTTTTTTTTGTGGTCTTTATTATTAACTTTTGACACTCATCTTTTTTACACTACAAACTTATTTGCTTGTGATCCTATTTTACTCATTGCTAAAAAAAACATTCTCCGTGTAAAATAGTTGTGAAAATAAAACTTTTTTTTTTTAATTTCTCTTGGTGGGAAAGGGAAATTCATGTCAAATCCCAAGTTTCTTCAAAATTTTGAGAAAGAAAAAAAGGAAAGCTGCAGGGATCTGTTTGTCAGATGAAAAAATATGTGTGAGGAAAAGAGGCAACAACCTGCGCTATCAGAGTAATGACTACAGGATCAAGAAAGTGTACACAATGATAGAAAGAGTAGGAGACACGATATAGAATGAGACTCATGGAAATGATTCCAAATATATATATATATATATATATATATATATAAATATATATATATATAATAGAGAGAGAGAGATACTTTAAAAAAAAATAATTCTTCTGCTGGGGAAAAACAGCATGCCATTTTCAATGACCACACAGTTACATATTGACTTGGTGTGACTACCTTAGTTTTACATGAACTCTGTGCCCACATTCTCAAGGTTTCTTTATAAAGATATTGTCCTTGTGGGTATGGGTTATGGATAGCGTATAACAGTGAAACTTAAGTGTGTATGTGTGTGTATGTTTGTTGTGTGTAAATGATTTTTTGTGGCGAAGGGTGAAAAATGCTAGATGTCCTTATGATGATGACTATTCAACACAACATTAAGTTAATTTTTTGTTTTTGGTTCATATTTTGTTTCATATTCGCTTCGTACACACTAGGCATATTATAAGCCTGCAGAAATTAATTTTATGTATCATTCAGTCTCATGCTCTTATTACCTTTTATTCTTTAGGTGTACTTTCACATACGCTAAACATGTACATGTGTGAATATAATAAAATTCTCTTATTTACAATACATAAAATTATAAACATGTCAGCTAGTTAAGCAGCACAAATTTTTACCACACCGTGCAATCAAACAATAAATTGGTGTATGGTGAAAAAGCGGCATTGGCTAATGTGGTGAGTAAACATTGCGACCAAATGTCACCAAGAAATACAGCTCAGCTTCTCAGTAAAATAACATTTCCCACCTGAAATCTTAACGATTTCAAAAAATAAAATGAGAACTTTATCCTTTTTCCTCTTAGTTTTGCTTTTTTGACTTTAGGGAATAGATTCTTTTTTGTTCTACTATATGATTTCGGTGTAATAAGCTCCAGATACTGGGGTATTTTAAACTTCACGCGCGCGACCAGTTTTCAAGATGTTTTATTTTTCAAGACATTCACCATAACACACCACACACGGTCACTCTGAAATACACCATACAACACTGATACACATCATGTTCATCACAAGGACCACCATTGTACGGAAAACAATAAGAATGTAAAAACTGAGTATTTATAAGCCTGAGAAGATAAAAAAAAGAACGAAAAAATAAGTAATTTATTTTTTGGTCATTCTGCAATTAGCCAGAGAAGGAACTAGCCCCCTTCAGACAAACGAAATTTAAAAAGAAAAAACATCTTCAGAATACTTTGTGATGAATTAAGTGTCGAGAAAGCGCGGCTTCGATAGAGATTTGTTACTGCCAATTGATGTTTTTTAGTTTTTCACTTATTTAAAAGAGGGAGAGAAAGAACAAAACAAACATATTCAAAGCAAATAGGAAAAAGATAAGAACAAACTATTTTAGAACCAGGCGATAGATAAATTAAAAACGACGGCGTATTAACAAGGTATAAAATGTCTCATAAATGATGACAATAAAAAATAAATTTTTGAAATGAACTCCAAACGCACTCGTGTACTTGGTCGTACTCGTACTCACTCAGTAGCGCCGTTCGTCGGTAGAGATCGGTCAAAACCGAAGAACTGACTTGGTATGGAGTTAAGTCTTGACGAAAAATTATTTGTCGTTGTATTTAGCGATGGTGTGCTCTTTCATTAGTTGCATCTCTTTCATCTCATTTGGTCTTTCATTTTGAGTAGTGTTGCTACGTTTTCATTGTGTGCGCGCAATTCCCCTGAGTTCTACCACACTCATCGCATATATAGTACTGGATGGTGTGTGTGAATCACTCTTGACGTTGCCCACCTCGTGATATAACTCTTCGCAGTACTTGATTTCCTTTGTTTATTTTCTTTCCAGAAAACATTTGCCGGTAAAATAGGAACAGTCATAAATAAAAAACAGTATGTATTGAACTCTCATGAGGTTGTGTTGTTGAATATGTTTGTGACCAGCTTATGTACGGTACTGGGCTAGGTTAAACGCCAGAGTGTGCTAGTCCCTTTACATTATACTTAAACGATGTATGCTCTCGTTGAATGCATATGTCGTCCGCTTCTCAGCTCTCATTCGTCGCTCTTAAGGCGAAGTGCTTTGTTCGACAAATTTTACCCTGTGCGATGGGTATGCATGTTTTATCTACACAATTTAAAAAGAAATTTGGTTATGGTTCCTGGGCTTCTCCGTTTACTTTTATCGCATTCTCATCATTTTTCTATCCGATGAAATTCAATTCTAAAATGAAAAATAAATTTGCGCACGCTACCTGGAGTTGATCTCCGTTCCTTTCTCTTACGTCTTTTAGATTTTTTTTTAAGAAAAACACTATCTAAATGTGTTCACGCATATCTATCCCTTTTTCAATAAAACAGACAAAATGCGCAATACATATGGCAAGCTAGTGCTTCATCTCAGGGTCCACTTTGTACGAAACTCGCTATCGTCTCGTCTCGCTATCTCTCGTCTCTTTTCTGGAGCACCTACCTACCATAACGTAAGAACACCTTTTTTTATATGCTGAAAAATCTCGTCCTTTCTTACAGCTGGTTAGACTATTTTCTAGACAGGAGTAGCTACCAATGATTTGTTATAAGTGAGAAAGAAAATTAATGTTAAGAATAGAATGAGTTGGGAAGTTATTTTGACAAAAGTGTGCTTTAAAGAGTTTCTGTAAAGTGCGAGTCTAACGCATGAACGGAAACTGAACTGTTAAGAAGCAACACAGAAATGAAAATGAAAAAAGTAAAAATATATCTCCACCATAATTGTTAATGCCTAGTACGTCTTTAATTGTTAATTTGATTTTTTTTTTTGAAAATTCTTGGTATTTTCGAAAGAATTTATATTGACAGCTGACTTGAAGAGACTAGTTTATTAAATATGGCTTATCTCTATTAAAGGCTTCAACACAGACCTTACACAGTGTACGGGTAGAAGAAGACAAACCTATTTTAAAAGCCTTCTACAGTACCTGAAAATTTAATATTAAAGTTTAAGGCTTGTTTTTCGAGAGAGAACTTTATTTCTCAATTGCTTTTCAAACCTGTCTTATATCTTTTAGACTAAAATTTTGCATGTGTTGATTTTGGTTGGCCTACTTTGTAGAGAGCATGGAGGTTGTTTAACCCTCATTAATCGTATGCCTTCCATTAGTCATTTCATTTTACAAATGCTCATCTATCTGACAGTTCCTATACATTAAATTTAATCAATGCGTGATACATATCGATTTGGAGCTTTTGGTTCTTTTCCAAAAATTACTGCGATTAAATTCTGCAGGCCGTTACTTAGTTAGCAACTTCTCTCACTGACAGGCAGTCTAACTGTGACATTTGTCTCATCGTTTATTTACCCTGAGAAATTCTTACCCATCTTCAGAACTTATCTGTCTTTAGAAATTATGTTTTAATACTCTCCAATTTATCACCTTTATCATTTCTTTGGAGAAGTCGGTGTTCTGCCCACCAATGTTCGAAAACTACTAAATGTACGTCAGAACAACCTTTATGGTAGTCACTCTTTTCGTTCTGCACACATTTGAAATAAGTTAATGAATGTTGCCGTAATACTGGCAAGCACTGACCAATCGCTTATGAAGTGTGTTTTGTTTTTTTTTGGTAACTGCCACCGCTTAGCAGTAAACTGGGTCGAGGTCTAATCTAGAGGTCCAATTTTCGATGACCTTGTACAACATGTGTTATCGGCCAAGTGATAATTGTTTTTGGCTTATTGTTGTAGATTAGCAATTTCACATATCCTCACGGAACATAAGCAAGCGGCGTAAGAACGTTTACTTATTGTGGCAAGAGCTGTGTGACATGTTGCGCCGTTTCATCGAACCTACTGCTGCTGCACATTATGATTTTTCAGTTAAACAACCCATAAAGCACTCCAACAGTGAGATTTTGTGAATGTAACGGTATATCAACGTCACTTGACGATTTTCATCATTCCAAATATGAGAATATTTTCGTTTAGACAAAATTGGATCAATGTCAGTCTTGTCTAAGGCCCATTCATCAAATTTATGTTTTGTGGCACCTGCCAACTGCCCGCCAATGAAAATGGTGTTGCCAACTTTAAGATCCATACTTCATACGAAAATATCCGTTATATTTAAGAATCAGATCATAATCTAGATTTCACCTGTCTATGTTTTCTGTTACAATTATAGTTATTATTTTCCTGCTTTTTCATGATGGATATACTCGTAGGTTGGAAAACATGAAAAGGAAACCACTTGTGCCTATTTTGTTGTTGTTTACAGATTTTTGCGGCACCACTTTTAGCTTCTTCCCAGCTAATCTGTCTGAAAGGATTAACCTCCTGGTGCTCAGATTAAAAACATTACGATTTAATCGAAGGATCCTGTCTGTGTACCAGGCTGTTTGACACTATTCATTTTGAATAGTTATTATGTGTTACCTCAGCTAACTTGATAAGTTTGTTTCATTTATTCCACTCTATAGTTAATCGTACCTGAACATTTCTTATTTTTATAACTAACTTCAGTCTTAATCGATTTTGCTTAGGAATAAATTAAGGGTAAAGGTAATTATTATTTCGTTTAAGATTGTTATAGTCCTAAGGTTCGTGTAGCCCCTTCTGGGTTGTTTTCATATTTCTTATCTAATTTGTGTATTCGACCTATGCGGATTGATATCTGTATTTGGGCTTTATGATGAAATTATTAAATGTACGTAAGTAATTTTCAATTTGAAAAACTTTGCGCTTAACTCTATGAGTGGTGATCTGGGAATGAAGCTGTCTAGGATCAAGCTTAGAGTGCTTCTGAGAGCTCTTTCTAAGAACTATTTTCCTTGAGCATTTAATTAAGAGTTTAAGTAACGGTATGGAAACAACAGAAGTATCTTTAAATGAATGATTTAAGATGTTTTTCCGAATTAATTTCGAGATGCTCTTAATAAAAAAAATATTCATCAAACCTGAAATCAATTTAAATCGAATTAACTGAAAAAAAAAAAACAAACAAACAAACAAAACAAAAATGTAATAACACATGTTGTTAACGTTTATTTTTACCCACGATTGTTCTTCCAATGCGTTTTTCTGCTTAAGTATGATGCGTACAATGATTCTGAGACAATAGAATTACGCTGTTGACCCACTGGGACTAACGTGAACTCGAGTATGCGAAAGGCAAAATACACTACGTTGACTTGCAGCAGACTTTTTTTTAGCAAATCTCCATAGAAATTCAGATTTTCTAAGCACAGCGAAACATAAATTCTTGTGGAGCATCTTATCACAATTTAAATTACAGTGCACACTATGTGCACATTTCTGAAAAAAAATGCAAATGAAATACTAGGTCTGTTCCAATTGATTTGTGGATTGAAATTCGTGGTTAAGTAGTTTGGATAAAAATAGCTCTTGCAGAGAGTAACTCTACCGAAAATTGTGAAACAACTTTTCGTAGAAATTCGTAAACAGCTATCAGATGTATGAAATGTGAGAGGTTTTTTTATTTTCGATTTGACAGCTATCTGCTGCCGAGCTGCTGCCCACAGTTTTTTCTTCGGCAGAAATTCGTAGGGATGGGAAATATTTTGTTCTCTCATGAGCTCTCTCTTCTACGAAAAAATAACCTAAAGGAACTCTTTTTCGTAGTTTTTAGGGAAAATTCGTAGACATTCGTAGCAATTCAGAGCAATTGGAACGGACCTATTCACGCAATGATCAATCAAAGCGCGAGATTCGCATAAAGATGGCGACACATCTGCTGTGTGACGTTTTTTTTCTGGGCATAGAATCCAGAAGCGAATGCAGAGCCTCTTTTTGTCACAACATGAACTAAGAACATTTCGGCGTATTGGAGACAATCTTGTTTCTACGCATATTCCTCTCAGTTCATGTTTCTATTTCCCCGTCGTCATTATTATGTCTGTTACAATTGCTCTGAATTGCTACGAATGCCTACGAATTTCGCCGAGAAAATCTCAAAAGGCGTTTCATTTGCTATTTTTTTCGTAGAAGAGAGAGTAAAATATTTCCTCTCCCTACGAATTTTTGGCGAAGAAAACATTGTAGGCAGCAGATGGCTATCAAAGTAGAAATAAAAAAACCTCTGACATTTCATACATCTAATAGCTGTTTACGAATTTCTACGAAAAGTCGTTTCACAAGTTTCAGTAAAGTTACTCTCTGCAAGAGAGATTTTTTTACCCGAACTACTCAACTACGAATTTCTGTACAAAAAGTAATTAGAACAGACCTATTGTTGCAGATGTGAGTGTCTTTTTTCTTCATTCTAAAATTCACAACAGTCTCCAAGTACTTTGTACGTTTCCATGATGATGTGTGTGTATATTTTTGGCGGATGTTTTGTTTCTGGAATTCAAAAAGTTGTTTGCAAATTAATTTAATGTTTGAAGATTCCTTACTTAACACACAGAATAAACCTGAGTTGGGTATGGGATAAATAAAAAACTGGATTAAAACTATCCACCTTGAAATGCCAAAATATTGTTCTCTTAGCTAAAGGACAAACATGGCAAAAGTAAAATTGGTTTAAATATTACTTCTGTTTGACGAATATCTGCGCATTGGAAGAAATCCTGGCATTTCTTTACCAAAACTGATGTCAACCCATCGGCAGAAGAAATCTGCAGAAAAAAAAACTTAACACAATTTAACTTAAAAATAGAAGAAGATCTAGTAAAACCCGGCGGTAATTTAATTCAGAAACTAAAGTGAAATTTTATGAAACTGCAATAGAATTTGCCCATCTTCTTGAAATAATTACAATGTAGCCTATCTTAGAAATGGATAGCTATGTTTATATTTAAATTCCATCTTAAATCCTAAACTTACTGTGACCACAACCAATCTTAAAAGCATTCATGTTTTGACAAAAGAAGAGCATGGTGCACTGGTATTAAAAGAATGCTACGGCATACATATGCATACATATGCGGATAGCGTCGGCTAAAACAATGAACTGAACATGGTACCTCCTGTGGGGTGGCCAGACAGTACCAATGTACCCAATGTACAGAACTAGACCATATTATTGTTTGCCTTTTCGATGCTTGGGTTTGTCCTTACGTTTACGTAGGACAAACCCAAGACATGGGTACTGGAAAATAAATTGCACATTCACAATTCAAGTTGATTCCCGTTTTTGAAATACAGGCTAAAGGGCACATAAACATATTATTCAGTAAATAAAACAACTATATACCGATTAAACTATGTGCGTCATATTTTTCGTTCATCAATGGTGAGTAAGTAGGGTGAAGGGAGACTATAGACACACATATTGACAACATCGGCATTCAAAACACCGTCAATAAACTTGAAGAGCAGCAGCATCAATTTTTGTTATGGATGCAAATACTTTGCACGGTCTGTGCGTTGCATTGTTACGACAACATAAGCCACTCAACTATCTACCGAATCGCAAAGCAAATCTATGCGTAGTGACTCTCCGTCACGTAATGGACGAGGACCGACGACACGGACTCTCCTCCAACTAGCAAAATCCTCTCAAGTCTGTGCACACCTCCTTTTCGGCAATACTTCATTGGGGCCCCAGTCTCCCTTTCCCCCTTTTAGGAATCCATTCATTTCATTTCTTCTTTACTTTCCGTTCCTTCTTTTGCTTTTTGCCTCCGCTGCTTCATCATCACCAACGTTGTGGTTGTCGTTGTCTTTCCTCCTCGTATGTCGAAACCAAACCAATCCAAATTTCAAGTTCTCGTAGCGGGTAGCACACGGTCAGGCCGCCATCAATATTCCGGTATTCGTTCATCAGAAACATACTTCTCTCAGTTTGCAAAAATTTTTCGTGCATGTTGGATGTGCGTTACCACCGGTAGCTTTGTGCAGTATTTCGTTTGCGCGAAAAAATATATAAAATAACCTTTCAAAACATTTGCTACATGTTTCAGTGTGTTCCAAATTTGAAACTCAAGAATCTCGCAAAAAAAATCCTTCCCTCGCCATCGTTCTCCACCCGTCGTCATCATAGCGCAAATGTAAATCCTCGCAAAATTCAAAATAAAAAAAATACAAAAAGATCCTAGTTTCCGTTCCGCGCTGGTGTTCGAATAGAAACAAAGACAGTTAATAAAAAAAGGTAAAAAACTTTTAAAGGTACCTTCCCTTGCCTTATCAACGAGTGTGGAGTACGAAGAGTGGAAAAGGACGAATTGTGGAACCAAAGCAAGCTAGCAAAAAACCAAACCGTGAACGCTAAAAAAAAGAGCGGCCCGCAAACAACCAAAAAAGTAGCAGCAGTAATATTTTTGTGAGTACTGCATGTATGCCTGCCCACCATCCCGGTGAACAACCCCTTGCACCAATCCATCAGCCGACAACGGCGACTTGCAACATCGCCAGACATCATACCGACCCTACAACCGTGTGCGACAACGACGGCATTAGTGATAAGGGAATCAAAGCCACGAGTGCAAGAGAGAACGAAAGTGAACGGCAAAGGAAGAGGATGAATGAAAGTGAGTCCACATGCATACAACTTTCCAATAAAAACAAAAACAAACGCATACGCTCTCCCATGCGCACACACATGCAAAAAGATGAGACAAAGTGAGAAGAGAAGCTTTTACAAATAAAAAAAAAAATTACACCACTACAATCAACCTCACCCTTCATCGGTCCTTCCATCACTCCTGACTACCTATGGAGGCTGGTCCATGTTCGCGTTGTGGACCCTTTTTGATGTGCAAATTGCTGACTTTGTTTTATTTTTACTTTCGTTCTTTCTCTTTCATATAAATGTCTATTAATGTTCTTCGAGTGTTACCTGCATCCTATATGTATGGAGTTCTGTGGGTCCTGGGACACCCTTATAATTTTCACTCGGTGCCGGGTGAGATTTTTATTTTTGCCTCACGTGGTGCGGAGCTTCAAGTAATCCTCATCTTTCCATCATTCTTTCAATCTCCAGACTGTGTTTGTTGGGGAGAGAAAGTGAAACACTTTCCTGAGCCACGATTATGACATTAACGGTAAGATACAACGAAGCCACATCTCCCTGATTGCATAAATCCCAGCCACGGCACGGAGTAGGCGATTGATCTTAATAATATAAATTTTATCTTTCGCGCTCAAGAAAGGAAGTTATCTCATTTTCGCAAAGGAACCGTTTTTTGGCAGTTCTAATACTTAGCGTTTAAAAGGAAACCATTGAAATGAGTTTTTCCTGCCTTCATCCGGCAGGATTCTACACAATTTTGTTGAACCTCCCATTTACAGTGTTCTAGTCGTGTTTTATGTGTGTATATTGAATGCACGGATACGTCCATGTGCGTGCTTGTGTGCTATCTGATTCCTGCAGCCAACTCCCTTCTTAATATGTCTCACATACAAACACAAAAACACACACAAAGCATTCAGGCATTCGCACTCCTTTCAATTGAGCTTTGACAGGTCATTGGCTTTCGTAGGACTGTGTGTAG
The DNA here is from genome assembly GCA_955652365.1 of Eristalinus aeneus. Classification (NCBI taxonomy): domain Eukaryota; kingdom Metazoa; phylum Arthropoda; class Insecta; order Diptera; family Syrphidae; genus Eristalinus; species Eristalinus aeneus. The sequence goes on from OY019135.1 coordinate 5,206,561, forward strand.
TGTACATGTATAGGATTGTATTTGAGAACGGAGCGGGAGGGACCACTCTTGAACAAAATACGAAAAACGCCGTAAACATGGCGCGTTATAGTTTAATTTTCTAAACAACATTGTGAACATTTTACTTCTTCACTTAACTATTGGTGGTATGTTCCTTTAAAAAAGAAAAACATTGTTCAGAAATAATACGTTCTTTTACGTAGCGGCGGATAATCATTTCCTGTTTAGGTTTCTCTGACGAGTCGGAATAGAAAGTCTCAGGACTCGTAATTCTCGCTTCGTTTTATTTTATAGGAGATCCAGAGCAAATGTCTTCTTTGTTTGCTCACAGCTGTAAACTTTGAAAACATTATAAGGGCTTGTTAGTTAAGATCACAAAGCAGGATCATGCTAGCAGCCAAATGTGTCGAGCTGCGTTGAAAATATAGAACTGGAATATTATTTAAACTAATTTACCATTCAAACTTCTTCGCTTCATATTACGGCTGTTCAAAAATATTAACTACATCCAGGTATTTCAGTTCCCCTGGTCTATATGACGCTTTTTATGGAAGATAAAAACATCTGCCTCTTCCGAAGTAAATCAAAAGAAAGAAATAAATGCAGACGATAAAGAAACATTTAGTCTTTGTTATGCTGTTATCGTGACGAGAAAGGCTGTTGATCCTTTTTTCTGTTGGTTACTACAGCCGAGGTATGAAGCGACCCTTTTGCCGTCTGTCAGCTCGATCAGTAAGTATTTTTGTAGGCTGTTGGTGTGTCGTGTAATATCAATTGAGCCTTCTCTACGTTTGGTCCTTAACTTAGTTCAGGTAGATGACACACGAAAGAAAGCAGTCACACAAAAGTGAATACATTTTCGGGGTTCAGGAATAAACAAAAAAGGAACTTGGCTAGGCCAGGGTTACAATTCTGATGTGCATGCGGAGAGCAGTCCTTTGCACTAGTAGCAACACGGCCTACACACATGCATATTTTAGGGGAACATGCATTGCCATCTGTATTCCAAGCTGTAGCAAGAATCTTTGGAGTCGGTAATTGGTTTTCTTGCTGTCAATTTGCTTCCGACATATGACACCGTGATGTTGTTGTTGCTAACTTGCGTCTGTCGCACACAAAAGTCGAGGCCAAATTGAAAACCTCAAGATGAACTCCCTTTTTGTTTTTCCCTTCTTTGTCTGGCGTGCATGGCATACCTTGTTTGGTTGCTTTCTGTCGAATAGGGATCTGCGCATACGGCCGACCGGGTGTGTGTGTCTCATTGTATCTGTGTATTTGAGAGAGAGTGTCCTTTAGCCGCTTTCGCAGTACTCCAGGAAATCAGAATTTGTTTAGTTGATTTTAACTTTCGGTGGCGAAGGACGCTGGTAGAGGAGATTATAAATCGCTGCTATTAGGCGTTTATTGTTGTATCCTCTTGGGTGTGTGAACACACAGATGTTCGTAAAAAATCCGGTGGATTGTCTTAAGGTTGGTGGATATTGATATATTCCACTGATTTTTTTTTAGAAAAAAAAAATAAAAATACAGAAAATTAAAAAATTGAATTTTTTGTTGGGATCACTTTCGTGCCGGTAAACAAGTACATAATCCTTGAGCTTTCGTAGTAACTCATTTCTATTAGCCGTGTATAGTAAAAGCTCTTCTTAGCTGTTTTTTTTCTTGCAAGTCTGTATGTGCATTATAAGAAGATTTAATATTGGTGAAGTGGTTGCTGTATTATTGGCATGTTGAATTTGAAATATTGTGCAATTGGTTACCAGAATCGAATAAGCGCTGAAACAACTGTAATTACCAGAACTACAAACAAACGTCGTCTATATACTAACTGCACAATGAGAGGATATTTGGAAATTTAAAAATGCAAGTTGGAATGTTTTCTGATGGACAGAACTCTGCCGATATTTTATTTTGTAGAATCTGCTTAGCTTGTATCTATATGATGTTGACGTCCTTTGTTTACGTTCCGCCGTCTATAAGGCGGTATGTTTTCTTTTGGGTCTTAAATCGGAATAGGAAAAACAGGGATATACCATTAGGCGTGCGGCAAGTGTAAGAAAATGTCTACCTTGTCAAGATTTGAATATAATTTGGACACAATATACAATACAATTTGTTATCATAAATTTTGTTTTATATTTTCTCTGTTTAATGATCTGTTTTTGTGACTTAAAAATTATCACATTGTAAGGAAATTTGATTAAATAGTAGTGGAATCTTCGGAGAAACAAGTTTTTTTTCCTGATTTTAACCAGAAATGACAAATCTGCGAAGTACGTTTTTTGAAAAATGAAATTTGATTAAATAATAGTGGAATTTTCATAGAAATAAGAGTTTTTTTCCTGATTTTAACCAGAAACGACAAATCTGCGATGTACGTCAATTGCTGAAAACTGTAAGAGATTTCTTAGATTTTTTTTCTAAAACTGACCAAAACTAGTTTTACGCTTTCGGAAATATGTGCATCTTACCAATACACTATTGTTAGTATCTTTTAAAATTCTTTACACGAGACATAAACAAAGTAGATTTAATGACGATTTGGTGCCAATGGCAGAGAAACATAAAATAATGAAATATAATAACAATGAGTGATAATAGATGGACGTTAGACACCTTAGAGAAACATCGAATAAAACTAGTAATCTTTGGCGACGCTTGGCAAGAAACGCTATAGACGATAGAGAATAGAAAATGTTATGGTTTAACGGTAATCACGATTTGCTTCGAAGGAAAAATAAAGTTGAATATTGAAATTGGAAGGCGTCTCACTCTGTTTGCCTGTATGCCTTTCTCTCTCTATCTATTTCTTTCTTTCTCTCTCTCTCTCTCTCTCTCTATATATATATATATATATATATATATATATATGTATATACATCCCTTTGTCTTTTTATCCCCTCTAATGAATTCAACACGCCTAAGACTCAAAAATTTGCCTAAGTTTCTTTTCAGCGTTTTACCCTATACAAATCATTTACATAAATAGCTTGTAAATTTTCTTTATTTCAATTTTAGAGCAAAAACAAGGAAAAATCAGCAATCTTGAACAATAAGCTAAGTTCTCTCCTAAGTCAAATTAAAAAACAGACAAAAGAAAAAGTTGCAAGAAACTGAATCAAACTCAAGATCTTCGAGACAAGAGAACTGATTTTTTAACAATAAGAATATTACAAAGCGACAATTTTAAGACTTAAAAGCAGAAAATAACAACAAAACAAGAACTAAATTTAACTATGACAACACTTTATTCAGATTTGGAGCGTTCGTCGGGTAGCGTCGGTGGATCATGTGCTACAGCGACATCGTTTACTTCAACAGTCAGTGTTAATTCATCACCGATTTCACAGTCTGCATCTGCTGTGTCGGCAGCCGCTGTAGTTGCTGCGGAACTAAGACAACACCATCAGCAACAACAGCAACAACAGCAGCAACAACAGCAACAATCAATTGGTAACCCTACACAATCGCACCTCAATGGAAATTCATTATCATCATCGGTGTCATCATCTTCTTCGTCATCCATGTCGTCATCATCTTCAAATCTTTCGGGAGGATCATCGATTTCGTCATCGCCGCAATCGAACCCAAATAGCTCTCTTGGAACCCCGTCGTTAACCGGATCACCGGTGTCTTCCACAAATCTTGTCGGCTTAGGTAATTGTATGTCGAGCAGTAGTGGGATATCATCTTTATCCGGTATGAGCAGAGGTGGTGGTGGAAGTGGCATCGGCAGCAATACAACGCTAATTGAAGATCCCCGCACTTTGCAGCTTGCTTTAGAACTCTCAATGGTTGGTCTGACTGATGCTATGCAAGCGGCTGCTGTTGCAGCGGTTGTCAACAATGGCCATGGTCACTCACAGCGTCAACAACAACAACAACAACAACACCAGCAGCAACAGCAGCATATTTCTCATCATTTACAGCAGCAGCAACAACAGCAACTTCAGTCGTCGCAACTGCACAACCAATTCGATCTCACATGTGGACTGACGAATGCCAGCGCAGCTGTAATGCAACAGGCGAACGTTTTGCCACCTGGAACCACTCTGAATCAATTCGCTGCCTCCATATTGCCAACACTCGAGGATCGCTCTAAGAAATCTCAAAACATGACCGAGTGCGTTCCCGTGCCCAGTTCGGAGCACGTTGCTGAAATTGTCGGAAGACAAGGTGAGTAAATTGTTTTTTGTTACTTAATTGTGATATTAGGAGAGAGAATGTTCTGGGAATAAGAAATTTTGTTTGGTATCCCTAAACGTCTGCCTCTCATCACCTTTTTTTTTTAGTATTGTAAAGTGTTCAGTGTTGGGTTACGGGTTGGTTTCTAATCGATTGCTTTGTTTTCTGTTTTGAATATGGATATTTCCTTTCGTAAGTCCAACAACACATTCAAGAAAAGTTTAAGGAAAAGGGCGCATACACATATATATCATAAGCGTCTGCTTTTATTTTAGCTTTAACTTGTTCCTCGATTTCTAAGTAAGGTAGCGCTTACGTCCAATAAAAATAAAAAAATAAAAGATTTTGATTCATACCGTATTTCTAAGCTATGATAAAATAAAAATGTTTGAATCCTTACAGTATTTACATTCTCATACAGAACAACTGCCTAGCCCGGCCACTGACCCCGGTTCAGTGTCAAAGTGGAAAAGAGCTTTTCAATTTCTTTTGTGTTTTCTCAACGGGTGTTGGTATAGGTAACACACCCTACTGTATAAACATATAACAACATATCAGAAGGAACGAATGCATGTTAATTTTAACGAGGAAGAAGTATGAAAGAATGAGAATATATATAAGGAAAGACATATGTATGCAATAATTTGGATGAGAAAATATGGAACCCTTAGGAGCATTTTTGTTTGTATTCGAGCGGAGTTCACAAATCGAGATGAAAATTTTTTAGATTAAAAGGCAAACATTTTGGGTTTTCTTCTGTTCACTATTAACTGCTGTTTGATTTCTCGACTATGTTACTTTTCAATATTCTGCAATCACATAACCCTACCTATCATCTATTCTTCTTTTCGGAAGGGATGTTGCACCCCCGTGTAGATATCAGTCGGTTGTGTTTGTGCCTTTGTGACTATCGGTGCGTGAATGCGCGCGCGGGAATATTTCCAGCATACGCCAACCGAGTTGTGTGTACATAGTCAGTCATCCAGAAATATGGGATGATGTGTTTGAAATTAGGGTTGATTCAAGCTTTATCTGCTATGCGTTTGGAAAGCTTTCAATCTATAGAGGTTATTAGCCTCACTTTTTGCCGGTTATTTGATTTTTCAACTAAAGGATAGACTGATGTATAGTCTTACCAGCTCTTCGTCGCTTGTTTGGCGCCAGACTATTAATACTGGTATTGCAAGTACGAAAAATGTCGTCTTCGTGTGTATATAGAACGTTTTAGAACATTTTAGAACATTTTTTCGTTTCTATCTACTCTAGGTGGTGTGCGTTCATATACACGTAGGTGTTCTGTATATGTAATTGAATTCTAAGGGGTAGGGTTCTGTTGTATGTCTGGTTTTTTCTTTCTCTTTTGTTTTTGCATCCGTAAGCAATGATAATGCTTTCACAAAATTATTTGTGCAACAGATTTTTTTTCTTTAAATGAATTATGTCTGTTTACTGCATTAAAATTCCGGATTAATTTCCTTTCCCATCTCCAAGCATTTGTTTTTCCAGAAGTGTTTTTTTCCAACTAGCAATTACTCAATTTTATTGCGCTCGTCTCCTATGAAAATACAATCATTAGTCTGTTAAGAATGGCTCAGAAGATGTATTTCGTGGAAATTTAGAAAGAAAAAATGGATTAACACTTTTTACCTTTGCTTCTGCCTTATATGAAAGATTGCCAATAAGACATTTTCTTTAACTTCTCTTTTGGTTGATTTCAAATATATATATAGTGTCGGAAAAAATAATAGAAACAAACTTGTTTTGCGCTTTTTGATATTAAAATAATGAAAACGTGAAGGCAAACATAAATTAAATATATATTGGGTCGTTCATTAGATTATGATAATATGATCAAATATAAATTTGATTAATGAATACCCAAAATAAAAAATAGAAAAATCAATTTCATTTTTTGTCGATTTTAAGCCTGGAAAAAAATAATAGAAACAAAATTAAAATTGTATTTTTTTTTATGTAGTAAATTACTTTACGTTGACAGTTCTCATCCTTCTTTTAGTACTTGGTCGTAGCACCTTTGTTTTTAATCACTGCCTCACATCTTCGTCCCATGGAGTGAACTAAGTTGGCACAGGTTTCTGCAGGTATATAGTACAATGCTTCGTGGATTTTGGACCACAGTTCTTCTTTATTTCTGGCTTTACATTCCCCGATCTTACGTTTTAGAACACCCCACAAGTGTTCTATCGGATTTAGATCAGGGGATTGTGAAGGCCATTCCATTACAGCAATTTTATTTGTTTGGAACCATTGCTGTCCTAGTTTTGAGGAATGCTTGGGATCATTATCCTGCATAAACTCCCATTTTAGCGGCATATCCTCTTCAGGAAATGGTAGCATTACTGTATTCAAGATGTTAACATAGTCCACAGCACACATTTTGTCCTTTATCCAGAAAAATGGTCCAACACCAGACGATGAGAAGCAGCCCCAAATCATAAAGTTACCTCCACCGTGCTTTACTGTCTTCTTTGTGTATTTCGGGTCGAATTCGGAATTTTTTGGTCGGCTCGCGTGCATTTTCCCATCAGATCCAAACAAATTGATCTTTGTTTCATCCGACCACAAGACATTGTTCCAGTTTTCACGTTAGAGGTGTCTGTTAGCAAAAGTTAATCTCTGTTTTATATTTTTCTTACTTAGAAAAGGGACTCTTCTTGGGCTTCCTGCTATTAACTTGATACAGGTGCCTTCAACTCATTTTTAAGTTCCTCCGAAGAAGAAAACGGCTTAGATTTACAATGACGCACAAGAAGATGGTCGAACCGAGATGTTGTTTTTTTTTTTTTTAGTAGTAGTATCAATGAGAGAAGTATTTATGACCCACAGATGCTTGTTTACTATTGTATCCGCCTTTGTTTCTATTATTTTTTCCAACACTGTATATATAAACATATATAAAATATGCAGTTTATAACCTGAAGAAGAAAATATCTGTGCACCATTTGTAGAAGTAAGCTCATTAAGATTATGCATTTTTTGCATTTTGATTAAAAGTTCCAAAATAGTTTAAAAAAAGTTGTTCCCTTTTACATAGATTTCCAAAGTATTTTAAGTATATCAAGAAAGTGTTTACACTAAATAAGATGCTTTACAAAAAGCAAAAAGGAACAAAAATTTAACGCATCCTTTTCGCAGTGCATACATAGTTCAAAACGTATAGTTATAGTGGTTTTTTCATTTTCTGATGATTCATTTTAATATGCCTGGTAAGAGAATTTCTTTTGACATAAAGCAGTTGGTTTATTAAAACCATTATAATGGTGAAAGTGTGAAAAAATGACCGAGATGTTTGGTTTATCTAAGAAAACCATTTACAATATAATTAACCGAGCAGCACGTGAAAATCGGTTAGAAAATATTGCACCAAAAGGAAGGTTGAAAAGTTATCGGACAGAAATGGGCGCTGTTTACTTAGAAAAGTGTATGAAAACCCTCAAATATCCTTTCGAGCTTTGACCAGAGAAATAAACCAAGAGTGCAGTGTACAAGTTTCCAACGAAACTGTAAGGCAAGTGCTGATAAAGAATGAGTACGCATCAAGAGTTGCAAAAACGCTTATCATTCGCTATAGAGTACAGCATGCAACTGAACGAGTACTGGGATGATGTCATACTTTGTGATGAAACAAAAATATTGTTGTATTACAACAAGGAGTCTAATACAGCGTAGCGCAAACCGTTACTTAACAAAAACATCATTCCAACCGTTAATTTTCACTGCATTTGTATTTTGTGCCCTTAATGCGACACTTCCTCTGGATTAGTTTATGACTCGTTGACTTGATGCAATTTGCTGATCACCACATGTAGAATCTGTGACTGGCTGTTTTTGAAATGCTTAAGTTTACAGAGATCCTAAGTGCACAGGGATCCTTCTGAAGTGGTTTCTAACTTCTGAAACATTTCTAACCAAGTCACGCACGATTTCTCTGTCGCACTGTAAATAGTTTTCATTTAAATTTACATTTCATTTTGCCATTTCAGGATGCAAAATAAAGGCGTTGCGTGCTAAAACAAACACCTATATCAAGACCCCAGTTCGTGGTGAGGAGCCGGTATTCGTCGTGACTGGTCGCAAGGAGGACGTTGCAAAAGCCAAGAGGGAAATTCTGTCTGCAGCGGAGCATTTCAGTTTAATTCGTGCTAGTCGCAAACCAGTTCTGGCTGGAAATCTTGGTAAAGTGCCACCTGGACCACCATCTATTCCTGGTCAGGTAACCATACAAGTGCGTGTGCCGTATCGGGTGGTCGGCCTCGTTGTGGGTCCGAAGGGTGCTACGATCAAGCATATTCAACAGGAGACACACACCTACATTGTTACACCGTCTCGCGAAAAAGAACCGATTTTCGAGGTAACCGGACTACCGGATAATGTGCAGGCTGCTCGTAAACAGATCGAGGCTCATATTGCATTGCGTACTGGGAACCTCTCGCCATCCGTACAAACCATTAATTCACTGAGTCAAATGTTCAATGGAGAAGAATTAAGTCCGGAGTTTTTGGCGTCGATATATAAGAACGGAATCTGCTCCACTTTCGATTACGTTGACGCTCAAGTATCGGCGGAAGATGGCACCGGATGCAACATGGTTGTGGCAAATCAGGGAAATTTAAATACTTTGACCGGTAATCCTAACAACCACCACTTGCAACCGCAACAACATCAGCTTCAGCAGGCTGCCAACGGTGTCGTAACTGCTTCAAACCTCATGATGAATGTTGGACTCGCTGGCAGTATGATGAATGGCAATAGCGGAGGTGTGGGTTTAGTGAATAATGGCGTTGGAATGGTGGGATCCGTAAATGGCAACAGTGATGCTTCAACTGGTGGCAGCAGGTCATGTTCATCAAGTTCCTCGTCAACTTCATCGAAAAGTGCTACCAATTCGCGTCCAGAACTACTGAATATCTGGAAGAATCTCGGTGAGTCCCTTGATGTTGATGAAGGTTTAGGAGAATCTCCGAATATTTGGACTCTGCCATCGGTCACAGGCGGCGCAATCGGTTGCTCCCCATCGCAGTCTGTTAGCCCCACCGATTCGCTGCTTGGTGGGGCGGGCGGCTCAACAGGCAGTAACAATATAACTCGCAACATGATCTCATCCGCAAACGCGTCCAATGTCGTTGTAAACAACATCAACAGAACGGGACTCATGTCAACTGCATCGCAACAGCTGAACGGTATGCGTCGTGAATGCCTAGTTTGTGGTGATAAAGAAGTAACAGCCGCGCTAGTGCCATGTGGTCATAATATGTTCTGCATGGAGTGCGCAAATCATATATGCACATCGGTCGACGGTTGTTGCCCAGTTTGCAGTCAGACAGTTTACCATGCCATGCGGATTCTGCCTTAAGGAGGTGAAAAACATTTTAACTTATTTTTCGAACATATATACATATATAAAATGTATGGACATATACACTGTTTCTTTTCGAATGAATATGTAATTTTGATGTATATGTGAAACAAAAGGATATAAGAAAACATTATTTTTTAAATTAAAGAAAGGGGAAAAAATTTACAGTGTTTATACATTTAGTGCGCAAAGATACATATATATTATTTCTAATTGTTGAATTTTATTATTAATTTATTTTTTTGGCAGAATATTATGAGAAAATAAAAAAAAATTAATATTGTAGTTAAATATAAGTCAATGGCAGATGAATATAGGAGAGTATGGGAGCTCGATCTAGAGCAAAACAAATCGTATAAACATAGAAATATAAATAATACATTTTTTTTAGAAGACTTGTTTTTTGTATTAAGTAATAATGATTTGTGAAACAAATTGCAAATATTTTTTCATTGTTAATTTTTTTTTATAAAATTTATAAATTATTTGATTTCTCTAATAATGTTATGTTTTTTATCTACAACATTTTTCCTTAAGATTGGATTTAAATTTAATGTATTAAACCTAGAAAACAGAAAAATAAATTTAAATATATATATATACATAAATATGGATATATGTATACATGTATACATTTATATATATATATATATATATATATATATATATATATATATATATATATATATATATATATCTTTTTTGAACAGACTGAAATATTTTAAGCGAAAAAGTGTAATGGTTATGCGATGATTCTGGGTTGTGTGTCAGAGGAGAATGTTTTTTTTTGTGATTTTATCATCTTAAAGAAAATATATTATTATTTGTTTAGAATCGCAATTAATTTCGCATACTGGATAGTATCAAACTGTGTTTTTTATAGTCAACCGCACACAAAATTCGTTGTTTATTTATTTATTTTTTTTCCTAAAACAAGCACTACTCACAAATGTATCACATTCTCAACATAAATGCAATTTAAAAGACAATTTCTGTGCGATGTACTTATACTCATGTTCTGTTTTCTTAAGTGAGAAAGAAATATTCATACATATAAATATATAACATAATGGCAAATAAGACTGTAAAACAAAAAAAAATACTCTAACCAAGACACATAATTTATGTACTTCCATTCGTTTATAGAATATGAAAATCATATATATATATATATATATATATATATATATATATATATATAAAGAATATAAAAAACATCAATGACACACATCCATTTCGATTTAAAATAAATTAAACTACTAAACAGTTAAAAGAACAAAAACAGTTTCTAAAGAAAAAGAATAATATATGTACATTGAATGATTTTACTTTTTTACCTCGAAAAATATTAAAGAAATTTTCTGACATAATATAAAATGATTAAAATCAAAAACAAAATAATTTTCGTAATTCAAATATTTAAAACAAAATATTGTAGGGTTATTATAACATTCATATCTCTTCTCGTAACCATTAAGTATTGGTTGGTTATATTCATCAGTAAAAAATCATAAGTAAAGTTTATTTAAAAATAAAAATTTCAATATTAGGTCAAAATCCTAAAAAGCACGCAATTTCGAGTCAAATACGATGAGTTTTCTTCACCTCCCTTTCTCTTGCTTTGCGTAACACGGGCTTTTTTCCCTGGTATGTTTTTGAAAAGAAGAAAAGAAAATTGTTCTATACCCCAAAATCCAGTCACTATATTATGAGCAAGGGCCTAACTGATGAATAAATGAAAAGGAACCCTTTAGAAACGATATTTACTTCAATCAAATACTTATAAAAAAACTGTTTTTGTTTTTATTTCTTGTTAACAGCATAAATTAAATCTGGAATTGTATAATACAATGAAAGCAAAGGATATATAAATCTGATAAAACCCAATGCTGGAAATTTCAAACCCAAACACCGTTGATACAAACTAAAACGAAAATAGTCTGCAGTGTGCTATATTTTTGAGTATTGCATTTATAGTTTAATATATATACATGTATTCAAAGAAAATAAGGAAGAAATCCGTTGAAAAAAGAAGAACCCTAAACAAAAAAACACAAAATCCTAGAATGATAAGAATTGTAGTTTATATTTGGCAGATATACGTCTGATTTGTGTTCAGGCCCAAATTTCCCTTCTATATATTTTGGACGTTTTTTTCTGTTAAAAATTTATTTTTTAAGTTATATCTTTATAAATTATTTTATTTTTAATTAAAGAGTACATATATACATATAAAATAACTTTTACCTACCAAAATTCAAATATTTTGAGTTTATACATTTTATAGGTTTGAAAAATGTTTGATTCAAATGGATTTGAGTTAATTCATGCCTAAACATGTCAATGAATATAATATAGCGTTTATTTGACTGAAATATTTTTATTTAAATAAAAGACATACAGATAAAAAGAATAAAAACATTATATAAGGACAAGACGACAGATATATGAAAGCATATAAATCTCTTATACCCGAAAGACTTTATTGATATAGAAGATAACTTATATGTTTATTTATATATACTATATAAATACATATATATTTATATTAAAGTAAGAAAAAATATTATTCTATCAGTTATTCGTATAAGTATTAAAGGAAGAAAATGGTAGATTAGAAAATGACACAAATAAAGAATTTGTTATGACAAAGAAGCTGAAAGTGGGATTAAATAAATAAATAAATTATAAAAACAATATATATATATATATATATATATATATATATATATATATATATATATATATATATATATATATATATCCAAAATATTATATGATGTGGTAATATATATTTATAAGCAGCTAAATCGAATGCTTAAAGTTTCTATTTGAAAACGAATGTTATTGTACGTGAATCTTTCATACTATCTTTCTCATCACACCATACTCTTAAGACCATATTCCCGAAAAAAGTACGTCAAGTATCTTTTGTTAACCTACATAGAATTTTTAGGACACATGAATTTCTCATTTATTTTTCTTCTATTAGGTCTGTTCTTATAAATGTAGGTATATTATAGTGTATTTAAGAATAAAAATATCGATGTAATTACAACAAAGAAATACTCAGATAGAAATTTAAGTTAGTATGAGGATGCGAAATATCCTTGAATTTGAATAGAATAAAACAATTCGAAGTTATATTTTTTGGAAAGTTTTTCTCACAAAAAAGAAGAAAAAAAGAATGATATTGTTCATGTTAATTTTGTTTCTGTGTATTTCAATGTCAAAAATATTGTTTTAATTTTTGGAATATTGATATCAGTGTCCATTTAAAAAAAAAAAACAAAACTCTCAGTCACTGCATCGCCTGTATGATTAGGCTTTCATATACTCCACCAATCTAACTAGTCTCTTAGAATAAATTTATTTGTTTTGTACGACAAATTTACACACTAAGAAGCTTACTTTGTTTAAACAACATGTAATTCTCTTAAGAGTTTTCTTCTGTTTGAGGCTTGAGATTGGAATCAATTTACTTTTTTATTCAAGAAAACTTGACTGAATAGATTTTCATTCAAGTGTGCGCGATGGGAAAAAATGTATTTATTTTTTCCTGTCAATTTAAATTGCTTGTATAAAAAAGCAAACAAATTGTGTTTATTCGAAGAAGGGATCTAACAAGATCGGGTTAATAAAATATATAAAAAAAAAATGTAATCAAAGAACACGATGAACAAATGTATATTTAATATATTTTTTTATAATTCTAAACAAAAAAAAAACAGCAGAATAAGAAACAAATAACATCAAGGATATGAAAACTACTGTGTTGAACCAATAAATATAAAATACCGAGTGTATAAAAGAAAGTAGAAACTCTAAACATCGGAAAGCAACATTAAAAAATCGTTTAAAGACAAAATAATAAAATTTATCATATTTATCAAGTTATATTCATATGCGATATAAATTATTGGTACTAAAATAATAAAAAAAGAATGTTTAAAATATTACTGTAGCAAACAAAGAACGTGGCATAAACCAAAAAAAAAAAAAAATGAAAAGTAAACAAAATGAAGATTAAAAACAATATAAAACAAAACATATAATTATAGCATATAGTCTATATACATATACACGAAATATTTTTATTAAAAAACGAAATCATAAAATTATGCAAACGCAAATAAATAGTATAGTGGATATATTAATTAATATTGGAAAATTGATCTGTGTGTATGTGTTTGATTTATGATTTGTATAGGAAAAAATTGATAAAAAAAATCTTATCGAAATAACCTATTTGTGTGAGTGGTTTCATTGAGCGATCAAATAAGAAGTACTTACAATACCTTAATATATACAAGCTTATCTGTGTATGTTTGGTAGAATTTTAATTTACTATATTTATTATATTTTATTGTATAGCGAAAATATGTAACATATACAACAAAATAGGAGGTTTATATTTGATTTGTATCAGGTTTGTTTAATATTCCCGGAGAAATTAGAAAATCTGAACAGATGCCAATCCCCCCTCCGTTTCCACTTTAACTGGTCCTTTAAAAGACTGCTAAATATGTAAAAAAGTTAATGTGGTTTAATTTTTCGTATTTAGTTTGGTTTCGTCCTTTTACTAATGCAAGGACTTATTTGCAGTGGCATACATATGGTACGAGCTAATGAGAAAACGTATATGATACTTTTATTTCTTTATGTATCAGGTTGTCCTTGTTGTGAATAACTGCTTAAAAAGTCGGTGATTCTGGTTGTATGGATAGCTCTTACGTTAACTCTATTAAAAAAGTAAATTGATAAAAAAAAGAAACTTCAGCATCTGGAATAACCAGCTTGTCATATTCTTAAGAACTGATTCAAAATGGTTTCTTATATATTCAAGATACAAAGCAACTTGTCAAAAAAAGCAACTTGGAAAATGTGTGTTTTTCCGTTTCAAATTATTTAAATAATCTTTTTTCAATACCTCCTATCATCAGGCAGTCACAGATGGTGCCTGTTATAAATATACTTTATCTTCATACTAGTTAACCACTCGATCTGTTTCCAATTACAAATGTAGTTCAAACGCGTTTCAGACTATATTGAATCTAAGCATTTATTAAACCTTATTAGACTACATACTCAGCCATAAAATAACCAAAAACATTAAAATAAAAAGTTAGATGACCTTAATGACTTTAAACAAAAAGCATCCAGAAAAAAAAAACAAATTAATAACAACGAATTTTTATTTTAGTAAATAATTAAAATATAACATTATAACAATTCTCCATCTTGTTTTTAAAATTATCTAAGTCTAATAGAACATAGCATGATTATAATTTTAAAAAGAAGATTGTATATTACTAAACCAAATGCATTTATTAACAGGAATAAGCAAAGCAAAATTACTCAAAACAAAAAAAAAAAATAATAAAAACTGTTTAAACAAGAAATCCACAGAGTGTTCCAGAGCGATTTATTCTTTTACGTTGCATTGCGTTTTAGGTTTTCATTTGAAGTTTCCTTTGTTTAAATTAAAGTGTTTTGTTTAAAAACGAAAAAAAAAAAACAAAACAAGAAAAACAAAACACGAAAAAATCTAAGTTTTTCGTAATATACATACATACATATATATTAAACATAAAACAGACAATGATGACTATGATAACAGAGCCATATATAAATGAATTTTAAACATACCACCTAGTGTTGTTCTATTAAGTTTATCCCTTTTAAGAAGATAAAAAACTAAAAAGAAAACTTTAATAAAGAAGCAGAATAAAGTAAAATAAATGAAGACATATTTTTTTAATAATTTATTAGCAAAGCTCTTATTTCTTGTTTATTTTAAAAGAATTTGTTGCGATTTTCTTATGTTTGTTTATGGTAACAACTTCACATTTTTCGATCATTCTTAGGATCATCATATATAATATTTAAATCAATTTTTAGAGTGAAGTGAAAATTAACTTAAATCAAAGAAATTAAAACTGATATATATTTAAATATAATAATAACACTAAATCGACTGATCTTTAATGCGTAAGTTGTGTATTAATTTGAGAATATATATATATATATATATATATATATATATATATGTATATATATATATATATATATATATATATATATATATATATATATATATAGATATATATATATAACAAAAAATATCGGAAAATATTTATATGAGAACATTAATTTGAACGATAATAAAATAAATGTATATAATTAAGAAAAATACAAAAACAATAGTAATCTTATACGAATATACTTGTTTAGACTTGTAGGGACACGGAATAAGATAGATTTAATGAAATGGAATTCCTTTTAAATAATGCAAATAATTTATACATACCAACAATAAAAAAAAAACCGTTTTTAAGAAGTTCGAATACTATAACATGATGCGTGACACATGTGTGTTTATTTTTTTTAACGATATAAAAATACAAAAATTCTCTGTGGCAAAACTGAAAAAGAAATTACTTAGTCCATATGTATACATGTGTACATACATATAGTGTATATGTATGAATATGTGTATATTCCAGCCATAGCACTGCCCGTTATAGTCGTTTATGATTTGTTGATATATTTCTATACATCTCAGTTGAAAAATAGTTATATGTACTTGTTATTATAATTAATATTATTATTTTTTTTTCTATTTTCTGAGTTTCATCTTTTTTTTATATCAGAAGTGTTTTACATGTCCAAATACAGATGATGATGTGCAACATTCACAATTTCACTTGCATTTATTCATGATCAGGGTTTACAATGGCTTTAAGATGAGAACATAAAAATAAATGCTAACTTTCAAGAAAAGTTCCATTTTGTCTACTTTACCAAAACCCTGTAAAAGATGTCTATTTTAGCGGCACGTCCGAATCTGTGTACTTAAACCTAATGAAAAATTATTTTTTTTTTATAAATAAGTTCGAGTCAGCCAAAACAGAGTAAAAATACAATTTTTCTCCTGTTCGTGAAATTTTTTTTGTTAGCAAAAATCTTGGGTCGAATTTTTTTGTAACGTTGCAGAAAATCGAGTTCGTGTGGAATTCATATTTTTGCACAACATGGTTCTAATAAAAGTCAGCATAAGTTGAAAATGTATCCATTAAATATGCTTTCTTAATGCATTAATCATAAACGATGCTTTGAAGGTTGTAAACACAAAACAAAAAAAAGAAGTACATACACATCAAAATATATATATATATATACTAAATATATATAATAAACATGAATTAACTAAACGAGAAGTAAAAAATGCTCATTTAAAGCAAATGTTAAAATATAAATTAGTATGTCTTCCGCGCATAAATATTTAAATTTAGTTCACCATAGTAGCATCGTTTCTCCCGTTCCTTTCTCAGTTCACATTTCATACACTTCAAATTGCATATGCTTTCTTATTAATTTGTAAGATCAGTCATAGAAAAATACAATAAATCTAAAAAAAAGAGACAAAAAGACAAAAATTAAAACGTTTAGACAAAACCAAAAATTAAATAAGATATTATAAAACCGTAGTTCTATATATGAATATATATTTATGTAAAGTATGTATTTTTCTACTTAACAATTTCTACATTATGAAATAGAATAAAAAAGGAGGAAATGCATAAATAAATAAATAAATTAATAAATAAATAAATATATATACACACATATATATATATATTAGCATATACATTTAAACTATATATATATATTAATATTTATATATTTATATATATATATACATATATATATTATATGCATATATATATATATATATATATATATATATATATATATATATATTATATGCATATATATATATTTATATATTTATCTGCATATAATTTAATTTACAAGAAAAAAGTAAAATACGATTTTATCCTCATCCTTTTCAGCTTTTTACCATTTTCCATCATTCACATTCTCTCTCCCCCAAACACTTAATCAAATAAAACATCGAATGAAGCTTTTTATATATATTCTTTTCTGCTTTATTTTGTTCATTTTGTGTTAGAATATTCATAAGCAACAAAATTAAACTTGTTTTTACAACTTACCGCGTTGTTGGGATGATTCTGCAAGCTGTTTCTTCTATCATACGAATACTTAAGTTCACTATCTTTGCAAAATAAAATTGTATGAAGCATTTTTAGTGCTTCCTTAAACTATTCAATTATATTTTCTGTTGGCTTGGGGCAAGTATTGCCTGTAGGTCCAGATTTTAAAATATGCTATGAATAAACTGTTAAATATTCTGAAGTATGGAAACGGTGCTTCTTTTCATTTCCCATTAAATACAATAGGTCTCCAATTACTCAATAACTCAATATCTAATAATCTCGTTGTTATCCCCTGCCCCCGCACTTGATCACAAAAGAAAAGAAGATAACAAACATAAGGAAACTCACCTCTGCGTTTCAAATTATAGAATAATTCAAGCCCGTCTGCAACCATCTCCGTCTGTTGCATTCGTACCTTTAATTGACTTTTAATTGATGGTGAATTCAGCTTGTTATATTGCATATAAGAAAGCTAAACTCCAGAAGTAAAAAAAGTAATTTTCGCCTGATATTAATGTTACATAAATAAGGCTGCAACTAGAAGTGATATTTTTGGCAGATATATCATCATTATTCAGCAGATATCCTCAATGCCAATTCGAATACTGAATTCCCTTGAACATTTGGCAGGAAAAAAATCATAAATCTCATATTATCATCCCATCCGAAGTTTTCTACCATATTTCAACAATGCATAAGCAAGTCTACTCTATTTTTCCGTTGTCTCGACTTATCAGTTCAGTCTTATGTTGTGGGCCTATATCGTTACTAAATTCCGCAAAATCGGTGAAATGTACTTTATCTTTGAAATCCATTCTTTCCAGGGTCGAGCAAATGTAGTTCATTTCAATTTTCATGTAAATGCAATAACACTAAAAAACTGTTCGAGAATATATATTGACTAATAGTAAGATGCAATCAAGCACAATTGCAATCGAATTTCTCTGAATCCAATTCAAGGCATCAGTGTATAACTTTCACTGATCGAGTCTTGACGTACGAATTTCACAATGAAGGAATCATGCGCATTGTTTTGTCTTAATAGTTTTTGATAAGTCAATGTCTTCGGGCACTCTGCGGTGAAAACCAAATTGGGTAATATGGTTTACTAGTAAGATTCGACTTCAAAGCCTCTAAAAAAGATCCACAGGTATTCATTCACAGGTTTTATCTTCTAAGCAATAAGCTTCCAGGCTATAAATTTTACTTCTAGTTGCAGTGTACAACACATTTAAACACACAATATAAAATAAAAATATAAAGAAAATAAGAAAAAATATTTTTCTAAATAAATCATATACAGTACCCTAATTGTGCTTTTATCTTTTGTCTTCAAATATTTTCCATGCATAACGTTTCCATATATATATATATATATATATATATATATATATATATATATATATATATATATATATATATATATATGCAACATTCACGCATACAAATCACACATATACTATGGATAAACACTATATATTTTTTTTAAGTCGTAAAAAACAAAACTTACAAAGTAATTATATACGATATATAAATGTATATTTATTCAAAATATACATACATACATAAATTATATATATATAAATTATTTATATATATATATATGAATATACTTAAATACATATCTTAAATATTTTCTACTACAAAAAACAAAATACAAAAAAAGAAAAAATATACATACTATATTTGACAAAAATGAAATTTACATTTAGTTATATATATATATATATATGGTTATAAATAAATAAATAAATATATATATGTATATATTACATATATAATATATATATAAATCTATATAAATATATATATTTTCCCATAGACTTCTTTTTCTTACTAAATACTCGTACATAACTTGCATTAGTTGGACGTACGTATGACAGCGTACAAGATAGATATAAACCTTAACAAAAGAAATACTTAAGCTAAACAAAACAATTATGATGAATTTTTTATGATCTCATACTAAACAGTGTTATAACAATAATATAGTAATCGAAAATTTAAAAATGCAAAAATATATATGTTTGTATAAATATAATATATATATATATATACATATGTATATATATGTATTTATAACATATTAAAATACACTAAATAAACATAAAACAAACAACGGTCTTATGTTATTAATGTATCATTATTATTATTGAATTTACTATTGTGACTAATATAAGTTTTTTTTTTTATTCTTATAACTAAAATTTTGATTTTTATTATGATGCAACAAATCGATAACTATTCAAAATTATTAGTCTTATTAGTATTATTAATTAATGATTACTCTCAAATTCACAACAATATGCTTGATAATATAGCATTTACTTTGTGCAACATACATACATACATATATATATATATATATATATATATATATTTTTATTTATAAATTTTCAAAAGAATGCGTGGAATGTGCGTGGAATAAAGACAGTCAACATAAAGTGCACGCATAAAAATGTATTTATATGAAATTATGTAGTAATATTAATCTATATGTGTATATACATATATGACTAGTATTTTAAGAAAACTAAGCAATATATATTTCCAAAAGTAAATAAAAAAAGGAAAATAAATATGTGCAAGTGTGTATTGTTTTCATTTTTATTAATAATTTATATTTTCCACATTTTTTATAAATTATAGTTGTATAATTATTACAAATGATAACAAATAAAAAAACACATGTGTATATAGGAAATGAAAAAAAGAGGAGTTTGTTGCAAAGGAAATAAAATATGACTAACTTCATATTCTTTATATGTATTCTCTCAAAAGAAAAAAATCAAAAATGCATAATGCACTGGCTGAAAAGAGATACAAAAAAAAAAAAAAGAAAAAAAAAGAAACCATCATCGCAAAATATATTTATACATATTTACGGACATCCTCGTGCGGCAAACAATGCAAATTTATACATACATGTGTCGAATATGAACGAAAAAAGAAAAGAGAAAACGTTTTACATATGGTAAAGATCAAGAATAACAAAGGAATGTATTATATAAATATGAATAAATAATTTGTAAAGAGAAAAAAAACAACAATACAAAAGAACATATGAGGTGAACAATTAAGAATTAAATAATATAAGTAATAAAAGTAAAATCCGACTGTTTGACAATTTAAGGTAGAAAAAATATATATAAATTTTTATAAGTTTATTAATGAAAATAAAATACTTAAACACGTAATTGATTAACTTTACTGCAAAGATGTATAATTGATGATGAAAAATAGGAAGGCAAGAACTGTGAGATTACTACAGTGACAAAAGGTAACGCTATTCATTTGTTGTGAGCTTAAGGACCGATGAGTACTTTTATGCCTTGAGAATTAAGTAACATCACTGGCAGGAAATTTATGACACTACCGAAATCGGGATATTTGTATCTCTTTTGTAGTGTGGTTACTAGTAACAACAAAGAGACGCAAATTACCCAGATAAATTAAAAATTAGGGCGCAGCGCAGCGCAGAGTTATATTTACCTGTAGCTTTAGACATTTCACTCATTGAAGTTGGTAATAAACCGTATGTAGTCTAAAGCGCATTGAAACTGTACTATTTTCTATTGTTAAATTTTCCTTTCTAGAAGAGAAAGCTTTTACCGGTTTATCACTAGGCTATCAGTTAAAACAAAACGATTCCCAATGAGTTCTGTTTTAATGCTCAGAATTCTCAGAATTAAATACAATTACACGTGATATATTACAATTCACCTGCGTCAACTTATATACTAATCCCTAATTTTCGATCATCCTGTATTGCCGCACATCGCAGTTAAAGTTATGAACGTTTTTGTTCTTGCAAGTCTCAGTTAAAAAAATTATAATGCACTCCGTTTATGTGAGACATGCCGATGCTACCAGGGACGTAAGTGGTGCCGGGGGTGCATTTCGTACAATTCCTCTTGACAGCTGGACGTTGTTTAGATGCATGACAGTGCATCGCGAAGCGCAGTTCTTCTGCCATTTCAGAGCACAGTGATTGCCGTTCGGCTTGTGTATTCTTCTTCGAATTCCAACAGAATTCCAATATGGCCACAACAACAGCCAACGCCAAGCCGCATAACAAAACGACAAACACTCCTCCTGTTGGAGAAGAACATTTCATTCGAATTTATGACAGAGTGACAGAATCACATACCAATGTTCTCAACGCCTAAAGCATTCGCCTTTGATTCCTTGCTCTTGTCATCTCTATTGCAGACGTCGCCTGTGTTTTTCCACCACTTGTCGTACAGAATTTGGATTATGCCTTTCTCTTGGAGTTCAAGGATCGCCAAGGAAATAATATCTCGCCAATGGGAGCCTTTTGGAGTAGCTATACCATAACCCTTCGAGTCGAGAAGTCCACCAATCTGCGTTAGATTGCAATCCCTCTGTACGGCATAGTCGA
Source organism: Eristalinus aeneus (assembly GCA_955652365.1). Lineage (NCBI taxonomy): Eukaryota > Metazoa > Arthropoda > Insecta > Diptera > Syrphidae > Eristalinus > Eristalinus aeneus. The sequence continues at coordinate 5,228,546 of OY019135.1, forward strand.
GCATTGTTGATTCCATTAGGAAAGCGTAGTTTCCGTCCAGAACTCGTTTGATACCTTCTTCGTAGGTTTTGACAAAAACCGAAGGTTTCCGATTTTCCATGTAGCGCCACATCTTCTGATATATTCCAATCTTAGAGTCCTGCCAAAGAATACTTCTACCCAACAGTAAATGAACAAATGAAGTGGTTAGACTTACGCGGAAGAACGTCATGGTTGACCCTCCCTCAAGAGTACCATAGGAAATGTCGGTCTGCTCAGCAAGGTCGGCAGCACTCTCGATAGGGGTAATCATTCGCTCCACAGTAAGGAAAGCCGCCAAGTTCGCTGTATATGACGAAATGATAATAAGTGTGAAAAACCACCAGATGCCACCAACGATCCTTGTCGAAGTTGCCTGTGAATGAAATGAACATATTAAAAGTGATTGTATAAGACAGGCGTGCTGGGTGTGTAAATATTTGTGATAAAGGTACGTGCCGTACCCGCGGATACAAGTCAGATCCCTGCTGCATTAGAGTTCCAATAGCAAACCAGAAACTGTTCTTAAGAGTAAATTCATTCTGAATGCTCACAAGTTCCATTTCGTCGGTATGCTCGTGGTTACAAAGCTCCCAGATTTCATTATCGTCGATTTGTCCTTGATTTTGGCAGCTCATATTTTCATCGTAATGGCAGTGACCTCCATCATCATCAGCCGGCTCATCCTCATCTATACCTTCCGCTTGTTCTTGATTCCCCATAAATACAGTCTTGCTCTCGGTGTCGCTACAGTCGCCGCTGTCAACAATTTCCTCCTTCTTTATCTGCCCAACCGATTGTCGCTGGGCCAAAAAATTATCGTTTTTGTAAACATCAGATGGTTGAACATACGGGATCGTGAACTTCTGCAATGGATTGAATGTTTGCGCATGATGCTGCTTTTCACTTCCCGCGCTTGTCTGTCGAATTCGACTTAACATATGTTCGCAAGCCATTGAGCAGGGGGGTTTTAGCGGCTGCCATTCAAATGGTGAGAATCGGGCAACAATCCAGATCGTGAAAGACACCAGAATATAACCGATAGCTATGTAACACCAGATCTCCACTGCAAGTGGGTTCATAAACGAGAAGAATTGATTCTGGACGCGTTCCGATTTCTGTTAGGTGAGCAGAGATATATTCTTAGTGTATGACAATATCTGTGTTAGAGTCTGAAAGCTTTGGACTAAGGCGCAGGAATCTAAATTAAAAACATTTAATTTGCTATTGCCAGTGCATGAAAAGAGATATATATGTATATATATAGATAGATAGATAGAGAGAGAGAGAGAGAGAGAGAGAGAGAGAGAGGACACCCAGCACTGGGGATCGGGGCAGCGTTACATTACCTTTGGATTAAGTCCAGACCCTTGCCGGAGGAATGTTCCAGTTATGAACCAAAAACTGTTCGATATGGAAAACTGATTCTCAACGATATCGGATTCTTTCAAGCATGGATGAGGATTATTCCATTCGTACGGCGAAAAACGTGCCATCACGAACAGCGTGAAGGATACTAAGAGGTAAGCCGCTAGCACATACAACCAAATCTCCACAGCCAGCGGATTCATAAACGAGAAAAGACGTGTAGGCTGGCTAGTTGGTACCTATGGGAAAAGGTTTTCAGCCACAGATAGCTTGGGATAGACAGCTATGGGACGTTTCAGAGCATGAGTCGGCAGTGTAAAAAACAAACGTGCCGATTCACGCACACAAAGCGACAAAAGCACAATCTATGAAAACCTACTGTGTATGTCGAGTACTTACCTTGAAAAGAATACCAATACCGAGGTTCATAAAGGGTTTTGTAAAGTCAATTACACTCTCCCGGGCGTAGTTGATTGTCATTGAAGCCACAGCCAGGTCTGCCCTCTAAAACAAAAACAAATTCTTAATCATAAGTACTCCAGTTGTTTAGCGGAAGCCACTCACCCTTTCCATTAGTTCTCTTACAATTCCATTCCAAGAGTTCGTCTCTGGGTTGAAAACTCCGTACATCGAGTCTGGAACAAGTTCGATTTTATAATGAAAGCCGACTTGTGTCGCGATGGCTTTCAGCAAATCAATGCAGAATCCCTCATACCGGGCATTGCCCGTCAAATTCGCATCATCTTTTACCATGACGTACGGTTTTTCCTGTCGCCGACATGGAATATTAGCTGACTTTATAGAAGTTAATGAAAATTTTGCTTACCTTTCGTGTCATAACTACCAAAGTGATGTTCGTTGAATTGATGTCATAGAAAGCCGATGGATCAGTGACATTGACGCCCACCTGTGGATTCCAAAAGCCTACCTTTTGAATCCGTTCAGATTTCAGTTTCAGTAGGTCGATCTTGAAGTTGTTTCGCCGACCCTCGCTGAATTCCACGTTTCCCGTTAAACCACTGATGCTGGCCTACGAATTTCAAAACTTAGACAAGGGTAGCTATGCTCTCTGAGTACTCACCGAGTTAATGTAGTTGTAGAGGGAAAGACCATCACTCCAGGGCTGTTCTGATTCGCAGGAGAGATTCGTCAAAGTTAGAGTGTGGCTTCGATCGAGTTCCATTAGTCCAGCAGCAAAGGCATACACCGCATCGAACATGAGTGCTGGTTGCGTCTGATAGATGAGGGCGTAAGGTTGAATCAAGATCTAGAAATTGATACATTTACCTGAATTGAAGGACTGCTATCAAATATGTTCCGTCCACTGTGCTGAAATTTCTTCATTTGCTCCATTATCTTTATGTAGCGCTTGCTCTCCACATCGACCAACCGGAAGGCAGTAATGTTGACACTATTGTACTTGAAGTCTTCCAGGTCAAATGTCTCGATGTCCTTAAATAGAAATTCTCTCTTGCGTCAATATAAGTGGAAGTCCTCACAATCTGCTTTTTACTTACAAAAGTTGTGAACATGTAGTGGTATCGGTAGTCATTCATCTGAAGTTGAAGTATCTGCAAGAGGAAAGGTTAGAGCTCATGGGATGCTCGACCATGGCGGACTCACTCCTCTGAAAAAGGCATTGATGTGAATGGGATTTGTGTCGACAATCAGCTTGTAGATTTCCTTTTGCCGGATCTCCTTAAGGACCTGACGATACGTTTCCGGTGTTGCCTGCCGAATGTACATTTCTGCCCTCGACGTTGCCGTTGTTCGCATCAATTCTTGCTGTTTGAACAGACCTTGAGAAAAATTTTACTGAAGGCGCGCATGTTCCTGCTTTCAATTAACTTACCATAGTCCTCCTCGTAAATGATTGCGACTTTTGTCCAATTTAAGTACGCCATCAAATCCCTGTAGGCAATATTCAAGTGAGTCTGTGAGGGGTATAGATTTATGGAAAACTCCTTGACGTTCTGATCCAGATCTATACGCGCTTCAACGTGTGGTATATCTAGCGCTTCGCATATCGACTGAATGTGACCCCCAAGCAGGGGGTCTGATGGTCCAAATATCGCTTGAACACCAGTCTCTAATTGACGACACACTAACCGGCAGAATGGAAGAAAATTACGAGAATTACAGTAATATCGGGAGGAAACTGTACTGCAGTTACCTTTTTTCGACGCTCGAAATGAGTCATCACGAGGAACATATTCTATATCGTAAACTAATTGTGTATTCGGTAGAATTGACTTATCTTTATTTATTCTATAGACGGCATATTTAAATGCTAACTCGGTGTTGCTATCCCTTTGATCTTCAGTAAATATCGCCCCTATAGGACCCGTATATTAATACTTGGAACATGTGTGAGAAGACAAGATACTCACCAATGCGTATAACTGGTGGTAAAGAGGTGACGCCTAGAATAAACATGGTGAAAACAAGGGACAGAAGCAGCTTTGGCATAAGATAGGCGTTTCTAGAGCAGTTCCGTTGAAGTTTTCGTGTAACGGTGATCATTGAAATGGCCGATAAGAAAAGTCTGTTTTTTAGGGGCAGATGATAATTAATATTTACGGTATCGCCTATTAAAACTACGACAGGAGGTGAAACTGTGGATTTTCTCAGTTGATGACAAGCGCAAAAGTTGCACGACCAGGATGTGCATAATCTGCTCTTGATAAGATGAGTGTTAACTGTTGGGATGCTTTCATTTTTCTTTGTAAATGCCTTTGGCGGGGAAATTTCCATTTTTATTTAAAAGTTTAAAGCGAATGAAGAAGACGAATTTTTCTGTGTTTTTGTATTATAAGTCGTTGTACATAATTGACTCATGTGATTGTGTTGCGGTAATCTGTGAAGGTACAAACTTAGACGAGAATAATATACACAACAAAAAGAGGTTAATGTAAATATATACACGATAAAAATTATTTAACTTGACGCCTTTCAAATTCAATCAAACAATTGCTTTGTTGATGTTTTAAGGCTATAAAGAGATGCAAACGATTAATGATTTTGGCGCGCTATTTACTTTCAACAAGTTTTTTCAATTTAATTACAAATTGGGTCATAATTCCCTTAATGACTCGGACAGTATAGTATAATTTACTGACAGACTGAAGGTATGTACTTTCATTTATTTACCATTCGTGGTATATTTAAGGCGTATTTTTCTGCTTTGTAAAGCATGAGCGTATTTATGTTTATATTGGAATATCGCTTCGCGCCAGTTTTGTAAAAAAAACTCAGCCTATTGTATTCGATTCTTACACAAGTAAGCAAAAATCACTTAATGCAAAAAGAAAAAAAAAACGTTTTTTAGAGAAAGGCCGAATTACAGAGTGCATAGTTAATTTTGTTACTTCTCATGCTGGCATATTCTAAACTGCGATTGCACTGGTTGCACTTGGGAGGAACTAATATCATTAAAAGACCCCATCCGGCCTAATTCGAATAGTTAATTAAATTTACCACACCAATTAACATTTGTTTAAAGACAATGAAATACTAACTGATTGAAGAAAAGAATTAAGATGACTTTTTTTGTAAGAGAACTTTGGCACTGTAGGCACTGTAGGCACTGGCTCTAAAATTGGCACTAGCACTGTGGTATGGACATGGGATTTCTACTAACAAAGCGCCATCGACGCCTACATAGGAATGGTCACAATAGCAATAATATAAGAACTGTAAGGGAGCTTTTTTCAGTATAGAAAAAAAAAAATTAATAAGATACCCATTAGAGAGAAGCCACTCAGTATTAAATTTGTGGCCCTTTGCTGGTGTATACAGAGCCCCCAACTACAATGCTGACAATCGTAGGGAGATGTCATTGGCGAAGATGGCGTATCGTCGCTGCGTTGGCAGCGAACATGACCTGTGTCAACCCCACATGCAGAGACACCACAATTGGAGATAACTGCAAACAACCCTAGACCAATAAGCTACTAACTGTATGTGTATTTTGGGCACTGAGAAGGTATGTGTTGGAAGTAGTTTTAGATTGTGCGCATATCATGAAGTTCGAAGAGTATTAACAGAAACTCATAAGAGTGCTTATAACTCTTGGCTATTCACTGTTGAGAGGAGGTACTCGAAGTGAAACATACTTTTGAAAGGGGGAATCTGTATTTAAAGGGTACATCAAACTATAAACAATGGGACTTGAAAACGCCACCTTGACGATGTACAATCCATCTAAGAAAGGCTTATTATTACTTTGCTGTAAGGATGTTCGTGAAAGTAAGGTTATAGCGGTTATGGCTTTATAGGCAAAGATGTAGAACAAATAAGTAACACACCGCGATCGTTGTAACACTTAAACAGATAACAACACCAAATACGCTTTCTCCTGCCCCCGAAAAGTGCAACATACATTCCCTGCACTTACTTGAAATTCATAGTATGTCAACGTGATCTAATTCAACTGCTAGACCATACTCATACCGCAACGTTCAACAGCATTGGCTCCAGATCAAAAATATTCATTTGAATTCAAGACAAATAAGACATAAAAAATACTTTCAGCATTGCAATGGCACTTCGTGTGGGTTAAGCCTCATTCGCCAGACTTGCGTCTTACTTTCCGCATTTTTATTTCTATCGTGTCCTCTTTTATTTTGCAGTGAATTTCCCGAAGAAATATGCATATAAGCGCAATAATTTAAGTTTGAGTAATGCGCGCTGTCCCCACTGTTGGGAATTTAACTTTGGCAGAAAAGCAGATAATTTTTAAAAAGTTCAGGATAACACAGTGCTAGATAGAGAAGGAATTGTGAATTAGCAAGAGTTTTTCGTATATGTTTTTGTTAAATGTTGAGCTTTTCAAGTTTTGGCTTTCTGAACATCTCTGCAAGGATCAACATGACTCAATTTAACAATTCCAATTGTATAATATTTTGTTGCTGGTTTTATTTGTTATCTCTCCACTGTCCAATTTACCACCCACTTATTTTCGTCAAACAACATCACATCGCAAATATCTTCTACGGCCAGATATCGTCTGCTTGCTCGTTACTGTTACGTAGCCTTTCTGTGTGTGTATGCGTGTGTGCGCGCGCACGTGTGCATCTATACAGATATTTATATATATATATATATATATATATATAAATATATATATATATATATATATATATCTATATATATATATGTATATGTGTGTGGACGTGTTTTCCTTTTTCTCTGAATTCTAATTTTATGCATGCGTGGTTTAGCGCCTGTGGATTCTCGCTCTCTCTGTTGCGATTCGAAAGTTTTCCATTTCCCACCGATTGCATTCTCGTTTCCTTTATACATTTTTCCCTTTCGTGTGGCTCTGCTATTTAAAAAATGCGCATGGTATTCATAAACTACACAATTGCAAGTAGCTAGAAGCAGTTTTCTCCTTTTCAATCGCTCACAATCCGTCGTTATTTTCTTCATTTGTTGTTGTTGTTGTCGTTTTTAATGCTGTTGTTTGTTGTTGTGTGTTTTTTTTTAAATCTTAACAACAACACCACTCCTTTAGAGAAGCAAGACCAGTGCCAGCAGCAACGAACTTGCAGTCTCTTGAAAATATTCACACGCCGAATTTTAGTTTCTTGGCTATAGTTTTTCTTTACAGTCCTTGTTTTTTCCTCTACCGTTCTACACTTACATTTTGCCACTACATAACTGTGTTCTTCTCTCTATTTAATTGTTCAAAGTATAATTCTTTTTATTTTATTGTACATGGGTGCTTGTGTTTTTTTTTTTTTTTCATTAACTCGTATTCATATAATTTTAATTTAAAAAAAATATATATTGGGCATTTGCCTCATGTGGAACATGAAAATGGAGGTGCGCGGTGAGGTGAATAAATGTGACATTTGAATCGTCGGGACTGAAAATCACGAAAAATTAAAGAAACTAATCTTAAGAATTAACAAAAAAGACATTTTAGTTTTTTGGCAGACCTGTTTTGCTATGATACTTGTGACGATGTTGTGTTGTTTCTTTTTGTGAATTGAATTTATAGATTTTTTTTTCCAATAAGTCTCACGACTTTTTTTTCCAATTTTTTTTGACGATGTCTAATTGGTGAAAGTGTTGAGTACAGTATCCTTTAAACAACGTTCATGGTTTGTCTAAAAAAAATGGAAATATTTGTTCCTTTTTGTTTTCTGACGATGATATTTATCGTTGTATCGAAGGAATCTTAAAATTTTGGAGGCATCTAAGAATTGTTTTTTTTGTTTCTTGACTTGGCCTTTAAAAAAACAAATCAAAAGTTTATTTGAATCATGATTATAAAAATGGATCCTAGTGTATTTCTTGCTTTTGTTGTCTTGGAATTTCGATAATTATATAAATAAACAAAATGGTGGTGTAAAGAAAATAAAGAAGCAGGAATGTATTCGATTTTGAAAACTTTTGAAAGAATGAAGTGTCAAAAACAAAAGTGTGTCTATCATGCCTATGTTGGGGGTGATGGTCAATAACAAAAAGGCGCTTTTGTTAAATCCGTTTCTGGTGACAGTATTGCGATTTTTTTTTTAGTTACAAGAAAATTTGAGGTGTTACCTTTCCATCATGTCACGTTTGTTTTACGTGGTATTCTTCAATTTCCGTTGTTAGTACGTAGTGTGGTGTATGGCACACTGGGCACATAAATAAAAAAAATCCGTGTAAGATTAGAAGTCAACCTGTTCAGTTATTGTTATATATATTTTTAAAGATCATAACAGGGTACATAGTTCATAAAGATCCATTCCCCAACGGAATCCAACAATTTTGACTGATCAAATTGTGTCAGATTGCACTAAATATTAAAATTTATTTTGCATTATATTTTTAAGTACCCAAAATCCAAGATTTGTCATGTTTACCTTGTCGGTTCGGTGTTTATTTATAGCTGGTTGAATATAGGAGCAGGAGGCAAATTCGTGTTTTTTTTAAGTCGCAAAGTGAATGAGGGTACAATGTATTTTCTTGTTCATCTCTTTATGTCGACCTTAGATGCCTCTGTGAATTTCGAAGAATTTCATCTTTCCGTTTCCAGAATTTTGTAACATGTAACTATCGCGTTAGCACGTTATTTCGGTTTTACAAACATGCGGTAAAACGGGTACAGTGCAAATAACTTTATATAATATAACAAAGTCATAAATAAAATCAAATACCATCATTTAAATTGCTTAAAATGATTTTGATCGCGTCGTTGTCATTTATTGAATATTTTTGTAGATGGAAGCATGGTAAGTCCGCTTTTGAAATCCAAAACCTCGACAAATTGCATGTGATCCTCTTCCGAGTGTACAAAAATGGAGAAGTTCTACTCTCTTTTCTTCTATAGGTCAAACAACGCCCTACCTTTTCACGAATTGATAGCCGCCTTTTCAATGCATAAAAGCACGAATTCGAAAACTATGGAAATATATTTTCAGTTTCAATTTTACCTAAGTGCGATCATAAGCGCCTCAGTTCAAGAATTGAGTTGCGGCTATATTGAAGCGATACAAAACGCCGGCATTCTTCTGGAAACATTTACACTAAGGTGAGCATTTTGACCTGACGCCTAACCGATAGCACATCCCGTTAAGATCTGATCTGATTAAATTTTTTTTCTTTTATTTTGTCATCCAACTCTAATTAACCAACAGGACTTCAAATTCTCAACCTATCAGTCAGTTACTATCGAATTCGTAGTTTATGTAGGAAACCTCTTTTTGCTCTTCCTTAAAAAAATAACAACTTGTAAATTTTTATGAAAACCAACTACCACACTGTACATTAAGTGGGAAAATTCAGAAATAAGCCACATTTCGAACGTCGATTGTGAAACAAAACTTCTGCACAAATCTTGTAACGCAAACCTAGAGTAAAGCCAAAAAAAAGGAAGAAGAACAAAAAAATTTGCACAGTAAATTTGTGCAAAAAGGCATGTTCATACCTGATACACTGAGAAGCTGTATGATCGAGACGGACGTATCATCTTATCTACAGACATCATCCTCAGGACAGGTGCTTGTGCTACTCTACTGCTACCAACCAGCCGAAATCCATATCATATGTAATTAACATATGTCATTAACATATTCAAAAAAAGCGATCAAAAAAAAAAAAAAAAAAAAAAAAAAACAGCCACAGCCTAAGAGAAAACAAAAATTTGTTTAACCCTAAAATTGTGTTTTTTACAAGCGCGTGTTTAAATAACGAAACAAGACCAAATCCCAAAATTTTTTTTTAAATATCTAACCCAACGAAAGACTAAAAATAAAACAAACCTTTTCGAACGACAATGCGTTGTACAGAAATCTTGTGTGTGTACGTCCCAAATTAAAAAATTCTTTCCTTTTTTGTTTTTTATTATTGCTCTCATTTCCGTTTCCGCCTCCGATTCCGTTTCCGCTTCCACTCCCTCTTCATTTCTATTTCCTCTTCCAGAGGTGCGTATAAGTGCATATGATACTGGCATGATGAGCAGGCGTTGGGAGCGATACACCACTCTTTTACTGATATTTAACACTTACGGCGCTGCCTTCAGCTTTTGTTTAAAAAAAAGCAACCGACGGGGTTCGGAAGACAAAAAACAACAAATTTGGTGGTGTATTCAGCGCTTAGTTGTGTGAGTTCACTCCATTAGCAGACATTATCTTGAGCAATCCAAGAATACATTCTGAGCTTCTGCTATCCCGCCATGCATTTTTTTTGCATATTTATTACGATTGTGGTGTGTGCACTTTCATAAGGGGTGCAACTGCTGGCATATAGACTCATTCGATGCTCTGCAGAGGTTCACTCTCTTGGATTCAATAGCTATCAACAGTAACTAATTTCTTGATTTTCCTAATGGACTAAGGAGCACTATTTTAATTTCCTCTGTCTTGTGGTCTCGTCTCATCACCACCTCTTTGATCTACTATCCAATCGTTTCCTTTAACCTCTCCTCAGAAGCCCATCATATTTTCGTCATATTGATTATTTTACGGAAATTAGTAAGATACATGTTTCACATTATATTTTTTGTTCACATGTACATATAACTATCAAAACATTACTAAAGAGATATTATTAAATGCATATGTGATTGCACGCCCTCCACTAAAAAATATGAAACAATAAAATCTCGATGTCAATCGATGTTTTGATGTGATTCGTATTGTATTATTATTTTATTTCTATATTAATAAATCTGAATCTGACTTTAGTTCTGCTTGGTAGAGTTGCACTCTCGTTTTGTTTGACTACTGCGTGCATGCAGGGCAATTGAATGGAGATTTGTAGAGACTTAACTTTATGAAAACTTTTGGAGATTTCGTTCTCGATGTCTCATATTAACTTAGTTTTTTTGAGCATATTTATTTCATAAAAAAAAACTCAATTCCGAGATAAATTTCTTTAATCTAACTTACTGACCCCACACAGTGTATATTTCAAATTTACCTTTCGGCCTACTGTAATATTTATTTTAATTGACTTATACTAGCACATTTATTATTTATAATCAAGAAAATTCTAATCAAAACTTGAATTGTAATTGTTTCTTGACATAACTTACTTTACGTAACTAAAGATAACCTGTACTAAAACTTACAGCTACTTAAAAGTCCTAAGAACGAACTATGTCCGTAATTAATACAGACGCGTACAGCACAGCGTATAAACTATGTATATGCTTGCCTTATATGTGTTATGCGCCGTGGTATACCTCTTTTTTATAATATTTTTTGTTTTTTTTATTATTATAATTTTTTTTTACTCGCTCCTTACTGCTATCTTATACGAGCATTAACTTAGTATTGGATAGCTGATTGTCATTGATTTGATAATTGTAGGGTACAATAATTTAAAAAGGACTTTCTTAGTAACTGCAGAGCACTAAGGCCTACATGATGTCTCGTTAGTTTGTGAATCAAAAGATAAATAAGCGAGATCTGTGCATTATTATTGATTACTCTACTTCTGGCGAATTAGAAAACAAGAAACACAGTCTTTATTGAAAAAATGCAATTTCCTGCAGATGAGAATACAAAGTGATTGAGTTCACCCTAAGTGTGCCCACCCCGTGCATTGAGTTAATAAAGATTTTGAAACGGAAATATTTTGTCAACTGTTTAATACTGCAAAGTATGGCGACATTCTCTACCGTGCAAAAAACGGGGATTTTAAAAGTTTGTCAAACAATTTATCATATTTTTTTCTGATAAATTTTTAAGACGAACAAAAAGTGGGACAAAGTTCTTTGTATGAAGTACGAAGACCAATCGTGATATAATTTGAGACGACTGCTAGAATTAAAAATTGGTCCAATGATTGTTTCGTTTTTACACATTTCTTTTTTCAAACCTTAATTAAGCATTAATCGCATGGCCGTGTTTTTGCTTTTCTTCTTTTTTTATCTGGCAAACGTATTCGTTCATTCATGTTTACCGAATTCATATGTTGTACAATATATGTTGTTTTAAATTAATACTCTAATCTTTTTCCCACCGTTAATTACTTAGCTTTCTTGATCCCACATTACATTTTAATCTTTTATATTTTTTTTTCTTTTTCATCAACTGAAGTCCGCAAGATATAGTTTAAGATTCATATCGTAAAAAAATAAATCATTTTTTGTTTTTTGCAAATATATATATATATATGAGCGCCGTAATTGTTGGTAAATTAGTAACGAATGTATTCCATCACACAAACATTGATTGTCACTCTTGATTTTCTACTGGTGTATGTGAGACAGAACGCCGGTTAATAAAAAACAAATAAAACTTTTTTATATTTTCCCAATGGAAGGATAAAAAGCAACTATCTGATCACAATTTTTTCACAAAATCTGCATGCCCAGCTTATGGCAAATACACCTCTTTTCGAAAAGTGCCCAAAAATGGATTAAACCTCTACTTAGATTAAAAATAAGAACGGCTCACGTTAAACGTCAGTTTTTAAAATTTTATTCTGTTTTGTTTCTGTTTTTCCAAAAATCTACAATTTAAACCATTGAGATATTCAAATCAAAAGACATTGGGGCGTTAACACACTAATATCTTAACACTCTCTTAAAATAAATATGTTTCTTTTTTGGTACTTTTTCTGTTTAATTTGTTTTATGGAGTTGAATACGATTTCTCTCACTAAAATTAACTTCAAATTTCACTCAAAGGATATACACTTAAAATTTGAATGCAGCGTGTCGCTGTATTGATGCTATAAAAAATTAAGAGAATATCTGGTTATTTTTTATTTATTTAATCCATGAACACGTATTGATGTATGTACTGAATTTTGTTGATGTGTTTTTTTTGTATTTTCATTCGTTTTGTTATATATTTGTATGTTTAGATCAGTATGTTTAAATATATCTGTGTCTGCTGAGCATTAAAGCAACGTAAATTAGAAGAACACGAACAAAACTAAACAAAAAAATACATAAGATAATTAAATTGCAATTGGTTTAAATAAATATACTTCTGTACTCGTATATATATCTATATATATATCTGTATTTTCTATGTGTGTATGTTAATATATACCAATAATGTCTTTTAAATGTGCAAATTTCGGTGTTTGGAGCATATTTTGCTATATTTAACATATTTATTAATTTTATTAACTTCTCATTTAAAAAACATACCCCAAATTACATTATTAATGCGGCGGAAAATGTACTGTTTGATGTGAAATTCAATTTTTACGTGTGATGAAATGGTTGAATTTGACCACTATGTAAAGTCACAACAGTACATTTGTACGTTGTTCTTAAGTAGTTATTGTATTCTAAGTTTGATTTATTTGTCTGTTAATTTCCTTTTAGATTTTGTTGCTAAATTTGTAAAATTCGGTTCTATCTAGCAATGATTTTCTGTTGTTTGTCAGATACACAAACAAAACATAATGTCAATCCGAATTGTGGCCATAAAAAACAGTCATATTTCTTAAACACTGTTGGATTCTATTTTTTGACGTATCCAGAATAGTGATAAATGAATTTGACACATGATATGCGGAAGTGATTGTGATCAAGTGCACGTTTCATTTATGCGCTTATGCAGTAAAATCGGCTTCAGCCTTTTTGTAAACCACCTGGTGGATTTTGAACACGTACGTGATCGGCTTTTAGACTCCATCCATGAACTGTTGTCGTTATGAAGAAGGCATCTTCATGATGCGAGCTTTTGAAATAAACACAATTTACAGTTAGGAGCTCTTAAAAATTGATTCAATCATGAAAAATTAGCTCCGCTTTGGTTTGAATCGTCACTTTGGGTCACCCACTTTTTTCATATTTCCTCAATTTAGTAAAATAAAACAACATGTTATGGCTAAACAAATTTAATTTTTACTTATGATAAATAAGTTTGGGGGAAACATGAAATCCAAAAATACACGGCATGTAGCTTCTTGACCGGGTTTGACAACTCTTTCCCAATGTGTATCATTCTTGCATTCCAAACTTTCAAGTAATTTAATCTTTGACATATTTTTGCTGTAAAAAACCTGTCTCCATTTAAATTGCATTCACATTAGTTTTTAATTTTTCGGTGTAAATTGTTGCCCCTTTTAAAGTAAATGTCAATGTTTTGTACTTTAATTCGTCAAATTTTGTTCCCGTCTATCAAAATTGCATTGTGTATTGTTTCGTGTTATTATTGTGAGTTTGTTTTTTTCTAGTGCTACAATAAATAAAGACATACAAATTATTTCACACTCCTCTCATATTTCACGTGATTCCATTCGATATTTCCATTGAGTTCAGTTGCTTGTTACTTTCTTTTTGTTTAATCTAACCACTTTTTTGGTTTTTGTTTTCTCAAAATTTATTTTGTTATTTATATATCAGTCCTGGCACCTTTTAGATCTTATGTGTTTGCAACTAAATTTGATTTAATTTCGTTCCTAATATTTTTTCTCATTTCAAATGAATTATTCTTATGCCAATTTATCTAATGTAATATTTTCTGGGTGTTTTAAAAACGACCACAACAAAACCAATTTCAATTGATGCAGGATGAATTTCATCCGTTCATTGAGGCCCTCCTGCCCTTTGTTAAGTCCTTTTCGTACTCATGGTTTAATTTACAAGCGGCTAAGAGGAAATACTATAAGAAACACGAAAAGCGTATGTCACTCGAGGAAGAGAGACATTGTAAGGATGAACTACAGGTATTTCCTCATATACTCCAGACAGTTCAATTTGCAAATTATTGTATTTTTTTTTTCTCTGTTTGTAGAACGAAAAGGCGGAAGTGAAACAAAAATGGGCCTCACGGCTACTAGGCAAACTTCGTAAAGATATTACACAAGAGTGCCGCGAAGATTTCGTACAAAGTATCACAGGAAAACGGCAATCGATTTGTGTCCTCTCAAATCCAGATCAAAAGGGCAAAATGCGAAGAATCGATTGTCTAAGACAGGCTGATAAGGTCTGGCGTCTAGATTTGGTTATGGTGATATTATTTAAGGCAATACCGCTTGAGAGCACGGATGGTGAGCGACTGGAAAAAAATCCAGAGTGTACTCATCCGGGACTGTGCGTTAATCCCTATCACATAAATGTTTCCGTTCGTGAATTGGACTTGTACTTAGCAAACTTCATAAACACGCATGACACTCTTAGTCCACCGCTGATATACACGAACAACAATAGTAATCACAACAATAATAATAATAATAACAGTAGTAATAAAAAGAGTGACGATGAACGAAAGCAGAAGGGTGAGTGTTGCTAGACTACCGATACGTACACTTATATCACACAACTCAAATGATTTGTCATTAACTTATTTCCAATTCAGGTTACACACACAATCCTTACAACGGAGTCATATGCAATGATATTATTCTGGCCACAGGTGTGTTCTCTTCCAAGGAACTTTGGAAGCTTTCGAAAGGTATCGCTAGGCAAATAAAACATAACATAGTGACATTTAATTAGACCACATACAGTTGCATGCACCACATACGGTCCATCCTACAAAGTTCCCTAATTTTTGCCCTTCCTTCCAGCTTCAATTTTAGACGAGACAAACGACATAATGCAAGCAAACACGAACACCATAAAGATGGAAAACACAGGCAGTATATACGACTGCAACACGTATCCAATATCAGCGCCACCTGGGGGTATTGTTTCCGCCGTGACGGATCGAGGGCCCATTGGCTCTTCAATGGTTGTTGCCAGCGGCTATAGCAGTAAGCTAAATGAGAAGAATTACATGTTGGTCGTCTGTACTTGATCACTATTTCAGTTGATTTTGTCGATCCTCGTGGAATGCATTTGTCGAGTTCACCCTTGTTGCGCGCGCAGGCATCTTGTAAAAACGACCCCTGTGCTTCACCACCAGACGGTAGTGGTAGCAGTTTTTCTGTTATTTTACGGCACACTGATCAGTCCTTGGGGGGCAATACTTCAAGCGACGGAGCTTCTTTGCAAAGATATACACCAACAGGTTACCCTACTTCTAGGCTCCTCACAATGAGCCAGTCGCGGTCAAACGAAGGTACGTATACAATGCAGTCTTACCTAGTCCTCATTATAGAAAGTTACCGATTGCAGTGTTGATTCAACACAATGCCAGTGGGCTTGTGTCGCATGCCGTCAGTCCTAGTGCTGTGTACTATCAACATAGTAGCCCTTCAGCACCGTCTGACTCACAAGCATCAAGCGATGGCAGCCAAACGCAACAAGAGCAGCAGCAACAGTCGCAACAGCAATCCTCCCAAAGCCATCAGCATCACCCGCACCATCCGCACCATGCGCATCATTCAACGCACCCGCACGTTGTGGCGACAAAATATTCCACAGAAGTTGGCAACGGTCACGACACCCTCTCGGACTTTGTAGCGTTTGCATGCCAAGAATCTGACAACAATGCGCATAACTCAAGCTCAGCAGCTTCGGCAACAACGTCAGTTTCTGCAGCAGCTGCGGCAGCTGGAACACAGTTTCAGGTGCAACATGTCGGCCGTAGCCCAAAGGCCCAATACGCACAATACAGTACAATGCTGCCTCCACCGCCTTTACCACCAATGGCAAGACCGGTAGCAATCATTCGCTCAACTGGTGATCTAACTATGGTTGGCAGTCCGCCGTCTTCAATCACACCGCCATCTAGTTCAGCGTCTGCCATGTCATCACCATCGCATCGCCATCAGGATCAGGATCCGAGCATACCTAGCGGTGTAGGGTCGAACAATGGAGTTGGATCAGCTGGACCACGAAACAGCTCAGGAGGTGGAAGTGGTTCCAGTTCAAATGGCGGCAGTTCAAACTCTGGAAGCGGATCTGCGGCAAACTCAAGTAGCAACAGCGGCAGCAACGGTTGCAATGTTGGGCAAACGACTGAAATGGGCTCTGTGTCACCCCCACTGAGCCACATAGACGTGACGAGGAAGAACCTTGCGCGCATCTCAAGCAACCCTTATCCACCCAATGGACGCGATTACGTGGCCTTCAATAACTTTCATTCACAACCAACTCCGGTGATTAAAACTTTGATATTCGTTTCAATTAATTTTTATTTGACTTATGTTTCACACAGATCTTGGGATACACAAGCTCTATATCAACAATGTCAGGCGTTATAAGTCCAACTAATCTCAGTTTGTACTCATCGCCAAGAACAACGTCTCGTGCTCGGTGGAATCCCACGTTTTTACTGGAGGAGGACTTTAGTATGATTACACATTCGGTTTCAAGCAATAATCCCGAAACGAGTTCTGTGATTTTAATGGAGGAGGGTGAGTGTTGCTGTTAATAAAAGCTTGTCATGCATTGGTGTGCATAAGATCTGAAAATGGTATTTGTGAACCGATATTTTTGAAAACTCTTATTTGTTTTTCTTGTCAAAGAAACGCTCACCTCAGTTTTGAGTTCATTGAACTATTTTTTGAGGCAAAGGCGCCACTCAAATGTCAAAGTTCAATTTCAGAACTGAAAATCTATTGACAGCAACTCCATGTAATTGTGAAAGAGCAATATCATGCCAGCATGAATAATTGGAGAAGCGAATAAGCTGTAGTGTCTTTTGGACCGTACTATTAAATTATGGGTCGGAAGTGAGATTCCTTATTAACAGAAAGAGAATAACTCTTGAGTATTTGTATTTTATTGGACATCACCTTATTGTTGGAAATCAATTTTTCCAAACTGATATAATGTGATACAAATGCAATCGATCCTCAGTTAAGCATGGCGTAGTCGCCAACTGCAAGTTCATAAAACTAGTAGTTTTAATTTCTTTATTTTCTTTACCTGTTTGTTAATTTCTTTCTTTCTTGTATCAGAGCATGCAACCGCGTCGCGTTATAATGAGGAGTACCCCAACCGGGATTATGTGACATGATTACAAATGGCGATGAATTAAAGGGTATACGCTTATTATAATTAATTTCAATTCAAGAGTACACAAAAAGCAAACAACGAACAAAAGTACTTCAAATGCATGTGTCTGCAATCTTCGGTCATGGTCAAAATATTTCATCAAATATGACCAACAATTGGGACAAAATGAAAAAATGATACAAGTACGGAACCAAAACATTTGTAAGCGACATAATATTAATTAAAAAGAACATATTGTATAACTACACAAATAATGAAGTAATTTAAAATCTTAACCTATACATTTAGAAAACAGACAATAGTAGACTTATTAAGGGAATACCAGAACAAAGGCATAATAAAATTAAACAACTTTATATGATGATGATTATACGTATTAAGAAGTAAAACTAAAACACTTAATTTAAAATGAAAACCATAACTTCTAGGCAGCAAGTAGTGAGTGTACTTAAGGAATGGGTGTATCAGTAGACAAATTTAAATAGTTTAAGTAATTCTCACATTTTTTTATTTCAATTACCATTTTTTGAAGTTCAAGGTAGGTTAAAAAGGACGGAGAATTTTATTTGGTTTAATTGTCAAAATTCAAAACAAAATTAAAAAATGAATGCACGGATACAGCGTTCCGTTTGATCATGTAGTCAACTTTCTTTGCCGCCTTGTTTTATTGGCTCCGTCTTATTTCTGGTTTTTGGTTGTAGAACTGATTAGATTTAGATGGTGTGGAGCGTTGTCGGACAGTTTGTCACATCTGATGCTGCAAATATGACCTCTAACGCCCTATGCTAAAATATCCTTCATCTCAAAGAGCCTGTAAATATTGTATTATAACCAATAGACAAGAAAATCTGAATTATATTTATCGCAGGATATTCATCGAAATTCGTACATAACTTGTATGATAGATTTAATTATTTTTAAAATTATTTTTTGTGTGATATTAAGAGGTAGAAGCGCAAGATATTTATAAGTCCAGAAGGCTCTGTTATTATCTTGTCATGTCTTCAGGGGCGCTTTTGTTAAGAGCGCAAAAACAATTGGACTTTGCTTTGTTACGACACAACTTTTTTGTCAGAATTTGAAAGCGCAAATAAGTCAAGCAATTTAAACTAAAAAAACAAGAACAAACAGGTGCGCAGAAATAGGACAATAATGCAAAACTTATAAGTTTTTCCTTCAAGTTCATTGTTACATTAATAAAAACAAAAAAAAGTTAAAAAAGTAACTAGCGGCAACTTAGGATAATAATTAAAGTTAAGTTAACAAACACACATCTTACGACTATATGAATACAAATTTATATCCTCTGAATATACTAGACCATAGGTCAATAAATCACTAGTATGTTTCTCACGACAAACGAAGGTTATGAAATAGACTAACGAAATAGGCTAAAGTTTGTGCCTTAGAATTTAAGCATTACGAGAAATTCACACAACTGAATTTTGCTTCTTATATTTTCTGGTCAGAATTTTAACTTATTTATTTATTAATTTGTATTGATGTTATTTTTATTTATTTAGGAAAAAACCTATTAAGTAATCGTTTCATATTTTGTTAATTTTTTTAACTGAACAAATGAACAATTTTTTTACTATCAGTTGTTTTTGAGGTTGTAAAGAAATTTGAACACGTGGAATTCTCAACAAATATTTAACAAATTTTCCAGATTTTTTGAACTTTCTAGATTTTTCGTCTTTATTTGGTGCAATATTCCGTGTGAAGCAGGTAATCAAAGAGTTGCGTTTTCATAAATTTGAAGAAGTTCAGTTTAAAGTTTGGTCACTTTAAGAAATTACTTCTACCTCATAGCAAATATTACCTGTTTTAAATTGCTCTCTTTTGCCGACCCGACAGTACTACTTTTTTTTCTGTCCTTCGTGGCCACCATGGCGTAGTGGGTATAGTGTGACGCTCCCGCGCCTAAGGTCCAGATTCGATTCCCGGCTGAACACCTCGCATTTTTCCTGGCACCACCTCCTTCGAGCTACGGACAACACTCAAAGAGTAATTACTGTCCAAGAAAAAGCTTCTCAAACATTGCCGTTCGGAGTCGGCAAAAAACTATAGGTCACTTCTTCTCCTGAGAGAACAGGAGCGCACACAACATGAGTAGTTTATAAGCAAGCTAGGTCCTGGTCTGGCCGTGCACCATTCAATAAAGTTGAATTCTTTAAATGAAATATGGCTTCGGATTGGTCATCTGTTCGCCATTTTTATAAAAAGTAAATTTTTTCTCGCAGTTCACTGTGGTTTTTGCACTTTAGTTTTGCGCTTGGCACACAACGCAAACATAATTATCGGTAATTTTCGGATTGGTCATCCAAATTTTGCTGAAGATTTTATATTTTGAAAAAAGAAGCAATTATTTGCTGAGATCCTCACGTTCAAATATAAAATACTCAACATACAAACTTACAAACTTATCTTTTATTTTGAATTGATTTTATATTATTAACTTTAAATGCTGAGATACAACATTCGCTAAGTTCTGTTTCGGGACTAATTGCCGAATTATCTAAATGCGTTTGTGAGTTAAGAATAATTTTGCTTTGAAATTCAATTCTCGCTTTAAATATTCAGTTTCTTCTGTTACATTGAACAAAGTGAAACGAAATGAAACAAACTTATTGATGAAAAAACAAAGTCACTAAATTAAAATTATACATTGAAATATGCTATATACACACATACTCGTACAGACAACAAAACAAATATCAACTAAGCCAGGCAAACATACAAAGATAATGTTACAATTATATAAAGTTAAGCAGAGAAAAAGATTTAACCAGAATACCCCGTATATAATCTAATAATGTACCCTTAAGCGTATAGACACTTCTAAAGTGAAAAATGGAATAAATGTAAAACTAGTGTGTAGTGTGTAAGTTGTAAATAAAATTATCCAAAGGATGACAAGCTTAGTCTAAAATTAAAAGAAGACAAGAATAAGACAAGTGAAATAAAGGTCGATTGATGAAAAAAAAAAAAAAAAAATAATATAATGTGAGAAGATGTACGCTTCACTCAACCACCACAAGGTAGATGGAAAGGCAGTTTGAATCTCTTGCCAGCAGTAAAAGGACTGATTCAAATGTGTTCTTTTTACTCATTATCATTATCATCAAGATGCTGTGGCTTCAAAATTTCGTTTTTTTTAAATCAAGTTATTTTATCTGGAAAAATATATATTAATTCGGCATCATCGATCTTTAGTACGTACATTTATGTTCTCTAAATATTGGCTGTGAAACGAAAAACAAGTAAATAGCTAATAAGATTATAAATAACAACACATAACAAAAATTCGTATAATTTTCATAAGGAAACTAAACAGGCCTTTTTGCTCTTAAGAAAAATAAAGAAAGCAGTTACATAAATGCTTAAATTAGGCGTTTCCCTCATGCTTTTTTCCGTGAGCGGAATTAAACCATTACAGTGCCACATCTCTTGGTCAGACAGATGTCGTACTCTGACGAAAAAGCGTGTGCAACAACAGTTTGTAAATATTTAAAAACATGATATAATATCTCTTTCTATAATTTCATGTGTACGCTTTTCTCTCAAATTTTTAACGTACATTTTAGGACGAGGAAAATGTATTTTCGAAAACAAAAAAAAAAACTCGTACTTTTTGCCTGTGATTAGAAAACATGTAAATTAAAAAATAAACTGCAAGCTCCGCATATAATATGAAAATGTTGTAAGTTACGTTTAAAATTTGAGAGAAATTCTATATATATACTAATTCACATATATATTTGCACTGTTTGTGTAAATATATAATTTTCGTTTACTTACAATATTTATATAAAGTTTTTAGAGTATAATAGTGTGCCTTTCATTTGTTTACATGTAGTTTTTTAGACGTTTACAATTTGTAAGCAGAAAAGGAATAATCAAAACAAATTTTAAAGAGTAAAAAACAAACTGAACGTAATTACATACACGGAAAACTGCTTATAAAATAAAAAACACAGACAACAATGATAAATAATAAAAGCGCGCAAAATCAAAATGAAATGAACAAATAAAATTTAAATAGAAGAAACATTTTTTTTTAATTTCGATGTTTTTTGTTGAATAGAATTCGTTGTTATTTAAACTTATAAAACTAAATAGAAGGGAACAGTAAAAATCAAATGTTTTCAGTTTTTTTCTTCTTGGTCGGTAGCGGGAACGAATAAAGTATAAAGATAGGCTGTTTACCGCCGTGGGAATCTATTTGTCAACGTTGCTTATAATTTCTACGTAAGCTATTCAAAGCATACATATTTTCAGTTACTGTCTCTTATAAATGCGATTAAGAATGAAATAATGTTCGAAGTTTCTTGAGAGGATTCTTCCCCCCAAAAAAATTTTAAATTTCCTCCATTTCTTATTTTAACATTTCATGTGAATGACCATTGGGAATTCGGCTCGATTGTGGAGAAACCTATCTCTTTTCGTACTGGCTTCTGGCCCATAAAAGATATTTAAAGAAGTTCATAGCAATTCACTCTCATTTTGTTAAAAAATGATTGTTTTTTTTTTTGTAAGAATAGAAATTTGACAAGTAAATGCGGATACTTAAAATAGGGAAAAGGTGAATAAAATATGAAAAACAAAACTAAAAAAGAAAACAAATTTAATTAGACCTAAGATATCTTAACTGTATAAGGAACAAATTACAAATGCAAAACCAGAACACAAAACTCATTTGTATAAAAATGACATAAATAAAAGATATACAAAATTTTGTTGATTTTTTTTGTTCATACTCAAAAAGTAAGAATTGCGGATTCCGAGTTTAAGATAAAGTCATGCTATGTATTTACTAACTTTGAATAGATGATCTGTTCGCTGCTCTATAATGATGCCATCAGGAGAAGTTGCTCTATACTGTTTGAGATATTCTGGTAATTATCGATGCGAATAAAAAAATCTGTCTTGGATCTATAAAATTGTTCGCGTTTATTAATCGAAAATAAATCAAACAGAAAAACTAAAATAAAAAATATGTTTAAAAAAGTGACGGAGAAATAACGGTGTCTTTAGCAAAATAAAAAAAAAAGAAAATTATTTTTGCTTGACCGTTACATAGTAGTTAATATTGTTGTTGTACTAAATCACCATCGTATGTACACATTCACTCTATATAGCTGATTCGAAGGTTCTCTCACGTCTTAACTTTATGTTTTTGCATTGAGCGTGTGTATGTGCGTAAGTCGTTTGTGTGATTTTGATGCAAAAGAATTGACAGAAGAGGGTTAAGAAGTTATTCCTTTTTTGCGGATGCTTCCTCCTTGATTTCTGGATACTCCAATTTTACACCGGGCTCGCACGTGAATTTGGGGCAGCAATATGGGAATGCAGCCGTCTTGTTGGTCTTCTCCGTGTCCAATTTGCACTTGTCGTTAGCCAATGGTAGTGGACCACAATCTTCAACTAGCTCCAGAAGTCTAATCAAAATGCAAAGGAAAGGCAATGTGTGAAATCGAAAAAAGGCGGGCTTGTATGTGTGGAGGTGCATACTTCGCTGGATTCTCTTCACTGAGGACACACGTTGAACGGCCACAGAATGGTGTTAGATCCCAGCTCTTACCAGGTTCAACTGTGGCACATCGTGTTGAAGCAAAGCACATTCCAGGGAAATCTTAAATTATAAAAACAACAATATCCCATTCAAATTTAATGTAAATCAATTTTGGCTGACTATTAAAAATAAATTAAAAATAAAAACGAAAGTCTGATTAATTCATGCAGATCCGTTCCGTCTGCTGTTGGAATGCAAAACGAATTAAACTTTCGGCTTGCACACAGAAACCAACGGAATCCGAAAACCGAATACCACAGCCGCTAAAAATCTAGGTCATTTTATGGTCCACTGCACTCAGTCAGTGCCTCAATCATAGTGAAGTGAAAATACAAAACGCAATCCGTTTGATTTTATGGCATGGTAGCAGCAGGGCGTTCAAACTGATATTAGTTGTTTTTTGTTTTTACCTCTAAACACTAAAAAGAGCTTTTGATATCGAATATCTTGCATTAAGACACCTCTAATTGGATTGGAAAAGTTTACGATCGGCATGGGCCATGTGGCTGGAGGTGCTGCAAGTGAATAAGAGACTAACTGAGGCCCCATTATGGAGGTGAGCCAACTGCAAATTGCATGAAGGTTCTGCCATGCGTCAATCAACAATCCCCAACGAAGTGCGTGCATAATTAAATGGCAAACTTTTCCACCAGATCCACTCAAAACCAGATTGCTTTGATTTTAACTGGTGTATGTGGTGAAAGTATGATTTTAATACCAGTTGAGGTTTTAGTGTGCGTGTATGTTCCTACCCAAATGTGTGATTACATAAGCGTTATAAAGATCTGTTTTTTCCGGGTCTTATTCGTCAGTGGACAATCTACTTAAGTAGCAACAACAACAGAAATATGCAATGTAAGAGTCTACAATTTTATTTTGTTTTGTTTTTTTTCGTATTGGAATTGGGAGTATTTTATTTTGCAATGATCGATCAACCATTTCTATGCCGATATTCAATATATATATATATATATATATATATATATATATATATATATATATATATATATATATATATATATATATATCAATGTATATAACTGTATTGTATTTGGTATTTTCCAAGATATCGCTTGTTAAGTGTGAATATAAATAAGTTCCGGCGTCGAATACGTATGTTAATCAGTCTAACCGCAGACCCACCCATCTTGTATTTCGAACATGTGATGAAACCAGTCAATTAGTATGCGATAGCGTCTCGAATCTTCTATAGTGTTTGGAGTCTGTTTTTTTACGCTGTGCTCGATCCAATGTACAGTATATAATCCTTCAGCAGCCAATGTTATAAAAATTTACATATGTAAGGAGGCAAACGAAATCCTAAAATTAAGTGATTGCGATTCAGATTAGGTCATTCTTGGCTTTGTTTCGTCAAAATAGACCAAGACCTTTGATCTCAAGGTTATGTCCATTTGCATTTCAATTTGTTTAACCTTCTAGAGATATATACAGCAGTTACGACATAAACCAGTCTACCTTTTATTCCTCTTAAAAAGTGATTTAAATATATATGATGTAACCTTATGTCCTAAAGGATGCAAATAATTGCTTTTACTTTACTTCTCTTTTTCCCACTTATCACGACTGCATTTTAACGATGTAAATATCAGCCACGAATTTGCATACCTCAAAGGTCACTAAGATATTGCTCTTCGGGAGGCAAAATCCGGCACAAGTACAGATGTAAACAGTATGGATTCTGGTTTAGCGATTTATCTCAAGTGATTAAGATCCCTGTTATTTATTCGAAAAAATGTCTTCGCTGTTCAATCGAATGGTCACATTTTCCTAGTTGGGTGTAACTGGTTTTGGTTGTGTGAGAAAAAGATCTGGTTTTCTATCTCGCCGGTTTTATTCCAACACAATTAATTGACTATGGTTCTAGGACATGAAACACTTCTCAAGAACAAGAAACACTCAAAATGAACAGTTACCTCTTAAGACATCAGCCGGAATTAGGCGCTTGTACACTTTGATCTCCTCGTCATCGGCCTTCTTCTCTTCCGCGCAGTTTACGAAAGCGGCGGCGAATAGAACAGCAGCACAGGCAAAAGCAACGAATGACTTCATTTTTGGATTTTGATTAAGATCTTAACGTTTTTGGCGTATCACAAGAAAAACAAAAAAAGCGATTTGCAACAGTTATCACAGAAAAAAAGGATAAGATGGTCCTGTTTGATTTTAAATTCTTAAACTGCTTGCGTTTTTTTTTAATCTTGAATGATACAGATTTTGAATAGTGTGTATCAAAATCTGCTATTAAACAAAATTGAATTCAGGTGGAAAAAATGTAATTAAATTGCAAAAAAAACCACAAATTTTGAAAGAAAACTATAAGAAAGAAAAATGGAGAGAATAAAAAAAACCAACAATATTCGACGAGACGACGAAACGACGACGAACGACGATATCTGTAGCTAGTGAAAGTGAGTACTGAATTGAATTGAGATACACCATTTACGCCGGTATTTATACGTCTCTGAGAAAGGGAACGCGACTGTGGATGTTGCTGCTGCTGCGCGGCTGAGAGTGTTGGTCTGTTGGTTTGGGTTTGATTTAGTTAGTTTGTTCGTTAGTAGGTTGGTTGTTTGAACAATGAAAATTTCACAGAATAAACAATGAAGCAAAGAGATCAGATAAAATAAAAAAAAAATAAAAAAAAATTTGCTAAATGGGTATGGGATAGAGATTGCATGAAAAATGGAAGTTAATCATGAATTTTGTTTTCTTGAATATTCATTCAGAGAACATATTACAGTTCGACTACAAAATTTGTAGGTACCTACAAATATATATGGGTTGAAAGTTTGGGTTCTTGTAGAACGATTTAAACCTATACCAAATGGTCTAGGTCGTGGTATGGCATTGAAGGGATAGGGGAAGTAACTGCAGCCGTTCAAGGCTGATTGCAATAAAAAGAAACAATACTATTTATGCTATTAAGTGTTGTCATTAAAAATGTTTGCCTGTGAGAATGAATGAGCAATAAAATTCAATTCTTATTATTTAATTAAGCCTTTATTTGACGTGGGTGAAATAGATAATTAAAGATGCCTCATACATACCGAATGCCGCCTCAGCGAAAATCTGTCCAAATAAGATTTTGTTACTACAAAAATAAAAAGAATCATTTTTCATGACAAAAACAAATCTAATCTAAGATGATAGTTAACCATTATTCCAAATAGAAAAAATGGATACACTGCCTGGACATGCAGTTTGCGTACGTTTTTACAAATCATCTTATATACGCTTATGTATGAGTCTACACCGGCAGTAACAAAAATTTACTTTGCGCTTATTATGCTTCCCTTTCGGTTAACCCGTTGACGACCATGACAATTCTTCATGGTCAACATTATCTATCAAAGTTTTATCATTCGTAATAACCTGGATCGGCTGATTCAACTGAAGTGACGTTGACCTGATTTCCGGATATCGAGCAGTTCTATAGCAATAGTTGTCACACGTGGTGCTTTTTACGCAAAATCTTATATAATTATCCACTCACTCCTCATGCCTCTTATAAATAGCAACCTTCCATTTGGAAACGGCCGTCTTAATTGGACTGTGGAAAAGCACAGCGAGGCAAAAAAAGTACAAATAAACCTTGAGTAAGCGTGTTGCAAAACCTACTTAGTGGAAGGAAGAGAATCTACTTTACGTGACAACTATAAAAAGAAACGACCAAAAAGTCAAATCTTTCCATACCTCTAAAGCAGGTATCAAACCATATGAACATATGAATGGGTATATGCCGCGTAGTGAAAACGTTCGAGCCGGCTACAGTTATTTCTAAATACATGGTTGGTTTGCAGTATCTAAGTAGTTGGCATATGGTACAAAATAGTTTCTCAAACGGTGACTCAACCCAGCAGCAAATGATACAGATAAAGTTATGCGGTTTCGTCTGGTCTCCCGTCGTCGTCGGCGTCGTCGTCTCCTAATAATCAACGTATTCATCGTCTTTTTAATTACCTAACAGACAGAGTCATACAGACTGTATTCGCAGTGTTGCGGATCGCTTACGAAGACACATGTGAGATTCAGATGCAATAACGTCACAATGGTGACTTATCAGAAAAGATGAACACGCAAAATAACTAAAAATCGTTTAATTTCGCTGGCGTTACCACTGGAAAATACTGCTATGTACAATTTTAAGAAGCGCGCTGATAGTTCTTTGCAACCAAAAAGTGGGTCGACTTATGCAGCTGTAATAATCTGTCCGTGCAGGGGTAGGGGAAAGGAGATTGAAAAGAAAAAAATAAATAAATAAGGAATATTTAAATTCAAACAAGTCTATTCTTGGCGTACCGGTTCGATGGAAATTACGTTGTTTCTTCCGGATGGTGGGGATTTGCATCTAGCAATCCAGAGAGGACTGTAGTTTAGAATCAGGTGTTCTCAGTTTGGGGAGTAATTCCTCGTCGCCATGGCAATCAAATGTAGCAGCTACTGTAGCACCAATCGTTTAAACGATTTGCTATCGTAGCTATGGTTGTGAAAGTGAAAGGAATTTCGTTGCTCGTTGCTAATGTTTTTTTTTTGATTTTAAGTGGTAGTTTTTTCAAGGTTATGAAGGATGACCGAAATGAATACAATAACAAGTGTTGTGCTAAATATTGTTGAAAAGGTCAACTTGTTTTAGATTGACTTTAAAACTGGACTAGCTATATTTGTTGCTTTAGAGATTAATGAAAAGCCGTCTGCAAGAAGATGCTATTCATCTTATACATATATAAAATTACATTTTAAACTATTCATACAAACACCAAGGCTTGTTCAAGGGAAAATACGGTTTTCCTCGACACAACTTCTGTGGCATGAATATCAAACAATCGCTCTGACCTGATTTGAACTTGTAAACAGAACCGAATTGCAGTTTATATTACATTTGATTCGAATGAATATATTCCAACTGATGTCTTGGACAATCGGTCAATCTCAAATATCTACGGCTATATTTAGTCTAGTGACTAAATCTATGTATGTAGCAATAGGTAAAGTAAATAAACATCAAGTTTCATTCAGTTTGAGTGCTTTCACTTTCGATTAATTATATCGGACTGAACGATGAAGGTCGAGCTATTGTTTTAAACACGGAAGCCATGGGAATGTGGTAGAAAAATGAGCAGCGGTCCGCAGTCAACGGTCCGGACCTTAATCCTCAAACTTCAGTTAATTTTTTTCATTCATTTTAATTTTAATGGTTTGCTTTTGCACTATGGGAAAAAAATGCGTGGCCGAACTTGTGAAGAACGTTTGAGGTCTTCGAAGAACTACACAATACGAATTTATTCTTTAATTAGCAAGTTCTGCCGGAGAGACATCAAGCAATCAGAGGATTGTTTGCCTGCG
This sequence comes from Eristalinus aeneus, assembly GCA_955652365.1. Taxonomy (NCBI): domain Eukaryota; kingdom Metazoa; phylum Arthropoda; class Insecta; order Diptera; family Syrphidae; genus Eristalinus; species Eristalinus aeneus. Next base: position 5,257,177 of record OY019135.1, read on the forward strand.
CGAAGTTATGAGTCATCATTTTTTACAACCAAGTTAAACAAGGAATATTTTATACACCTGTATGGAGAGCTTTCATGTACATTTTTCATAATGTAGATACATATGTATACGAGTCTCACAAAACTGTTTGGCAAACAACAAAATTGGGTATTTACAATGTTTCTATCGCGTTGTTCATATAGCCTTTCAATGTCATTGACTTCTCTGATGAGTTTTTAGCTTAAACTCAAAACCAACGAATTTTTATAACTTATATTAACCACAGCAGGAGAATAGTTATTATGGTCACAGAGGATGAAACCTATACTGGTACATAATTCGAGTCGAATAGTAGCCTCCAGGTCGGCCACAAGGGACGCTAAATATTAAATTACGTGATTAAAAATAAACCTCATAAACTCAGTACATCAACTCAAATTGTATGGTCATTCTTAGAAACACTCCATGGATGGGCTGCAAAAGGCAAACGGGTACGGACTACTTTTACAATAATTCTCTTCTAAGAGCACTAAATGAGATAATTCAGTTATCGCCAAGTGTCCACGCACTAGATGAAGGTCATACGGTTTGTGGCAGTTCGGATATGATTTCTATAGGTAATACGTAACACATTCATGTCGCGAGTTCGGTTGGTGTTTGGTTATATATTTTCAATGTTTGCATGTTTTCTTTTTTTAATCTATCCCGGACAAAGTGCTTCTAATATTCAAGCGAAGTTGATTGCTTGATCTTAAGAAACGACTGGGGCTTTGTTAGCCTTCATAACTTGGGCGTTCTTAGTCATGCCCCGATGACTAAAATGGGTTCTTTTTTATATAATTTAAGCACCTGATCTGCTTTTTTGCTCATTGTCTTGCATCAGATTTCTCTAAGAAGCCGTTGCACAACTTACATAAGCAACATTCATTTAGGAGAACACCTTTAGTGTTTGTTGTTTTGTCAGGTCAAGTTGACATACAGCCTCCCCGTGGATAGCCCTCACAACACCCGTTGTGGGGTGCATCAATGTATGCAGTCAAACCCTCTGCACGAGGGTTAAATAATGGGCTTGGCATACTACCACGTGCAGCCGAACAACTTGCGGAGACCCTGGTTTGCTACAAAGCAGACATCACCGCCATCTGATACGATTCCTTCAGAGAGAGAGAGAAGGCAGCGCTTATTCGAATGTGGGTTTGTTGTTCGAGTTTGACTTAGGCAAAAAGTCTTGAGCTACTACCCTGTCAGCGAATGCCTGATTACAATCTGCATCAAGATAAAATTCGGGAACACCAGCCTTATTGCGCTCACTCCCCAACTGAGGAGAAGGATGACAATATCAACGATGACTTCAATAATCTCCTAGAAAGAACATACGATTGAAGCCCAGCTATGACACCAAAATCGTTCTAGGAAACTTCAACCCTTAACGGCTGCACGTGGCCTGTTAAGGGACCTCACATTCCACGTGCAAAACCGATAATCATAGTCCTTAAAACGTTTGCTGGGGTCGTCAACAGTTGATCCGTCCTTATTCGAGGCATATCGGTTTTTCTGAACTAAAGGTTTTTTACGTGGTATCACAGGCTGGTAGACCAGGCCCATTATTTAAGCCCTCGGGCAGATGGGTTCACCATACAACGGGTGTTGTGATAGCTATCCAGCGGGCGCCGCGGGAAGGCTGTATGTCAACTTGACCTGCGCACTAACGAGGATAAAGTTGGCAGCTTGCCTTGTTGAGCGCAATCAACAGTGTTACCTCGCGTGAGCGGATTTAGTTCAAATATGCGCCATTTTGTTCTATAATCTATTTCCATCTAGACCCTCGTAGCAGCCCCCTTCTTTGTTTGCGAAGAACTCGGACGGCCACTTTTCACAAGCCTCTTTTAAGTTCAACTTCACACCACCAAGGGCGTTCGCCATGGGCAGGAACAGGTGGTAATCACTTGGCGCTATATGGTGGATGCGATAAAACCTCCCATCCGAGATCCCGTAGCTTCTGACGAGTCATCAATGAAGTGTGTGGTCTGGTGTTGTCCTGGTGGAACACTACATTCTTTCTGTTGGCCAATTCTGGACGCTTAGGAGAATTAAGCGTCTGGCCATATGGAAGCAGCTCATAGTGGATGATTCCCTTCCAATCCCACCAAACACACAGCAAAATCCTCCTGGCCGTCAATCCCGGCTTGGCCACTGTTTGGGACGATTCAACGGCCACTACCGTTTTCACTTTAAATTGTCGTATGTGATCCATTTTTCGTCGCCAGTCACCATCCGCTTCAAAAATGGGTCGAGTTCGTTCCCTTTCAGCAGCATATCGCAGGCGTTGATTCGGTTTTTTTTGTATCAAATCATGCGGCACCGAAACATCAAGCTTTTTTTGTATCCAGCCCTCTGCAGATGGCTTGAAATGGTTTGGTGACTAACTCCCATCTCCTGGGTGATGTTACGAGATGCCACATGCCAGTCTAACTCGATGATTTCCATGATTCGATCGGTATTCGTCGTCGCAGGTCTTCTGCCGACTGGCTTATCCATGGTGTCGTTTTCACCAGCTCTGAATCGTCGAAACCATTCCTCCGCGGTTCGAAGTGATAGAGTACCATCCCCCAAAACACCATTAATCTCACGGAACGATTCGCTAGCGCATTTGCCTTTAACGAAAGAAAGCTTTAAAAAAGCGCGAATTTCGGCGTTAGTGAGCCCCATGTTTTCGTTTTGTAGGTTATGCTAAGACCTTTCAAATGATGTATAGTATTGCCAGATACGAGCTCTGTAGCGCTTTGTACATAGCCGGAAAATTCAAAAGACAAAAAGGCGGAAGGGAAATATTTGACAACCTCATATTTTTCGCACTTCGAACAGATTTTTGTTTTTTATAACCTTTGCAAAATATTTATTCGGTGTGTTTTGAGGACGGTGTTGGAAAAACTTTTCTTCTTGAGATTTTTTATATGCATCGCCGAGCTAACTGGAAGAAAAAATCCTTCCTCGAAATTATCCGTTGTTACGTTCCTTCCGCATCCTGTGAAAAGATCCATCAGTATTGTTGGACAACGAACTCTCCAAATGGAATTGAACAATCGGGTTTTATCCTTTCCCAAATAGGAACCCATTTATTATATACTTACTGTTGACATCACACGCCTACCAAAACCTTATCCTAAATTTGTTTGGATTTTTTGACACATACTGCGTAAATCTTCACCCAGTCTTCTGCGGACACAACTGCTCATCAACAGTAATAATTCCACCAGGATTATAACAGTTTTGTGAATTCTCAATAAATCGATCCCATATTGTAGATATCATAGCAAATTTTTATCAAATTTATCATTGTTTTCGAAAAAAAGCGGGTCCCCAGTTTTTATTCCACAAATATGGGATATATAGATTTTTTGCCTCATATGCGCCACAAGCATATAGCAATAAAATAAATGCGTTTAATTTTGTTCCATTTAACTCCAACTTAGTCTTTAACACGCAGTGCTTCTATGGGCCACGATCTTGAAGTCCTAAATGGCCTTGTTTCAAGGTATACCTATGGCCTTATAGGGGGAGACTTTAACGCACGGCATACAATGTGGATGGACACAGAAGCTGACAGGACGGGGAACATCATGGTTAAATGGCTAGAGGACAATGCCGAAAGGCATTCCTTGGTTGTGATCTCGCAACCAACGCCAACCTTCCCCAGAACGCCATCGACACTGGACTTCTTCCTGGGGACGTCCAATCTGGTAAATATTCTGCCAGAAATAAGGAACTTCTCCTGCACGACTGTGGGAAGCGATTCCGACCATGAGGCGGTGCTACTGGTTTTAAATCTTCACCAACCAATATTAACTATCAACCAACCAGAAGAGGACTTCATCAGCTATCATCAGCTGGACGTGGGAAAACTACACGAGGATATCCTGGGGAATATCCAAATACCAACCCCGACAAGGAATCTCACCAACACGGAAATCGACGCTGCTATCGATGGATTGGAGGAAACAATCAAGAACGCCTTAGAAGAGCAGAAGCGACCAAGAACAAATAGGGACAGGTACAGCCATTTACCTGTTCATATCCAAAACCTCTACCAGCATAGGCAGAGATTGAGGAAACGTTTGCAGCGAATCTACCGCCGCGAACTGAACACGGTAAATGACGAATACCAGACCGTTCTTAGTGAGTTGAACTGCACAAACATCATGTTTCGTAATGCGGTTCAACACCACCATAACACGGTCCTGCAAAATAAACTCCAAAAAATAAGGCCGGGACCAGATACCTTCAAAAAAATCAACGAGATCATCGGAAAACGGAAGAAATTGCCACCAAACATAAAGGCAAACGGAGTAGATGCGACCACCCCAGAGGAGAAAGCAGAAGCTTTCGCATCTCACTTCGAGAGCAGTTTCAAGCCCAAGCCCCCGGAAGATCAGAACTTCGTGGCAGAAGTGAGAGACTACGTGAGCAGCATTCGACACCCATATGCACCTACAGTCAACTTCAGTGAAGACAACCCAGCTGATGACCCGGTGGACAACCAGGAGCTTGCAACAGCAGAAGAAATCGAGGAAATCATCCATGGAAGTGCGGCAAAGAAATCGGCCGGACCGGACAAAATTTCCAACTTCGTCCTTAAGCGGATGCCACACATCGTGATGATACTCCTGACCATCATCATCAACAATTGCATCAACAACTGCTACTTCCCAAGCAGATGGAAAGTGGCAAAAATTGTTGCAATTTCCAAAAAAGAGGACGCTAACAACGTGACCGGATACAGACCCATATCGCTGCTAAGCAATATGAGCAAAATCCTGGAAAGGTTGCTAGTGCAGAAAATTAAGCAACACTGCACGGAGTCGAACATCATCCCAGACATCCAATTCGGATTCCGGGAAAAACACTCGACTCTGCATCCTTTGATGAAGTTTCATCACGATGTCGTGGCTGGTTTGAACAATCACCAAGTCACCGTGGCATGCTTCTTGGATATTGAGAAGGCCTTCGACACGGTTCGGATAGAGGGTCTCATCTTTAAACTCAAATTGATGAGATTTCCCTCTAACCTCATCGCAATCATCCACAGTTTTCTTCAAGCGAGGAGATTCTACGTGGAAATAGAAGGAAGCAAATCAAGAACAAGGAACATCCAGGCAGGCGTTGCACAGGGATCGCGACTGGGACCTATACTGTTTAACATCTACACCGCAGACCAACCACCATTATCGCCATCTGTTAACTGTTGCCTGTTCGCGGACGACTCGTTAACATACTCAACATCGCCGTCACCGCAGATAGCAGCGCGGAGGATCGAACAACAATTAGAGATGCTCTACTTCTACTATCAGAAGTGGGGCATCCGCATCAACACCAATAAATCAGTCCTCATGTGTCTGCGGAGACCAACACAACGAGGTTCCCGAACAGCCGGAAAATGCCGGAGCATTAAGGTAGTACTACCCAACGGGACAGCACTAACGACAACGGACAAGGCGAAGTATCTTGGAGTGAACTTCACTGAGAGGTTGAAGTTCAATCCTCACTCCAAAGTGACCCTTCAAAAGGCCAGTTTCGCTTTCCATCGCATCTACCCATTGATGCGACGTGAGAACGGACTTGCCGAGAAGACGAAGCTATTACTCTACAAGCAGCTCATACGACCCATTATAGCGTATGGCTTTCCTGTATGGTATAGCATCTCCAAGACCAGCATGGAGAAACTTTCGGTCTTCGAAAGGAAGATACTACGAATCTGCACCGGTCTCACCTTTGACAAGGACCGGATGAAACATCATAGCAACAAGAAGGTCTACGAAAAATCGCGCATCATCCCCCTGCAACAGTTCTTGGTGCAACTTTCCAAAAAGCAGTTATCCGAAACGGAAATCCATCCTAACCCAATCGTTAGGAACTTAAGGAGCTCAGTCCCTGGACAACGATTTCTCAACGCACACAATATATTAAACGAAGAGATTTTCCCCCCGACATCTTCTGCATGCGAGCCGTATCACTTCTACTCCAGCAGTGATACAACTTACCATCGAGGTTGACCAGAAAAACAACCCCCTCTCCCCACCCCCACAAAGCAACATCATCGACACACGGATCTGAACACCCCGATGTTAAGACAGGACATCGTTATATTGTAAATAATTCACTTGTACACACTCAAACTATGTAAGACAGTCGTTCATCCGTCGGGCCCCTATTGTTGATATATATATATATATATATATATACATATATATATATATATATATATATATATATATATATATATATATATATATATATATATGTATATTCACTGTAGTCTTAAGCTTAAAAATTTGAAATTGTAAATATTTTGTTCAATAAATAATAATTGTTGGCGCTACAGTCCAAAGGGGGACCAAGGCCTAGCTTGCTCATCAACTACTCGTGTTGTGCGCGCTACTGTTCTCTCACGAGTAGAAGGGACCTACAGTTTTTTTGCCGACTCCGAACGGCGAAATTTGAGAAGCTTTCTTAGACAGTTATTACTCTTTGAGTGTTGTCAGCAGCTCGAAAGAGGTGGTGCCGCGAAAAAATCGAAAAATTGGTGTTGAACTGGGAGTCGAACCTAGACCCTTCGGCGTGTGAGCGTCGCACTCTACCCACTACGCCACGGCGACCACTGGGATAACTACAAAATATTTTACTCTGAGATAGCTGTATATTTTTTCCCACAAATGTTTCATAGAAAAAAGAAAAACTAACAAGAAGTAAAGAATGTGGAAAATATTATATGCATATTCCAAGCATTGTCAGGCAGTTTGTATTATAAGGTTTCAAAATGAGTTTTACAAAAGTTAGAAAACGGTTAATTTGACCAGCACTGGTAGATTTAGTGTTAAGACATTTCTAAATGATTCTATGAACATTCTATGATATTAAAAATATTTCTACCATATTACCTTGGAAATATAAACGTGAATACACAAATAAATTGAAAAATATAAACCACGCGTATACCATTCCTTTGTCCAACTATATGGAACAGATGTGGGACTTGGTTTTACGTGATCACCTGCCTTAATGGCTTATATCACGGGGTCCATTTTCCCAAGAGTCGTAGATAACGCAAGACTAAGCGCGTAATCAAGTACCAAACTGAGATCATGCTTGAGGGGCAATCACTCCACCTTAGTTTGATGCGAAGCCTTTCTAAAACCTCTTCCGCTCTCTGGGTCGCAGCTCCCGGTTGAGAATGCAAATCCGCACTGAGCCGGGATAGTCCCCTAGCCGCCTTACCTAGCCATGGGTTAACAAGCAACTAGACAAGTCAGCACAGTACACTATCCTCGACTCTACCCGCGATGTTAGGTGGTAAATTAAAGCTACTACGACACTCCCACAAGGGGGCCTACCGCACGGTCAGGCTGGAACCGAAGTTCCAGGGGTTCCTGACCTCTCGTGGCACCAGAATATAGACTCTGGTCAAGCTGTCTCTACCAGTCAGGTTCTCTTAAAGCTTGGATCTGTTAGCCGTTATCCCGCCACATTTGGTCTTTTCTCTGGTCAGTGTTTCCGTTGTCACTATAAATAGTGATACGGATGTGATTTTTGAATCATGTGATTCATAAAATCCAGTCACAGCATCTGGACTATATAGAACAGATGTGGGATTTGGTTTTACGTGATCACCTGCCTTAACGGCTTATATCACGGGGAACCTTTTTCCCAAGAGTCGTAAGTAACGCAAGACTAAACGCCTTAGTTACCCAAGTACCAAACTGGGATCATGCTTGAGGGGCAATCACCCCACCTTGGTTTGATGCGAAGTCTTCCTAAAACCTCTTCCGCTCTTTGGGTCGCAGCGCCCGGTTGAGAATGCAACTCCACACTGAGAAGGGATAGTCCCCTAACCGACTTGCCTAGTTTTGCTTAAACAATGGGCTAGACAAGTCAGCACAGTACACTATCCTCGACTCTACCCGCGATGTTAGGTGGTAAACCACAGCCACCACGAAACTCCAACAAGGGGGCCTACCGCAATGGTCAGGCTGGAACCGAAGTTCCAGGGGCCCCTGACCTCCCGTGGCACCAGAATATAGCCTCTGGTTAAGCTGTCACTACCAGTCAGGTTCCCTCTAAGCCTGGGTCTGTTAGCCGCCATCCCGCCACAGATGGTCTTTCCTCCATCAGTGTTTCCGTTGTCACTATAAATAGTGATACGGATATGATTTTGAATCATGTGATTCATAAATCCAGTCACATCATCTGGACTATATGGAACAGAAACATTAAAATAATTATAAGAATGGACACATTTTTTATATATGAACTTTTATCAGTTTTCAATTTAATTACCGCCTAAGCTAAGCCGATTAAACCTCCCGTTCAAAAATTTTTTTCTTCGTCTCAAAGAGACCTACAGAACTAACACTCAATCGAGAGTTGGCAAGAATCGGAATCATGCTAATAATACTTATACAACAATAAAACCCCCTTTTGAATCGAATATACATACATATATGAGTTAAAATATTGAGATATCTAAACTTAAGCTGTGTTCTGCAACTTCTCATGAAAGTTCAGCAACATTAACTTGGGGATAAACTGATGAACATTTGCATTGCCGTGGCCATTTCAACAAAACAAGCAGTTACGATGTGGGAATAAAATCCGAAAACTTCCAGAGTGTTTTTTCAAGTATATATTTTATATTATAAGACAATTTACATAAAATGACTAATTTATTTTTGTAATAATTGTTAATTTTTTCTTTTCCTTTGTTTTTTATAAACCTATTTCCGTCGTTTTAAATTTTGCTTTTTTTCTCTGTCTGTCAAAGCCTAAGAAGTAAATTTTGGGAATTTAAAACTGTGCTGCATTTCTATATAGATTTACGATGAAAACTTAGTTTTTTTTTCATTCTTGAGAGGGATAAATTGGTCTTTCCTTCTTTATGCATAAATCTTCAGTATACATCTGATTATTAAATAAATTAACGAACATACAAACATTTACACGCAGTTATGGTTATGTATACTTGAAATTTTATTCGTACGTCTATCGATTTATTCGTCTATATTTTAATCGGCTCGTCCTGAGTTCCTATGGTGTTTTATCTTATTACTGAGGCCTAATAAAATTATGGTTGTGGTGTTTTTTTTTTCAATTTATTCGTTAGAATTTTTTTTGTTTCCATTTGGAGGAGACTAGATATTGAAAAATTAGCAAATAACTTTAAACCTGATATATGATATATATTTTGCAGTTTTAATTTTTTAATGTAGATTAAGAAATAAATATTAAATTCTACCGAAGGAATTTGGTTTTCTTCATGGCCTTTAGTCTCCAATGTTTTTTTTGTCGTGTTGGAGGACGGGCATTTGTAAGAACGAGAGGAAATGATAAAAGCTTGAAGAGTTTTATGTTTTATATTTAGTAGTGAGGATCAGAGTTGGTTTTTGTTTTTAGTACTTTGTTTTTAATTTTCAGAATAAGTTAATTCCCTAGACTCTGTTAAAAGAATGATTATTATGTAAGCAAGCACACCTGGTCTTACTTTTGAATTCAAATGGAGTACATGTACGTGACACAGATACACATATACACTTAGCAAAAGTCTATACACTCTTGTTTTTTTTTTGTCTTCTGCAGAACAGTTTTTCTCTAAGGAGTGTTAACATAAGACAAATACTAATATCAAATTAACAAAAAGAAAACAAAAACAAAACAACAAAAATAAAAATCTAAACATACATATTTAGCAAAAAGTAGTATACATTTAGTAGTTTTTTTTGTATTGTATTTGCTTTTCTTTATAATGATTCAATGCTATAATGATAAACTAAAACAAATATAATATGTTTTACTTAACCCAAAGAATAGTTTTGAAATGTTTTAAGCAGATAAGCCACTGTTTCAACATTATAGTTAAATGTTACACAAAACCAAACCTAAATTGATAATTGGTTTGAAGTGAGAGAGAATGTGCTAATGATACCTACTACAATTCATATACAATTTTATTCATTTTAAAGAGAATGGTGCTCTTATTTATCTTTCTACATATGCACATATAAGGTTTTCAAAGGAAAGGAGGAGAGTTTTCATTTTGCTTTTTTATTCTTTTTTTTTGGTTTCTTAAATTTTAGCATATATATGTAACTATAAAGCGCATCTCTATCTACTCAATAGCTTTATCCATGAATTCAATAAATCGTTTTGCATATTGGTCTGGGTCGCATGTAGAGATTCCATCGACGTTGCTCCCATATTTAACAGTCTTTGCTGCTTTAGCCGCCTACATTTGAATAAATACAGTTTAGTTTATTTCTGTCCTTCGTTTTATCCGCCTATATGGATCTTACCTGCTTTTTGACGCCATACTGAGTTAATACGTCGATAATTGCAATGAAATAGATCTCTCGTCGCTCTGAAAATAGACGGAAACACAATTTGATTCTTAAAATATTTTTTTTTACCATCTTTGTTTCATAACTACCTTCTATGCTTGGAATAGCATAAATATCAATTTCATAAACTACTTCATTGTATTGAGGACCACCTCTTGGCGAATCGGGTGGCGTATTGTAAGTCCACCTGAAACGACACTGCCCTTGAATTAGCACCCTCTCAAGAAATATTTTTAAGGAATATACCTCTCGCCACTATCACATTCTTCGCTTTCACTATTGTCCGACCGACCGCCAGTATCTCTTGAATTCTCCCCTTGTAAAGCCTCTTCCTCAGCTCGCACACAATCATGTACGCCAACAAGGAGGGAATAGTCCATGATGTGCAATTTGGTAAGAAGCTAGAAGATGGTTTTAAAATAAGCATTTATTGTTGATCAAAGGTAAGTAAACCTTACATCAACATCATTGTTAAGAGTTTCCAACAGTTTTCGTTTTGCATCCTCCCCAATTTCCAGTTTCATTTTTTGCTTAATAAAATCATTATCTTTGTATGTTGGTAATTGTTTTTCTAGTTCCTTCTCCGAAGCTTCTCGATCAACTGTGCTTCCCTTTAAGTCAAATTTTCTGAACACAAAAAAAAAAATATACATATACACATACATATATATATATATATATATTTAAAAATATGTATGTTTTCATCAGGGCAATGTGAAATTCTTTCACAAGAAATGCAAGGGGATGAATGTTGATACAGTTATAGACAAGGGGGCCACATACGTGAAAAAAGCGAACGTAAGCATGCCTTTCCGAAAAATAAAAACAAAATATAAATAAAGCTGATAGATTTTAAAAGACTTATTAACCCGTCCAAAAAGATTAGATAAAAACTCTTTAACTTACGATCGAGATGAATATGGGGTTTCCTTAAGCTGGAAGGAAAAAGACCCAAAGATTACTTAAGGATACAGAGTAAAAGAGCTCGTTACTTTTCGAATTTGTAGAGGGGTGGGAAGGAAGGGGCTAAAATTGTGTCAAAGCATCTAAGGGAGTCTTTTTGCTGAAAAAGTTGCTTACGAAAGTTTGATGCTCTTGAATTTTACCACTTGCATGAAGGAAGAGAGACTTTAAATGTTATGATATACACAGAAAATATAGTTTTTATACAAAAAGAAGTGAGAAATAAATTTTAAAAAATGATGCATGCAATGTGCATATATATTAACATATAAATAACCCACAGCTATAAAGTATGAGTAGGAAATAGTACAAAAATGTTTGTAAAAAAATAGTTTTCTTTGTTATTTATACTTGAAATGAAAGTATAACTTACTTGTGTATGGTCAAATGTGAGCTGAATACATTGCGCATTACAACAAAATAATATTGCACACTCTCAACAGTAATCCGATACATACCCAAGTATTGTGGTAAAAGTGTTTTTCCATGTCTCTCAACAACATACTGAAAGATGTATCAATTTAACTGGCATTTAACAACGATAATAAGAGAAATGATCACTTACTGGATGATAATGTTTAAGGAACGCATGCATTCTTTCAATCTCCTCCGATGTTAAACTTTTAATGATAAAAAATTTATCATAACTCTGATAAAACTGTGCACCAGACTTTCCAGATGAATCAATTTGAATTGGTTGCGATCGGGTTAACGATTCACGATAGTCAACATCATCGACATTGAAACGTTCGCGTAAATTACGAAAGACTAGAGGACAATATTCTTTTACTTTAAAGTGCGATGGCATATTTTCTCTGCAAATAACCAAACGAAACGTAGAAATGATTATAACAAAAGTCTGTAACACATCAAATATCAATCTTACTTATTGAAGAGGTGATTGTCGACTTTGATCTTGGAATAAGCCCGGAAGTCATCTGGTAACAGCATTACTGGTATATTTACATGACTAAGTTCATTTATCTTAAGGGAATTTACCATACAATAACAACAACAAAATTAGACAGTTTTGTAGTTAACTTACAGTATGATTAATGCCCCACATAAAAACACTCAGTATTGGTTCATTAGCACGAAAGAGTTTCACCTTTTGATGTTTAACTCGAAAATGCTTTTTCTTCAATATTCTAGGCTGTGCACTGGAAATTTTCTTTTCCATCGTGGAGTGATGTGAGTGATGATGCGATTCCGTGATATATTTCAAAACTGCAATAATGCAAAATTAATCAAACAGTTGTTTTTGGCAAACGTTAGCAAAGCACACACACGACCCTATCCCCATCGGTTTGTTAACATGAATATAGTAGTTTGAATTGCATTCAAAATAATATCACTTTTTCAAGTAAACTACCAACGGAAAATGATTGTATATCTTATCTTCGATTCGGAGTAAAAAGGGATGAATTAAACAAAAACAACAACACGCACCAAAGTGTCGACAATAACAAAAAAAAAAAAACAACATGGAAGGTGTTGCTACAAAAACTCAATTCGGGATTCTGTTTTAACGAATCATTAGTGATCCACACAAGGAATATCACTTCTTCGGTACTTCGCCAAAGAAAAATGGTTTAACCATTAATAAACCAGCCCATGGGGTGCTCACTTAACAGTTTTCCTCCAAATGCATATGTTTATACTAAAAGCAAACAAAATTCAATACGGAAAATATTTTCATGATCACGTCAAATTCACTCAATCTCTGGCCCGTCACAGTTTTCGTTGGTCTCAGACACGCATAAATCGGAAACAAAGTGTGTGCGTTATAATTTCAGTATTTATTTTTTTTATCTATAAATAGCGTAATCGACGAATTTATAAGGTCAACGATAAGACAAAAAAAAACATTTTCCTAAATTAAAAAGAAAAACTAATTGTCACCAGTATTCAGGACAAAAATAAATAATAAACAGCCATAGATGCGAGTATGGCTTGTGCGCGGTACCTCTTAATAGATTCTGTTTCTATCTTCTGACAACTGACCTTCTCTGCTCAGTTGATTTGAGGATTCCATTGGAATAACAATTTTCAAGAATTAATTTGCTCTCTGACCAGTCGACGATAAATATTTGAAGACAGACAATTATCCGATAAAATAGTATCTATAAGTTAAAATTCTTCCTTGACCATTGCTTGCATGCTGGACTCTTGCACTTTCCTAACTAACTTATAACACGACGATCATATATACTCAAGTGTTTCTTGCTATCTACTCTCTTGCTCTCAGGTTGACAGAAAAGAATTACATTACATTTAGCAGTCTTTACAAACAGTTAGCCTGTTAAACAGTGTTATTGCAGCTAAATATTGAAGACCGACTTTTATTTATTTGAATCTCATTTCAACAGAGGGGACATGGGTTATAAAATTCAGAGTAAGAAGCGAAAAATGAAAATAAAAATTAATATAGTTCCAAAATCTTCCTACGAGAACACATTCACAAGTCCTTCTTTCTATGCCCCAAGGTTGTTTATATTGCATTTCCTTTGTGATGCATTTCACTTGTATCATGTCGGTTGTGGGTGCACTTAAAGCTGAGGTTGTTAATATAAAATCAAATATAACATTATTCAACTTTGGTATAGAACAAGATAAACTTCTTTTCATTTAGTGAAGGTATCATTTTATCCAGACAACACACAAGGAAAGTGGTCGGATACTTCGTAAGACTGGATTACGAATAGTACTAATAACACGATACGGCACAGAAAAAAACCTTGCCAACATAAGCAAAAAATGTTGGGGTTATATTAACAGGAATGTCAACTTATGAATCACCGTTTTCGAAATATGAGTAATTAAGTTGCTAAATTAAATTTAGGAGGTTTCCTTAGTTTCATAGAAGAATACTATAAATTTATCATATAAATATGGGTTCTTGACAAATTATTCAAAACCCTTAATTGTTATAATCGGTGCAATATTGGCTAAAGAGATGTAAAACGATTAATTTTAATCTGTAGAGAGTTATAAATTTATATTACGGACGTACACAGTAAAAAAGGGCGTGGCGTCAATAAATTTAGCAAACACTAAACTGTATTAAACCTGACATGATATAAGAGGGATGTCTGTTAAAGTCAAATCAGCCGCTAATTCATAAACAATGAGTTATCAATTAATGTGACACATATTTTTTTTAACTCTTCGGGACCTTTTATCAACCCAATCATGGAATGTATCTTAAATTTTTGCCCCTTCAAAGATGACCACACCTTTCTATGACACACAGAAGTTGACATGGGTTAGATTATTTAATTAAGGATTAGTCCTTGCAAGTGACAATTGGGGTATTAACCTGTTGATTAAATAGCCCATTCCCTTTAATCCCGCTGACAGCTATTCCCTCTCCGATCATGCTTGAGGCAGAGCTGAAAGCTGAATTCATTCATACTAGATGCTTTCTGTCGCGTATGTTTTTGTTTTTCATAAAACATTTGTTTTTGTCACAACATTTATCAGCGGCGTACATTACCGGGTACAATTGTACCCAAACGTACAATAGAACACTTTTGAAAACACACCACACACCACCACACTAAAGTTGACTCTTGTTACCCATATTGCCTATAACAATGACTTACCTTCCTGATGGAGATTGACGAAAAAACGAAAACGATAGAAAGCACTGACTGTGATGGTCTAGTAGAAGCGAAATTTTCGTTTCCTCTGTTTCCTGACTTATGCACTGGTTGCGGTGGAAAATCTTGCGATGCGTAAACAAATCTTAAGATCTAAGGATCTTTTTTATGTGCCAATTTAGGTTATTGTCCTTAGCTTAAATATTCACATTGAACACTTTTATTATTTATCATATTGATCGATAATACTTGATTTTTGTTCCCTTTTCAATTTTAGTGTCGATGTCTTACCTCCTACAGTAGACGGCGACAACAACTACAATAGCGGCGAGGTGCCTGAGTGCATTAGCAGCACCACACACAGAATCCACCGAATTATTTTTTTCCCTATGATACACGTTTAAACCTTATATATTCCAGAAACATCATCATTCTCTGATAAATACACGTCGTGTAGTTTTTTTATTCAGTTTTATCACTTAGATTTTTCTTCAACTTTTCCTCCTGATGAGTATTTTTGGTAAGTTTTGTTATTACAATTTCAAAAGATAATTAAAAAACACTTTTCACTACTGTAAGGCGTTGCTGTGGCCAAACAACCGGAATTCAGAGTTTTTTCTGGAACTCCTTGCGTTGAATTGAAAACATTATAGTTTTAACACTGCTAAGTTAATTGTTTAAATAAAAAGAAACGCAAAATGTTAATTTTATTTGACCTTTTCCTGTTATTATTTCAAGAATCAGGATGAAAGGCTAATTTTAACAAACCTAAATGAATGCCCGTATGCCAGCAATGAATGCGAAATTTGTGTGTAAAAGGAAATGTGACGTTCTTTCCTCTATAGGCTTTCTTTTCCTTCCTGATTGAAGCAATAAAAAAAAAAACAAATTGCGCAAAATCCAACAATGCACAGAAGAATCTAATTAATATGAAAAAGTATAACACTGGTGCATAAACTTGAAGTTGGTTGTGTTTGAGTATCTCTCGGGGATTAGAGATTGGTTTCTGATTTCGCTGACACACGGTACAGTGTTACCATATAAAGAAATAGTAAAACAGTACCATTTTATATATACTTTTTATTATACGCAGTTTTAATATTATATTATTGTTATATTATCGATTAAATTCTCGAAAGCTTATAAATTAATTTTCCGGCATCGATATTGTGAAAAAAGTTTCTCAGAATATGTATTTCTTAAAAGGCTCATACATAATACATGCGAGGGCTGTTTATATAATAGACAATCATTTACTCTCTCAGAGTGTCTTTGAAAAATGTATGTAATTGCTGGAAATTGTTATTCAATTATTGCTATTTAAAAATTTTTCACCTCTCTAACTTTACATAGCAAGGGTTTGTAAAACAAAATCTTGTTATCAGGCGCCATAATTCGGCGATGAAAATTTGCATCTGGAAATATCTTGCTGTGACAGATTACTTAATTTCTCTTAGTATTCCTATGCCATAAACAGCTGCAACAAACTAAACGACAATTAAAAAGAAAAGCAAAAACAAAATCACTCGAAAGTAATGAAAACAGTGAATTTGTTTTCTTTATTACTCACTGCATATAAAACTCTGTGTATAGATAAGGTTTAGAATTTTAACCAACAAACCAGTCTACGATAGAGTTGTGCGTATTATTTTCCCTACAATCACCAGTGGATATGATTACATGGCGAACCGTCAAGTAGTGTGATCAATTTGTGTTAAGATCAGAGCTGAAAACAAAATAATTCTAGTAAAATCAGTATGCCGTATCGAAGGCGATCTAGTGATGAGTATCCCACATGGGTGAGTTTTTATCTTTTCTAGGCGCATTAATAGCTTCGTGCTTCCAGATCGGTTTTATATTTGTCTTCAATTTAATTGTCGGTACTGGAGCCCTTACCCTACCGGCAGTTTTTGCAAGAGCTGGCTGGTTGCTTAGTGTTTCGGTGATTATTGTGTTGGCTGGGATAAGTTTCATGACAGTGACGTTTGTTATTGAAACAATGTCATGTGCAAATGCGGTCATACAATGGCAGCGTTTGCAATTTCTTAAAAGGGATCAAGTAATTTCGATCAGTCAGATGGACGGAACAAATTTCATTACGCGTGAGTCTTTCAACAGGCAACAACAGACGATGAACCTGACAGCGATCCCACAGAATCGCTATTGCCCCGCAACAATCAGCGGCTGAACGCTAGTGCGGGTATCGAACAGATACCCCTATCATCCCAAAGATCTCAGTATTACATGCTTGAACAGAAGGTGGAACTCGGAGAGATGGCTGGACTGTTTTTCAATGATTTCGGTCGCATTTTGTTTTATCTGTGCATCGCAATATACCTGTATGGCGATTTAAGTATATACACTGCTGCTGTAGCCAAGAGTCTAAGAGATGTTATTTGGTATGTGTGTTTGGTAAATTACTTTTCTATATTATTTTTTTTAATGCCGCCATTTCCTTTTGAAGTGAATTGAATTCAACGAATTCAGCAGACTTCCTGAATGTGACGGAAGATACGTTATGCTGGGAGAACCATACAATGTCTCGACTTGACGTGTATCGTTTGTTCCTCGTCGCATTCATAATGACCTTGGGTCCGTTCGCTTTGTTTAGTGTTCAGAAGACAAAATATATTCAAATGTTTACAGTTATGTGCCGATGGCTTGGTAATTTTTTTCTGTTTCCGAATGGTTTTAAAAATGTTTACTAATTTTTTTTTCCAGCCTTCATAACGATGATTGCGCTGGCAATAAAGTCTTTAATTGAAAAAGGTCACCAAGGTCATCCACCAACTGCCAATATTGTCGGTCTTCCATCACTTTTCGGAGCGTGTGTATATTCGTTTATGTGTCATCACTCACTACCAAGTCTTCTTGTGCCAATCAATGACAAACGAAACATTAAGGCTCTTCTCTCCTATGACTACATTTTAATTTGTTTTTTCTATCTTGTGCTTGCCTTAACTGGGGCATTCGCCTTTGCTAATCTTGAAGATCTGTACACTCTTAACTTCATACCTGGGCCAAATGGTTCGTTTGCTCTAAAGGTTGTCGAGTACTTTCTCGCACTCTTTCCAGTCTTTACCCTTTCTGCTAGTTTTCCCATTATAGCCATCACGCTGCGTAACAACCTGCAGACTTTGTTCCTTGACATGTCTCGCTTTGATTCGTACAGCTTCCTACTCAGACGTGTACTTTTTCCCGTCCTCGCCATTGTGCCTCCTTTTGTTGTCACATTTTTTACGGAAAATGTAACAAGTTTGGTAGGCTTCACTGGCAGCTATGCCGGTGCTGGTATTCAATACGTGATTCCAGTCTTTTTGGTGTACTTTGCTCGTCGAACTTGTTCGGACCTGCTAGGACGGGGTGTTCTCAATGATTTTCGCAGTCCTTTCCGTAGCTCCGGATGGCTTATTTTCGTTTTAATATGGTCATGTACGTGTATGATACTTGTTACGGTAAACTTTTTTACAACAAACGCCTCGTAATGTTGTTAATGATGTGCCGTCAGCAAACATTCAAATGTTTATTTGAAATGAAGAGGCAAAGACTAAGAATTATTCAGAAAAAGGACAATAAGACGCATGTGGTGGAATGCACATATCACAAAAATGGTTAACAACTGGCTGAGTAAAATTTTTTGATGTAAGGAGGTTAGGGTAGCAAACAACCATTTCAATAACTTCGGACAGATAACAAAACTATATGTTTCTGTTTTGTGTAGTCATTTAAAGAGAAAAAAATGATTTTTTAAATGTTAACCTACCGTGTAATGTATACATTTTTAATACAAGATTCTATTTTGTATATATTAGAACAATGCTTTATTTATTTTTTTACTACAATCTTGTATCCAGATCACGTGCGGGACGACGCCAGAACATTGTTTCCAATGTTTCATGGACCAAGATTTCCCTGGCAGCATGTTTACTGCGTTTTGTATGAAAATTTGAATCCTCTTAGCCAGAATATGATTACTGTTTAGGTCGCGGGAACCCCGATAGATCAGATGTCATATACAGTATAAAGATTAAGATAATATATACTTACTTCTCTATAGGGATTGCCCTCAGAATGCCGAGAAACAATAAGTGAAACAACTCCAGACACCTAGTCAAATGAAACAAACGGACACAAAAATATGGTGATATGCAGGTTGGGCCAAGCCAATGCTGGTGCGCGGCGAAACGGTCGACACATCTAAAAAATCATGGCTACTTACTGCGTATCCAAATTGAACTTCATAATATATACACAAAAATAATTATAATAAATGGATCATTCTCAAATTATTGAAATGTTTTGTTTTTTTTTGCAATCATATTTCCTTGAAATCGGTTTACTTATTGAATTGAGAGGTAAGTGTTGTGAATATTCAATTAATGATTGTTTATACAGTGGCTCCAAGCAAAACTCGGACACCTACTCAGTAACACAATTGAAGATTGATAAATAATTAAGGATAAGAAATAAACGAAATTTATTATTAGTTTTAAACAATATACATATTCATTAGTTGTTTGACAAACTCAATTATTTAAAAAAATACAGCTTGATTCCTAAGGGAACTCAATAAAATAAGCAACAAGCCAAACTCGGACGGCTTAGGAAAATATTTTAAATTGGAATTTTCCGTCAAATAAATCGTAATCATTTATCACAATACAATTTTTTAATAGTTGTGCAACGGAACGGAAGTCAGTTAAGCTGTAGGATACGTAAAAAATTTAATAAAATAGAAAATGGGAAGACAGAATGGTCAAACTACTCTCGAAATGAGAAAATTAATTATAAAACACTCAGAAGACGGAAAATCTGTGAGAGATATTGCAATAATCGTTGATAAAAGACGGTCCACGGTTCAGGATACAATTAAACGGTTTCGGTGTAATAATCAGATAGAAAACAAGCGAAAAAAGGCACATAATAAAATTTTGAACGAAGTTGATGAACGTTCCTTAGTAAAACAAGTAAAAATGAATCCCTTTTTGAGCGCGCCAAAGCTCGCAGTCATAGCGGCGGAACAGTTGGGAAAGCATGCGAGTCCATCAACAATTAGGAATGTTCTTCAAAAAGCGGATTTGAATGGTAGAAGAGCCAGGTTTAAGCCACTGATCAGCAAACAAAACAAGAAGAAAAGACTTGAATTTGCCAAAGAACACAAAAATAAAGATTTTTCGTTCTGGAAAGAAGTCTTATTTACAGACGAAAGCAAGTTCAATATTTTTGGATCTGACGGCAAACCCTACGTGTGGAGAAAACCCAACGAAGACCTGCTTCTGGACCTGGTAGATTGCATTTAATAGAAGGAAAAATGGATCAAAATGTTTATTTAAACATTTTAAAACAGAATGTGTCCCTTTCCGTCACTAAACTCGGCCTTGGAGATCACTGTAGTTTTTGCCAAGATAATGACCCCAAACACAAGGCCTATAAAGTACGATCCTGGCTGTTATATAACTGTCCTCATGTAATGGGCACTCCTCCGCAAAGTCCAAATATAAACCCTATCGAGAATTTATGGGAGTATCTGGACCGAAAAATTAGAAAATATCAAATTTCTAACAAGATGCAGTTGAAGAGCGTTCTTCTTGAGGAGTGGAATAAAATTGAACCTAATTTTTGCACAAAATTAGTTCAGTCACTCTCTTCAAGGCTGCAAATGGTTATAAAGAACAAAGGCCTTCACACAAAATATTAATTTTATTTAAAAACTTAATCTTAAATTGTGTTAACTTTAATAATAGCCGCCCGAGTTTGGCTTGTTCCTTATTTTATTGAGTTCCCTTAGGAATCGAGCTGTATTTTTTTTAAATTATTGAGTTTCTTTATAAAATTTTGTCAAACAACTAATGAATATATATATTGTTTAAAATTAATAATAAATTTCGCCTATTTCTTTTCCTTAATTATTTATCAATCTTCAATTATGTTACTGAGTAGGTGTCCGAGTTTGGCTTGGAGCCACTGTACGTAACTTGGGTACATAATATGTATAGGATTGGTTGGGATGACCTTGATTTATTTTAATTTTAATAATACGCTGTTTTTTGTTTATTCATTAATTTAATTTGAAGTCACGTGGTAAAAGAATATTATCATTTCTTATCCCTTTTAGTTTATAAAGTTTTCATATTCGCAGAAATAGTGGTTTTATAAAATACCATAGAAACATAAGGATAACAAAAAATGGTTGCTTTGCTGTCGATCAATAAACTCTTGGTCATAAAAGACGGAGGTAGGGGTGGAACAAATAGATATAATGAAACAAAACAACGACGAATAAGGTATATTATATATAAATGATTGAAATGTTTGTCCTTTGCGAATGTAACCATATGCAGCTGTCAAAAAGAAACACACTCCCCGTTCTCTTCATGCCTTCCAAATACATATCCCGAATCGTTCGATTGACACTAAAAGTGATGACCTGCAGTCAGAAAACGATAGAGGGAAAGATTGCCATAGCTTCCTTATCTGCGGCCAATGGACTTCATTTGACAGCGGTTTGCATAACATATTCTTCTTCCATAACTTTGAAAAATAATCCTATATCTAACAATAATAACCATTCAATTCGTGAATTGGGAAACCGGCTGATCGATCAGATGTGAAGCAGAGCGTCTTTTCCTTCTCTTAAGTTTTCTTATCTCTGACTAGGGTATAAATTGGAATACGAAGTTTTAATCAAATTAAAAAGAAAATAAACTTAGTTCTCCCTTCTTTTTTATTTAACACAAATTAAAAAAAAAATAATACAGAATTAAGATAAAACATGAACCAAAAAAAAAAAAAAAAAAATCAACAAATATTTGTAATATTTAAAACCATTTATTTGCAAGTTTTCATCATTTGGTGTCATCACTAGTACTTCTTGCACTTGTACTAAAACTGAATTAATTATTTACCATCCGCAAACAATTTATTGTTTAAAAGTGAGTGAGAAATATAACGATTTTTGTTCATCATTTTGTATTATTTTTGTACATATTTTGAATTCTCACAAAGCTTTGAAAGAAGAGAAAAGACTAGATTTTATTTTGATTTTGAACTTTTTGCTTAAATATTTTTTATAATACATATCATTTGAAAAGTAAGCAGTGTTTTGGAGAGGATAACAACTGCGAACGAAAAGATTTTATAAGTGCAGTATACAGAGACAGACAAAATTATTCACACATCAGATAATTTTCGAAATAAACTTCAATATTGATTGATGGTTTATTTTTGGATGTGTGCATAGTTATGTCAATCTCTGTAAATATACGCATTACTAAACTCAAAATACGTTTATTTAAAACGATGTAAAGAGGATAAAGCTGGGTGTTGAGTGCAAAGCTGGGTGGCTTCTTGGTTAAAGTTCTTTTTTTTAATTAAATTTAGTGCTTACGTATTAGAACGTTACCCCTTCGATATTAGATAATGAAAATTATGACTCATTATTAAGTCTTCGGGGAAATTGAAATATTTAGGACCGATATGCATCGCCCTGTGATTTGATTCCGAACATATCTAAATATGTACTTAAATTCGCCATCCGATTCAAATCATGCGTCGATCCAAATCACTTTCTTTGATTAGGCTCAAGAAAGTGTGTCTTCACAGAATAATGCGCTTTTGACAGTAATTCAGATTTCCTTGCTCCTTATTCCATTTAAACTATATATGCTGCTTTTTTCTTGCAAACAGGATCCTGGTGAATAAGGTCTGTCAAATAAGGTCCTTTTTAGACAAGTGAAGAACACAAAGGAGAGGCTTACACTATAGGGATGGAAGATGAACGCGATGTTGGCAGGCTGCGATGTCGGTATGAATGTCGATGATCGATTGAGAAGATTGCGATCCCGAGATCAAACTGAAAACATTGTTAAGTTGTGATTTTAACAATAACAAACAAAACACTATTTCGTTAGGACGCTGAACTTTACAAGATTTTTACTGCACCAAAATGTATATAAACGGCGAAATTTGTAAAACAGCAGCATTCGCTGGTCTGTAGTATTCCGGGAAAATTGAGCCGTGAAAAAATGCACTGAAGTCCTGACTTGAGAACAATGACCATCCATTTTAAATTTAGTCAAGATTTGAGTTTAGCTTCCTGAGAAAATCAGACTTAAGCTAGGGGCACATTCTATACTTCAATTAATTTTATTTTCTGCTTTCAGAGTACGCATTCGCCAAGAAACGATAAAGTTTTGCACCCACCTTTATTTATTAAGATTATCGGAGTTCGATTAGAAAATTATCTAAAATATGATTAAGCTTTTAATAACAAATATGCATACGCCTATTAAGTTTTCCCTTAATTGTTATTTTGCTTTAAAATTAATTCAATTAATTTAATAATAATCTATTGCTAATTTAAATACGATTATATATGTTTTTTGTTTTGTTTAAATTATGGAAAAATATTTTTTATTTATGCTTAATTTTTTTTCTGTTTCTTAACCGTTTGAAAACACCTTAAACTTTTTCATGTATTATAATTTTGCTTTTATTATATTAGCTTTTATTTCAAGAATATAGTATAAGCTTAAATTGTTTTTTGTTTTTGTTAGTTTAAATTTAAACGTTTTTTAACTAGCGTATTGTTGTTGTTATTATCAATTGTTTGAGTTGTTTCTATTCGCATTTCTTTACTTCATACATTTAACACTCTTTAATTCAAAAAAGAGAAATTAATAAACAGTGTGGAAATTATGGTTTTTGTTTGTTTTATCATGATTTTTTTAATAAAACGCTAGATTAAAAGGCTGGCTAAAGGGGTGGACACAGAATTTGTTAACTTTTGGTGACCATAAGGTCTGCATTCTCGTGCTTTGAGAGAATAGTATTCTGGTTATTACTATTTTTTTTTTTCATAAAAGCCCTTTTCTTCTTTTTCATGTGTCCGAAATCATTTTCCTGAAATAGCGTTTTGTTCAAACCTTGTTAAGAACCCCTCTGCTTTGCAACTTTTATTTTGTCTTTTTGGTTTGGAAACGAAGAATTTTTTCTAATTGTTTACTAACTATACAAAATTAGTTGATTTCTTTCTAAACGATCAAATTATACATTGTATTAAATATATACATTACGTATATATGCAAGTGTAAGTTAATATGTATGTTTACTTTAAACGTCTGTATTGTTGAATTCTTTTGTTTTATTATATACATTCATAAAAAGGCGCGCTTGTGTTCATCTTCTATAGATAACCACGCCAACAATATTGTGTTAACAAAATTACAATAAAAGAACGCAAAGTGTGCATGTACAAAAATACACAAATCTGCAATTAGTTATCCTAAGATTGGGTTTTAGGACAACTTTAGACATTTTATTTTTTTGCTATAAACAAATCGAAAAAGTTACATTGATTTTTTCAACTTAGAATGGTTGAAATGGAAAAGATATATAAAATAATGAAAGTTTAAAGGAAATTAAAGATATATAAGCACGTCTTTAGGCTTGAGTCGGAGACATGTACGGCATGATCCAGAGGCTTGTAATATCTGACGTCAAATTTGTACGGTCTTTAAAATTGAATTGATTGAATCGTCTTTCTACAACAACCTTATTTATATCCAACACAAGTTGCTCTGGCTTACAAGTCAGGTACTGAATAAATTGCATAATTTCTGGATAGAAATGCGGAATGGATTGAAAAGATGACATTTGAGAAATAATCCATCAGTGTCTAGCTTATACAGCCGCTACATAAGTTTGATTTGGGTTAAGGAAAAATGTAAACCCTGTAAAGAAATCGCCTGTTCGATAGGTTCCCTCATTCCTTCCAATTCAACCAAAGTTTTCATAAATACCAAGGCTGATTTGCGCCACATTTTGATCAGTGAGAATAGAAATGGAAGATGATGAATAAATGTAAATGAATCATAAATATGCATACATATATAAATTTTAAATTTGGGCTATAACGCTTGTATTCAATTAAGACATATGTTTTGTTTTTCTTTAATATAGTTCAAATATTCTTTGTTGTTAATTTAAGAGCTTAGTTACAGTTAGTAACATTAATTCTTAATTCTTCTGTATAAGCTCTAGGTATGCGTAAATAAACGGATTTTTTTTTACTTAAACGAATGGTCACCACACGGTAAGTTAAACAACAATTATAAAAGTAGCCTAAAAAATCCAATTCAATTCCTTAAGACAAATATATGACAAAGGATGCACCCGTTATACGCGATTAAGGCAAAACGTTAAGCACCACGAATTTCAATGCTCAATAAAATTTTTTTTGAAGAACGAAGTCAATTAAGGGTGATTTGTGCCAAACCATATTTCTAACTTAGACGTTTAGACATTTTTATAAATTATTCATTATAGATTTTCTTCAAAAGGAAGATCTGTTTGGTGTCTTTATATTTTATTTCGAGCGAAATTTTATTCAAACTAGACTGCTTTCAATCGCACGGTCAAAGTTTCTGGGAAGTCAATAGTTTTTTCTTTTCATTGGAGAGGATTATCACTGTTTGGCCACGACAAATTTTATTAAATTTATTAATTTAGAATTTTTATTAATTATCCTCGGTACAACTCCACCAGACTCCCAATTTTTAAGATATTTTCCTTAAAAGTTTTGGCGCGGATTTTAGTACTTTCTTGGAGTTGTTTGCTCTCAATAAAGGGTGACAAATTATCGTATCAGCCGTTTTAAAGAGAATTTTCACAAAAATGCTCGTTGGTAATTTTTGTGAAGGTTGCGAGTCAAACATCGATATATGTCGTTTAATATGTTGGAAATTTTACATTGATCCTTAATAGTATTTGTTGAGGAGAGTTTAACTTTTTACATGAAAGATTTATTTTGAAGTGGATTATTGGTGGTTTACCTTTTTGTTGTTGTGGAAGAGTTAAGTGTCATAGTAATTCTAATTAGAAAGATGTATTTAAACTGATATAATTTTCAAACAGTAGTATAAGGTGACGCAATTTTCCATTTCTTATTTGGTTTTTGTTTCTGGCTTATAAATAACTAAGCATTTTTCTTGCTTGTTCATTATATTTTTTATATTTTAAAGTTCTTAAAATTTAATTAATAAAATTGTTTTTCAGATTGTATTTGAAGAAATCTTTTGGAAAGCATGAGAGAGAATTAAACGTTCAAAATATTTTTTGTTTGAATGAATGTAGCAAGTGATGGGGAGAAATATTTTTTTTATTTCCCTAAAAAGTTTGTATGGATGTATCGATGTTTCTACTTCATATTTATTTGCGTAGTTCATTGTTAGAATAAATAAGTATTTTTCATATTTTCGTTTTCGTATTTATTGCAATATTCGATATTCGATTTTGTCTTTGCATTTCCTTTTTTTGCTTAACGGAAGCGGTATTCGAATATATATATATATATATATATATATATATATATATATAAAATTGTAGATACATACATACATATACATATACTATGAAATAACGTAAACGCAAAAAAACGAAATGAAAAATAATTTCGAACTAAAATAAAACTGTTAAACAAACTTAGAATAGTATATATATATACATATATATACATGTATATACATATATAGATATATATACATGTATATATAAATATATACACGTATAAGTATATATTTATATATATATATATACATGTACATATATTTATATATATATATATACATGTACATATATTTATATATATAGGTTTCTTTTTTCAAGATAGTGCGTTATGGAGAAAACATATTTCTTTTTGACGTTAAAACCAGCCACCGCCTCCCAACTTAGAGCTTAGACCGCCAATGCCCTTCCCCAGAATGTTTCCAACACGCCCTGCAACCATATTAGTGACATTACTAATATTTGTAACGACATTCCCATCTTCACCAATCTGAGGTAATGCTGCAGTTGCGGCGGCAATTTTTTGTTTCGGAACACCTGCACCACCTCCACCTGAATTTCCAGAGCCGCCTTCACCTTCTTCACCATCTAATTCTTCGATTGTTCTATAATATTGAATGAATTGAAAAGGATTGTTGCTTGTTTATGCAAAACTGCATATATTGAAACTTACTCATCCCCTTCAGTTCCCTCAGGCATCGTTAGGGCACAAGTTGCTTCCTCGGTAGCCATACGTTGAGCAACAGTTTGATAGGCTTTGGAATTTAGTTTATCTTCCATTACACCTTGCAGCTCAAAGTCTGAATAGATTTTCTGCAACATTATATATAGGTCAGATAATGGTCATTTACCACAAAACAATATTTGACTTATTTACCTTTACTATATGAGACAGCGACGTACACTGTGCATAGTGCAATGAATGATCAAGTCGTTCAGAAAGCCAATTACAAAGCATATTAATCTGCTGCGCATACCATTGCTCAAAGAAATTCAATGTCCACAGATCATCACTGATTTTTCCGCGAATTTGATCCATATTGTTGCGAAAGAAATTCACATAGCCTTGTCCCAAATCCTTGCCGGAGCTAGATACATTCGTGAAACTCAGTATTGAGCCTATAAGACTACCTTCGTCGTATCGCGAGAGTTTCGATAAGGTGGAGTCCAGAACTGACATCAATTTTCCAATGAGGCCCTGCGTCATAGCAACATTGGCTTTGTCGATTTGGTCGTCAATTTTTGAATGGTATTTATACTGAAGGTTTGAGATAAGTAAGAGTCACACAGATAAAGAGTGTTTGAAGAGCACCTACCAAGTCGACACCATCAATGGTGCATAGTTTAAAGCTTTGGTTTTTAGCATCTAATATCACATTAACCATTGCGCACATCTCTGATGGTATTATATAATCTGTTGAAATGAAGGCAACGTTTTTCTTTAGCCACGATTGGAATGCAGCATCTGTTCGCTGAATGCATTGCTCGACCATATCACACGCCATTAGCTTCAACCGCTGCTCCAGATGTTGCCGAAATTCGGCATCAGGCCAATGTAAGTCACGTATAAAAGATTGTAAGGCATCTAATTTCCAAAACAGATCTTCTGATGTTGCACAGCCATTACTAGATTTATTCATTTAGAAAAAGAAGAACAACATAGAACAACGACGACATGTATGTGTGTTGTGTGAAATTTTGATTCAACAAGAAGCGAGACAATGCAGGAAAAAAACAGAAAAAAATAATTAGTTGATTGAAGGAGAGAGCTGAAAAAAGTAACAAAAAATGTCCCTAGGCATAATAGGTATACTCAAAATACTCTAAAAAAAAATGTTTACTTAGCAACGTGTTACTATCTATTTTCTGCAAATAAACTGACGGGGAGAAATGATGGTGTGGCATGTTGTTGACCTATGGACGGAAACGATAGGAGTTTGTATGTGTCCGGTTTGTGGGTTGAATTGTGTTTTTAGCTTAGCGGGCTTATGAAATGTACTGAATTAGAGTTGAAGACAACATCCCGGTAAAAAGTCTCAAGGGATAAGAGGATTAGGTTTGTTTTGGGACAAGGTAGGCGAATCCGAATTTCGTAAACTTCGTGTGGTATTAGCCTTTTGAATTTTAAAAGTATAAGAATTTTAAGTTAAGATTATAAATGATGATGATGTCTTAAAAAAGTTTTTTTTTTCCGCAAGGTACTATTGCTTTGAGCTTTAGTTTTATCATATGGTTGTTTAACTTTAATCAAAATGGGAAAACATATTGATGAATAAATGTGAATGTAAATAATAAGTCAACGGGCAGAGTTCTGCACGACGCGTACATAGAAATGCAAAATATCAAGTTAATTCGAAAAATATAGACAAACTGAAGAAATAAAGAAAATACTGTGTCTCATGTAGATGAGGGGCATGATTTCTTTCGTGAAACGAGTTCGTTTCTATCTCTTACAATGCTCAATGAAATGGTCCAGAGTTTCTGTTAGTAAATATTTCAATGTTATAGATTAAAATGCAAACAATTTGAACAAAACACTCTGCTAAGAGGATCAAACAAATGTTTTCTTTTTTGAGCATATTTAGCGATTAAAAGTTTTATGAAATTTTGTTACAATTTAAGCAAAAGGAGTTAATTTACTCAAATGCAAACTACAGCATATTGTTTTAAAGTATGTATAGTCTATGTTCGGAACAAAACTAAATTATAAGGAAACAAACAAACACAAAAGTTATATATCAAAATGATTGCTTTTGTTTGTAAAAACCTCGTTGACTCATCACTGACAGTGACATTACGCAGCTTGGGTATATAAAACGTCACTTTATCTTTTTTTCTTGAAATTGTTTGTAGGCAATGTTTGATTGAAATTTGTTTAAATATGCATTCATGTATGGTATTTGGTTTGTTTGATTATTGTGGTCAAGTAAAGTAGAACCGGGTTAAGTCCAAGTGTAAGCACAAATTTATGTAAATAAAAAAAACAAAAAATTCTTTTATTTTACGTAAACATTTTGTTTTCGGGCAACAAGGTCTATTTACAATATCTCAATAAAATTTCAAATGTCATGTGTGATTTAAAACTCAAAACTTATGTTCAAATGAAAAGTATTAAGAAAGTTTGTTTGTTGTTGAAATTTTTTTCTTGCTTAAGGAGTTTGTTTGAAAAAAACTTACGGCGAAGACAGGAAAGTTAGGGATAATTAGTTTTGCACCAGAGTGACCAGGAGTGCAGCGAAGTAATATAATGACCCGGTCGCGCTTTAATTTTGGAATTATATTTAGACAACGACTATATTATTTATTAAGCGAAGACGACCGATAGTAAAAAGGGACGGCAGTTATAAAAACCACGGCCACCAGTGATATCTACCAAGTAAAGGTGTTCGACAATTAGAGACAACGGTCACAGTTACTGGAGACAACAATATTTCACGCTTACAAACCACGCTTGGAGACTACGAGCTGCTATAGGCATTAAAACGTCCTCATAATTTAAATTCCAAATATTTTGTAGCCTATGACATTACTCAGAGATAATGATGCCATAAGCACCTAAACGCAATATTATTTTGTAATAATAGGTTTTGTCTAATTTATTTGTGGACAGAAGGTCGTAGCTATGTAGTATAAGTAAAAATTTCTCTTGGAGAGAGTAACTCTGTCGAAACTTGTGAAACGACTTTTTGTAGAAATTCGCAGAAATAACTAACCGTCAAAAAAAAAAAAAAAAAAAAAATAAATGTAAACACCTCTTCTACGAACAAATTATCAAATGGAACGATTTTTGACAGTTTTTCGTCGAATTTCGTAGGCATTTGAAGCAGTTCAGAACAATTGGAACAGACCTAATGTGTGAAACCATTCAACTGAGCTCAGTTTCGAAGAAGGAACTCTAGCCGCCTTTGCATGATGATTACATCTTTAAACGATCGCTGTGTTTAACGTGACATCCGGTTCAGTTTTCTGCAGAAACATATTATAAAGTAATGCGTCTGCAATGATATATGTAAGTATGAAAAACTTACAATCTCGTCTCAGTTTTTATATTACTGTCGACTTGTCGACTATAAAAGGTAATTCGGATTCGAAGTCTACTCTTAAATACAAAATTTACGAGCAGGAATTAAAATAAAATAAGTTACGCCTGACGCAGCCGTAATTTGGGAAATAGAGGCAGTTATCCATTCGTGAGTTAAATCTGAAAGGTTACGTTCTTTTTTTTTGTGTACAACAAACAAACGAAATAAAAAACAAAAACATAGATGATAAAACATTTTGAATTTACCTATTGAGAGGACGTGTGTCTGGATAACTATGTACGGATATAAGGAAATCGTCTTGGTGTTCATATTAGAAACTCCAAGATGATTTCCTTATTGGACCCGAAACTTTCATCCAAACTCAGTTCACATTTGCTCCTTACCCCTTGCTTTCCCATCTTTCCTTTTCAAATCCTTTATGGATTGATTGTGCAATAGAAGATTCCATTAAATCAACATAACGTACCACTAATGGAGCGAAAGTATCCCTCAAATGTTGATGAAAGCGGCCATTTTTTAAATTGTCTGGGAAAAAAATGTGTTTACATTTTTTGTATATATGTACAAAGGTTAGGTAGGAAAGTATATATTGATTGATGGAAGTTTTGTTCAATGACTCGATTCGGGATTGGCGATGCAGATTGTTGTGATTTATTGTTTGTTTGTGATTTTGGGTCCTTGGAGCTGTCATAGAATTTTGTGTAGATATGTGTGCTTCTTTCTATGTAAATGGTTTGTCCGTGTATATCAGTCTGTTTGTTTGTTATATTTTGTGATTACAAAAAATTAATTGATTTACAATACATTTTTATATCTACATGTCCTTAGGGTTCTTTCACTTGCAGGTACTTTTTGAGATCTTATAATCATAGGAGTTTTTTTTTGTAACAAATGATTCGCATATTTAATTTAAAACTAATAAAAATCGAGTCAAAACAAGTGACGTTCGAATTTTGAACATGAGCGGACATAAATGACATTAAAAGAAAACATTGTCTGAAAGCATTGCGAACTGAACTGAAGATAGGCTAATCGAAACCTTTGAAAATTAACAAAAAATGTTGCGTGTGTGTGTTTCGGTCGCTCTTTCGAAAATGCAAAATAATACAAAAAGTCAAATCCAGTTACTTGGTTCCGTGAAACATCGTTCAATTTTAACATTCATGTTTACCTACCTTTTGTGATTGTTAGAAACGTAATTAACAGATAATTCGGAAAAGGACTCCTCATTGTCGTCCCAAGTAAAATATAAACCGAAAAATTAGGAAATAACAAACAGAAACACGTAATATAGTTATTTTTTTTTTCTTGCTTGACATACATGCAAGAAACATAAATAATTATGACAAAGAAAAGAAAAAAATGGAGGTCCCTGTGTATGCAAAAATAATATAAATATATACAACAATAATATCTACTCATGTGTGATGGGATCTGCGCCTAAGGAGACCGGATCGCGATTTTTGATTTTTTCAATTTTTTGTAAAATGATACGCGATAAAATCTTAGCTTTATTTAGTATATATAGTTATGTATATAGTAAATAAAAGGAAGGAAAAGATTTGCGAAAATGAAAATTCAGCGGTTTGGTCAGTGTATAATGGTTTGTAGAATGTCTTGTCAGTACGATGTAAATTTCAGTGTTATATAGGGAAGGGAAACAGATCCACAGTTAAAAGAAAAAATAAATCAATAAAATTTTACTTCACGAATGACAGCTCCCAGGTCTTCTTCTTTTTCCCTGTTGCGTGTAATTTTCTTCGCAAAAAGCTGTTTTTTTTTCTTTAGTGAAAGCTCTTAAAAATCATGGGGCGAGTTTCCAAAAACAGACCAACTGAGCACACACAATTCGTTCAAAGGGCGCGTTCATTTTCAATTTCAAATTGAATTATTCGATCGAGGATGAATGTGCTCAGTGTGAATTTCTGGTATAGCCCCAGGGTTTTTGACAGCTTCAAAGAAGGGCATCTAAACATATTCTGTGATCTAGATTGTTTTAACACCCTGTCCGAAATCATTTTTTTCATGTATATATATAAATATATTGTAGTCTCTGTCATTGCATTCTATTGTTTCTATTGTTTTCTGGTCTATTCAAAATAATCCACCGTAATATAATTTCGAAACATCGAGTCACTGGACAGGATTTGTGTCTCATTCATTCATTCAATTATTCCCTTACCATCCGTTCTTAGGTAATCGTTCAGTATTTGAAAGAGTGGGAATGAATCCCATGTATCCTGCGGCTGTTCGGATAGGACACGGTCCATGTCAACGGCGAAAAGGGACCAGAAGATCTCGGCATGTTCAACAAGTAGATCACTGAACCATGCAAATGCCTGTTATATCAATTTTTAGTTATAAAATTTGATTTTAGACTAATTTTACCATTTAATACAATATTTATCAATTTCGAAATAGTAACTGCATAATTTATTTCATAGTAATTTGCATATGGTAGAAAATATGGAAATTATAAGAAAAAAAATTATCACATATCATTTTTTTAGAGAAAAAAAAAAGACAACGAACAACATGATAACATATACAAACAAGAGAACATGCAGCTGCAGTAAAACAAGAAAGTAATTGACAAGTTCGCAAGTGCTTGGAAGAGAAGTTTCTTGCTTTTAATCATTTAACATGCAAAGTATCTGTATCCTGTTATTATGCGCATTCTAAAAAACGGTTTTGCAAAGAAAATAGAAAACGAAAAAAGGAAAAGTAAGAATATATTTTGGCATTTGGCTTAGAGAAAGAGTTTACGAGATAGGACAGAGCTTATGATAGCTGAAAAAATGTATTTTATACGAGGAGTATATTGGAAAAGACGTTCAAGGAGTATATCTTTGGAAATTGCTAACAACTAGTAATATATGTTGCAGATAATACTTAATTAAGTGGGAATGAGAACCCAAAAGTCACTATTTGAATCACGGTGGACAAAATAAGCGAAAAAAGGATAACACATTTATGTTGAGCAAAGCAGTTGGAGTATATGCACTAGACTAAAACATAGTCGGAACATAGGATGTATCTAAAATAGAGCTTGTTCGACCGCACTAACGCAAAATGCGTCGATGTGTGTAAAAAACACATATATATAATGTTGACTCCTCAAAAAAAGCACCCGAAATGGGTTAAGAAAATGTACCAGTATTTCTCAAGCCTCAAGCGACAATCGACTAATGTTTGTATTCATGGCAACGACCAACTCAAAAGGCGGTAACGCTATTCATATGATGTGTTTACGTATCCGAACCCAACAGAATACCTCCTGGACGTAGACTTATTAATTTAAAAAAAAAATCAAATGATCATCAAGTTATCAAAATATCAGTAAAGAAAAAAATTGAATGCTGAAGAAGTGGTCAAAGTGGAAATCTGCTTTCGTGTGACTAAAAACACAAAAATGTTTTGAAGAAATGTAAATCTGGCGCTACTTTAACACTTTTTGCCCACCAAAAATAAGTACAACATACATATAACGATCATGAAAATATTAATATAATGCAGCAATACCACACCACATAAAGGTACTTAAAATTTTCTCTCCTTAAAGTTTTACCAAAGCAAGGTAACGATCATAAAACTTGATATGATCTTGCACAAGACTGTTCCGAAAAATTGAAATAAATAAAATAAATTGGAAGCTATAGAACACAAACAATTGTTTGAAATTGTTTCTTTTGTTTTAATTTGGTTTTCCAAACGCCTAGATATAAGTAAGCGGGCTAATGCTCAACTTGACAATTTTGACAATCTTCACATTCTTTTCGGAGTTGTCTTTAAAAAATTAAAAACGAACTTGATTACGGAATAAGCGAAATAACAAACATTTTCTCAACAAAAGACAAAAATCAACGAAACCTTAAATAAATATGCAAAATAAAAATATATTGCTGAAATATGTCGTATTTAAACTGTGGAAACATATTAGAATTGCTTATTTTCTCTTAGTTTTGAGTAAAATATAAAAAAATGAACTGAAACAGAAGAAGTCTTGGAAGAAAAAACAAACAAGAACAGAAAGAAAATGTAAAGTAAAATAATTTTATATGTTTAGTACGTGCCGTTGGAACAGGCGCAGTGTAAACAGCATGAGTTGGCATGCAGTATCGAAATGGAGGCGGTTGACCGGTTGCCTGAGCACCCTTGTCACTGCCGGAACCTGCTGATGTAGCCGCTCCTGCCGTTGATGTCGCATTTCCAGCTGACTGATTTGCGTTTGTGTTTGTCGAATCCGCACCGGTACCGCCATCGGTTGCATTGCCGCCAGCAGCTGCATTTGTATCTTTAATATCCACATCTGTTTTGCGTAGCTACAAATGTACACATTTACATTCATCCAACAACACAAATTTGTTGGGTTTAAGAGAAATTAAAAAATCAATGCAATAGAAATGGAACCGAAAGAAAATATGAGGAAAACAAGGGAAAAAGAAACAATACATATACCTTACATATGTTTTAACCGGGATAACCTAAGCATTTCTTGCAAAAATTTGTTTGGATTTTGTTTGATAAATGAACAAAAATGTTATTTTTTATTCGGTGAATTTCAATTGATAATTTAACTACACTAACTGGTCTTATTTATTTTTGATGTTTGAATAAGAGGCGGGGGGAGGGGTACGATTGCGTATAGTTTTTGAGCGTCGTTTACTTATTTCATATTTTTACTTTATGCTTATTTAGCTTATGTAGGGTAAAAGTCGATATAAATGAAATGAGATATGAAAAGCCAGATATAAAAGCATCTATATTTTTAGAAACAAAGCTAAATTCTAATATAACGCAAGATACTTAAATCTGCAACCGCTGACTTTTACTTTAGTTCCTATATTCTTTCTGTTTTTTGTTTTTGTCTTCGAACAGATGAAATGAAAGAATATTTAAAATTTTCAGCACAATGAAAGAGAAACAAAAACAAAATGTATTTGAAAATTATGAGAAGAAAGAACGCATTTCTCAGCCGAGAAAATGATTTCAAATTAAAATTGAACAACATAACCATATGCGCATTGTATATCCGATATGAATTAATGCAAACATCCGATAGGTATTTTTACATATTTGTCTACAAAACAAAACAAAACGAAAAATTATAAAAAAATTTATACGAAAGAAAAGCAAATCAATAAAAGGAATTATTTTTTTGTTTGTTTTAGGAACACGTTTACAACGAATAGACATGCTAGTGTTATTTTGGAGAGGATATCCAAATTTAAAAATATATATTCTTACAAAAATAAGAAATAAATAAAGAGGGCACTGGGTACTACACAAAAAATTAATTTAAAGTAGTTTAAACGCTCTTCACACTTTCCAAATAGTTTAAGTACAGGAGATGCAAGAAACCACGTATTTACGCATTTAAATGATATATGAATGTACATGTGTATGTATATATATTTATAGACAATATTTTACACCGATACAACGATTTTCTAACACAGATATTTTTAAACATTTAATAATTTGTAAAATTAGAAACAAAAGAAAACTTAAAAAATGACTTTGAAATGGGGAAAAATAGTTTTTAATTGATCTGTATGAGGTATATGGAATTTTATTTGATAAGAATACGAAGAGATCTGGAAAATAATGTTTAGTTTTTTAAACTTCATAAATCTGGCGAAAATATATCTAACTACAAGGAATTGACATTTTCTTAAAATTTGGTACAAACTGAGAAATAAAAATATGTTTCTGAACTTCAAAGAAGAATCTTCAAATTTTGACAGTGTATAAGGGTCACCGTTTTAGTTGAAGGTCATTTGGTTGTCTTGACTTATGAAGAGGTGTAAATTATTCTGGAAGGTTCCACTGGCTTTGACCATTTAACAAATTAAATAAGCGTCATACCTTATAATACACTGTAGCAAGCAAGAATTGCATAAAACATACATTTTTATGATGTCATGATATGGCACCTATGCAACATAAACGGACTGCGCTTTCGTTGTAAAGGGCGAGATATTAGAAGGCACATTATGTGAAGATTCGCCGGAAAAATATGTCCTCTAACTGCAGGCCTGTAATTCAGTCCAATTTTCAGCACATTTATATAAACACAAA
The DNA here is from genome assembly GCA_955652365.1 of Eristalinus aeneus. NCBI lineage: Eukaryota > Metazoa > Arthropoda > Insecta > Diptera > Syrphidae > Eristalinus > Eristalinus aeneus. The sequence continues at coordinate 5,293,573 of OY019135.1, forward strand.
TATATTTACATATATGTATTTATGTGTGTCTATATAAACAATTCCTTTAGCGCGCGTGGTTGAAAAAAAAAACTTAATACTTCGCTCACCATGAAAATTTAAAGTTGTCAATTCAAAGTTGAAAAGAAAAAACAAAAAAAAAACAAACATTATTTTCCAAACTTGTTAGACAACCAAAACACACAAATACACCCACACATGTATATATATACGTATAGATGCACACAGAGATTCAAGCAAGTGGCTCGATCCGATTCCTAACTGTTTGTTTAGATCCTATGAATTTTAAAAAATCAGAAAGGAAAAAACACAAAAATGTACACATTCATACACTAAATACAGTCAGCAAGTGCAGTTTGGAGGAGTTTGAGACTTATCTTTTAGCTCATTATCTAAAAATGTTCATTATTTTTTATTTAAATCTAGTATTTATCAGACTGATTGATGCCAGATGCTCAAAATCCTTCACACTCCGCTGAAGTTCATTAAATTCTCCATTTTAAGAACATCAAAGTTTAAAAAAAGTTACAAATTGAGTCATTTTGTAAAAGCTTATGACATTCGAAATGAAAGACAATATTAGCGTTAAGTTGAAGGTATTCAAAAGATAAGTCGCATGATATAGGGTGTACATTTTTTGTAAATTTGCACGCATCATTAATTCACTTACCTCTGCATAGTGTTCTTCGTTTTGCTGCAGGAGATCAACGCATAGTTCGGCCAAGTGGATGAGATCTTCTAGTTTCTTGGCAGGAGGGACTATCATCTCACCTCTAAGGTCCTCTAAAAATCCAGAAATCAATCGGTGTCATCAATTTTCAAACAGTCAAAAACAGACGACTTGCCTTCAATTTTTGCTTCCGACGATAGGCGGGTGTAATTCACAAGCGCTGCAGTTTCTAAGCTCTTTTTGATCATCTGTCTTACTTCTTCAGGTGGAACAGGTGTTACGATGTCTTTCATAAGGACCCGCTCCAAGAGCGACAAAGTGGCTTTGAGTGCACCTTCAGGTCGCCCGAAAGGAAAGCAAAATCTAAAGTTTGTTATCTGGTACTCGAGTAGGACACGTAGACGTTCTTTGATTTCCTGGAATTTCTCTTTTTCTTCGTGTGTTATACTGCCGACACCGTCCGGTCTGGTACGCAGGACAGAAAAACAAAATATACAACAACGCTAGTTAAATTCATGTTCTCAGTTAGGAAGCATATTTGAATCTAAATAAAGATTTCTTTAGAAAACAATTCGTTACCTATTCCCATGGACATGGCTGGCACAAAATGCAAAAGAATAATGAATTAACGTTGGATCAATCATAAAATGCTTTTCCGCACGATCCAACAAATCGGATAGATAACACAGATGTCGGTAACACCCTCTCACGCCGTACCGAGCACAGTATTCATCCAAAACGAACACTTGGCCAGGACTAAACCAACCCTATGTGTATGTATTAATTATAATTTTGTGTATTTTTTAATTTTGCAACACCAAAAGAACAAAAATAACAACATAAAACAACGATCTTACTTATACAAACAACAAATGCCATCAGCTCTTGATTTGGCGTGTATACTCGCATCGAGTTAACAAGCCAGCAGAGGTGTTGGCATTCGTCAAAAATAGAAAAATAAAAGTTGAAAGTAAATAGAGTTTTATTTTTTTGTTTTTCAGTATTGTTTGTTATAATTACCAATGATGCATATGGATCGTTTAGTCGATATTCGAGTGTTAAATTTTGCAGAATTCGAAAGAGCGTTGCATGATCAAAAGTACAAGGATCGGCACTTATAAAATCTTCCATGCCATGTTTTCTCGCTTTGTCAGCATCTATGTGTGAGGGGAGATTTCAAATGTAGTTTTTGTATATTGTGAACAATTTAATGTGATACTAATTTTGCGTAACTAAAATTTGACGCAGGCAAACGAATGAAGCACAAGGTGAGTTTTAGATCTGTAAATTGCCTGTGCCCCATTCGGTTTGCCGTGCTTCATTTTGGGCAAATAGAATTAATGAGCGCACAGTGCAGCACATTTAAGCTGAATTTAAATTTGGAGGTAGTTCGAAGTCTGAAAATTTGTTTCGAAAAGTTATTTTTTTCCTCAACTTTTGAGAAAATAAAACGTATGCTAATTAAATCTTCATGCGCCTCCAAACATAAAATAGCTAAAGCATTACAAAAAAGATAGAGCCAAGATCTTGAAAAAAAAACTTTTGAGAGGACAAAGTGTTCTTAAAGTCACTGTAAATTTTTAAATCTCGAGTTTCGTGGAAATGTCAAACCTTATATATTATATTTGACAACTTTGGTTTTGAATCTTCGGTAGTTGGTTTTAGGTTCTTTCCAAATTTCAATCTTTTCAGGATCTTGTCTTTTCGAGATTTTAGCTATTGCATTTCTTAATCCTTTTTTGGAATATGGGTGTATGGGGTTGGGGTTGGGGGTGAGGTTTATGAATGGTTGTGTTGACTTATGTACGGTTTACAAGATTATACACAGAAACGTACATTTTGCATGGACATGCATAGGCTGCAAATATTCAGCCGCATGCAATGCATGTACACATATTAAAAACATATCGAAAACGAGAACGCACTGCACGCTTATCTCATTTGTACGTTAATGTGCATGTGTTTTCTTTTTTCATTTTCGTATGGATTTGTTTTTGTAGGTACCTCCTTGTATTTTTGAAATAGCTGAATTCTTATCTTGCGTGACAGGTGGTGTAGGCTTATGCGATTGACCAGTCGCTCGATACATTGCCATTACCCATAGACTGCATTCGTTTTCATCATCGCACGCGTATGCGATGCTATCACCTTCTCGTACTGCATTAAAAAAGTATCTGCCTCCGTTAAGGTCAATGCCAAACATCAGATTCGCTAAAGAAACAAGCAAATGAATAGTAATATTGAAATGAATGAATAATATTTAAAAAAATAATCAGAAAAAAAACAGCCTGTGATTAACTGATATCTTATGGTGTGGACAAGAATTTCGTTACCACTGGCTCCTTCAATGTAGTCAACAGTGTATCCGTCCAATTGCATCATCTCGGAGGGTTCAGACTTTTTCTCTTTATAACTACACATTGCAAATGTGTACTGAGACACTTGCACTAGTACGAAATACCGCTTTTTCCATTTCTTCCAAACAGTTTTCCCTATTGCAAAGAGATAGCTGAAAATTAAAAGATTTAGATGTGCTTGCAGCTGAATCAGATATAAGCTTTATATTGCACTCACCCACAGTGTTTCATATTTAATGGTCTTTCCATTCGACATGCAACCTTTATTCGAAGGTCTTGGTCGGGCAGATTCTTGGGTACCGTCATTCGATGCCATTCAGGAGACTTAAAAAATACACAAAAAATATGAATCAAGGCTGATTAATTTTGTATTTGCCATTCCTTACCTTCGAAGACAATGGTGTTGGTTTAATTATAAATTTTCCTAATTCTTTATCTTCTAAGGCAAGCATACCAGGATTTTCCGTATATAACTTTATCTTAACCACTGGCAGCGGATGTGTCGTTGTAAAGTCACCTTGCGTATCCCACATTGGTTTTGATGCTTCAGCTTGGTCTGTCTGAAGTTTCTCACCATTTTCTACTTCCATCGTGCAGTAGACTATGCGATTTGGTGCAAGAGATTTTAAGCCCTTTACCTCCATAACAAGTACCTCCAATTGGAAGGTAAGCACTACGTCAAGTTTTGATAGTTGTGTGTCATTATCAGCAGAATCGCCTTCCAGTTTGGACAGCGATCCATGTGATCGAAGAATCATTTTGCTTAAGATTGAGAATTAAAGGGAATTTATTGGCAATAAATAAATCAATGAGAAGACAACCACACATCTTAATAATGAAAAACGTAGATTTTGTAAGCAAACAATTATGCGTGAGATCATAGTAGCTGGTTTAAAGGAGCCGAAATTCAAAATCTGAAAGATTCAAAATCCCGAATGGAGAGTAACAAAAGTGTATAATTTTATAACTTTGCGATTTTGGTCTTTTGGGATTTTGAAGTTCTGTATTCTTTCCATACGGAATGCGTTGCAGAAATTTCAATCAAGACTTAACAATAAACAACGCTATTAAAAACATATCGTTTTATTGAGCATAGCTGGCTCGCTGAGCACCTGTTGTTTTGGTTCAGCCGTATTTGAATATGAACCGCGTGGTTTGAGTTTATTTACATTTTAAACGAGGACATTTTTGGGATTATATTCAATAAATTATTTGTGTTTTCCACATGTTGAGGATATTTACAATTTAAAACGTCATTTTTCAATAAGATCGAACTAGTCACATTTTCAAAAAAAAAAAAATGTTGTTGTGTTAAACAAGTACAACTTTAAATGAAGAATATTTGGTCATTGTCATCAGGATTCTCCCAACTAAAAACACACTTTCAAGTAAGCAACCAGTCATATAGAAAAACATCGGCTAAAAACAAGTGCAAATTGATATGCTTTGCACATCCACACCCGTCGGTAGATAAATAGATAGATATTTTATTTCGGGCATAGTATAACAGTGTTTTGATTATATTCTTTGTGCTCTAGCTTGCTCAGAGATATGGTTAACAATACCTTACTACTGAAAAATAAGTCGTGTTTTATATAATAATTTCTAGATCAATGCTTTAAATGACCTTTGGAGGAAACTATGGAAAAAAACCTCCATTTGAAATAAGTTCACACCCGTCGGTGGAAATAAGAAACAGAGTGAAAGAAAGTGAATAAGAAAAAAAAGATACGAAGCATGCATTGCCAATAACCTATTGGTCTTTCTTAGACTGCCTATTTGAATTTTACTAGAAATCAAACACACTAATATTGAAACTAAATTCGAAGTAAAGCAAAGCGAGTCTTCAACCAGCTACCATTGACAGGCAATAAAACGAGATATACTAAATCTTTATACTTACAAAAACGATGGCGTGCTGTAAGAAAGGGAAGAGATATTAAAAATATTAGATTACACCATTTAAAATATTATCTTTCTTAAGTAATATACAATACACAGGCACATGTCACGCTTGGAAATTCATGTATAGGTGGTTGTATACTGTATAAAGATGCATCTGCTATGTACATACATAGACCTAAACTAGCCGAAGACATTACTACAACATTCTTTAAGTCATTCAATGCAAACGTGAACTGTATCAGAAACAGAGGATGCTGGATGGGACAAATGTGGAAAAAGGAACAAAAGAAAAGTTTTGTCCTAACCATAATTGACATTGACACCTTGGCTTGGGATGAGTATTTCTTCTAATTTCTAAATAGTGCAGCTTACGTCAAGTTAATTTATTATTATCTATCTCCAAAATCCACACTCAACTGTCTAATCGTCGTCTGTTTTAATGTTCGGTCTAAAGGATAAGCTTATCAACTTTTTTTTTTCAACATATCAATAACACATAAAAAAACATTTTTCTTTCTCTAGCAGCGAAAAAAATTAAAAGTTGTTGGTAAGAAATCAATAAAAAAAACTGAAAGGGGAGAGGAATTAAATTAAAGTAACGAAACTAAAACTTACACATTTAAACTAAAATGTTCGATAAATTTTTTTTATATTTTCAATACCTTAGGAGAAAATTGCTTCTTTTTTGACTGTTTTTCGGTACAAATTTGGAGGGAAAATTTAAAAGAAAATGTTTTTGTTTTTTTGTATGGATTGTATAGAGAAAAGATTTATATATATGTATGTAAATATATATATATATATATATATATATATATATATATATATATATATATGTATATATATAGATTTATTTGAATGCACGAATGTTTTGGAATTTAAGAAGGTGATAAGGTGCAGATTTGGAAAACAAAAACTAGTTTGTGGTACGACTTACCTATGATTGTATCGCTTAAACTTTTGCAGTCCGTACTTGGAGTCCATGGAACCCTTTGAGACTGGTAATGACTCCAGATTGGCCATCAATAAATTTATTGATGATTTTAGTTCGTCTATATATAGTGATTCCATTTCTTTAAGTACGAATTTTGGCATAAGTTTGCGATTCCTTTCCATTTCACTGACACGCTGCAGACGACCGTCCAATTCGCGGCGTATAGCGGCAGCTTGTTCATCAGCGGAGTCCAGCTACAAAAGTGTGTGCGTGGCAAATAGAGAAAAAGACAAATTTTATGTTAATGGTTAGTTGGTTAGTTATCATTAAAGTTGCGATGACTTGCTGTGCTGACAAGCGAGCTGCAAATACCGACACCACCGTAAGATATTAATACAAACCCTGTTTTTATTTAACAAGCTTGCATTTAGACCACCACCCCACGGACTCACCATTAAGGCATTGAAAAGAATTTGATGTTCGAACTTCTTTACACTCAGAATCTGCTGGAACATATCGTAAAGCTGTTCTTTGGAGAGAATGAGTTCACTATTGAGAGATTGCTGCATCCGCGATGGTCGTTTCGTGTCCTCCTCTCCTAAAATAATTAATTTTTCCATCACTGTAGCCCAGAACCTCTCATCCACATACCAGTTCCTTTCAAAATTATGTCAAATTTCGCCATCCATGATGTGAGCACAGTCTCCTTGCTAAGTCCATCGATTTCTGGGAGTGATCTTGAATTGAAAAATATAAAACAAACCATATAACGTATTACTCTTGTTTTAGATTTACCTAACGCGTTTTTCAATATTATTTCTAAACACTTCACGAAAGTCATGTTGTGAACACGCTCCCGATTGGACCATCTTTTGCACTCGTTCAGACTTTAAGAAAACGTCGTGATAGCTCTGCACAGCATTTTGGAATGCCTCATCGGCCATGATTTGGGTTTCACCCTTGAGAAATGCCTTAAAAAAATTAATGGATTCATCATGCGTTTTGTGAAAAATTTTTTAATTTTATACTTGAAATCGAGCACTAATAGCCTCCAGTTGATGTTTGGCGATTTTTGCTTGCCGCTTTGTCATGTCCGTGGGTTGCTTTGCATTGAATGGATATGATATACATCGCGATACAAAAACATAGAGCTGTATTCGTCGCTTTCGTTCCTCCTCCTCGCGTTCGTGCTTCTCCTGTAATAATTTCATGTTTTAAGGAAAACAAGAGAGTAGCAAAAGTAACAAAAAAAAAAAAAAAGAGAAAGAAAAAGGTTTGAACACAACTCACCTGAACATCACCTTCATTCTTTTCGCTAGCAACGGACGGCGACGGTGATATTGGCCGAGGTAGTGAATTTGCTCTAGACGAGCCAACACTCTGATTTAATGTCTCTTGAGATAGTCCACTAGACGGCGATAATGTTCGATTACTAATGCTATTTCGGTGTCTTAAGCTATTGTTATTAACATTTTTAAAGGACTGTGTCCTACTATTACTGATACTACATTAATAATATTCACAGATTTTGATTTCAATCGTTTACAAGTTTAATATCAATTATGCACATGTTTTTTGATGGTTCGATGATTTTATGTATCAAGATATATGTATATATGTATATATATATATATATATATTTATATACAAGATTTGTAGGTCATATATTTATATATATAGATGCGCAACGAAATGGCAAGCAATGCATTAGATTATAGCAATTTTTAAGTTATGAAAAGATAAAAGATAAACAGAAAATTAATAAGCTATTGTAAAGAAATTTTCGCAAATTTTGATATTTTATTAAATTAAATTTCATTTTTTGCTTACCAAAAAAATAAAATTAAGAAACTATTTTAAAATTGTAAAAGGATTAAGAACAATAAATAAATTCATCGATTTGGGATTACAGAAAATTGCAGTAATTTTCTTTCCACAAAAATTAACGCAACGTTTTTCAAATAACGCAATATCATTTAAGTATATCACCAAGACCAGTTATCCATAAGAAAGAAGTGTTTGCTTTTTATCGCCGATGTAATAATAGTAATTGTTGGCGCGACAGTCCACAGAGGCCCAGGGCCTAGCTTGCTCATCAACTACTCGCGTTGTGCGCGCTACTGTTCTCTCACGAGTAGAAGGGACCTACAGATTTTTGCCGACTCCGAGAAGCGAAGTTTTAAGAAGCTTTCTTAGACAGCTATTACTCTTTGAGCGTCGTCAGCACCTCGAAAGTGGTGGCGCCGTGAAAACTTCGAGGTGTCCAGTCGGCGTATGTATGTTAATCACTACACAAAGAGTTCAAGTGCCTTAGGTCAATGGCAATGAGATATTATCAAATTTACAATATTGTCATAGTGCCCCGGGAACTATGCTCAGAAACACGAGATTATCATACCTTTGTATGATAGGATGCCGGAAAAAATGCTATTCCGTTTCCTCTAGAGAGGATTGGTGATAAGAGATTGGCATACGTCAGAGAAAATGTGATTTCGAGATGCCACACTAATGAACAGTCTTAAAAGCCTAACCTATCGAATGAAAATAATAATAATTGTTGGCGCTACAGTCCAAAGGCGGACCAGGTCCTAGCTTGCTCATCAACTACTCGTGTTGTGCGCGCTACTGTTCTCTCACGAGTAGAAGGGACCTACAGTTTTTTGCCGACTCCGAAAGGCGAGATTTGATAAGCTTTCTTAGACAGTTATTACTCTTTGAGTGTTGTCAGCAGCTCGAAAGAGGGGGTGCCGTGAAAAATTCGAAAAATTGGTGTTGATCTGGGAGTCGAACCTAGACCCGTTGGCGTGTGAGCGTCGCGTGTCGTGTGTCTTCAGTTTCGGGTAATTGGGCAAAAACTTATATTAAGCTATTACAAGTAGCAGAAAAAAAGTTCTTATAGAAATGCTTAACCTGCCTCAAAATTTGTCCACCATAATACAAAAGAAATGGAATTTATTATTAATTATTTATTTAATAATAAATATATAAATAATATATATATACTATTTATTATTTATTATTTATTATTTATTATTTATTATTTATTATTTACTATTTACTATTTATTATTTATTATTTATTATTTATTATTTATTATTTATTATTTATTATTTATTATTTATTATTTATTATTTATTATTTATTATTTATTATTTATTATTTATTATTTATTATTTATTATTTATTATTTATTATTTATTATTTATTATTTATTATTTATTATTTATTATTTATTATTTATTATTTATTATTTATTATTTATTATTTATTATTTATTATTTATTATTTATTATTTATTATTTATTATTTATTATTTATTATTTATTATTTATTATTTATTATTTATTATTTATTATTTATTATTTATTATTTATTATTTATTATTTATTATTTATTATTTATTATTTATTATTTATTATTTATTATTTATTATTTATTATTTATTATTTATTATTTATTATTTATTATTTATTATTTATTATTTATTATTTATTATTTATTATTTATTATTTATTATTTATTATTTATTATTTATTATTTATTATTTATTATTTATTATTTATTATTTATTATTTATTATTTATTATTTATTATTTATTATTTATTATTTATTATTTATTATTTATTATTTATTATTTATTATTTATTATTTATTATTTATTATTTATTATTTATTATTTATTATTTATTATTTATTATTTATTATTTATTATTTATTATTTATTATTTATTATTTATTATTTATTATTTATTATTTATTATTTATTATTTATTATTTATTATTTATTATTTATTATTTATTATTTATTATTTATTATTTATTATTTATTATTTATTATTTATTATTTATTATTTATTATTTATTATTTATTATTTATTATTTATTATTTATTATTTATTATTTATTATTTATTATTTATTATTTATTATTTATTATTTATTATTTATTATTTATTATTTATTATTTATTATTTATTATTTATTATTTATTATTTATTATTTATTATTTATTATTTATTATTTATTATTTATTATTTATTATTTATTATTTATTATTTATTATTTATTATTTATTATTTATTATTTATTATTTATTATTTATTATTTATTATTTATTATTTATTATTTATTATTTATTATTTATTATTTATTATTTATTATTTATTATTTATTATTTATTATTTATTATTTATTATTTATTATTTATTATTTATTATTTATTATTTATTATTTATTATTTATTATTTATTATTTATTATTTATTATTTATTATTTATTATTTATTATTTATTATTTATTATTTATTATTTATTATTTATTATTTATTATTTATTATTTATTATTTATTATTTATTATTTATTATTTATTATTTATTATTTATTATTTATTATTTATTATTTATTATTTATTATTTATTATTTATTATTTATTATTTATTATTTATTATTTATTATTTATTATTTATTATTTATTATTTATTATTTATTATTTATTATTTATTATTTATTATTTATTATTTATTATTTATTATTTATTATTTATTATTTATTATTTATTATTTATTATTTATTATTTATTATTTATTATTTATTATTTATTATTTATTATTTATTATTTATTATTTATTATTTATTATTTATTATTTATTATTTATTATTTATTATTTATTATTTATTATTTATTATTTATTATTTATTATTTATTATTTATTATTTATTATTTATTATTTATTTTTTATTATTAATCATGTATTATTCATTTTGTGAGTTACAAGTTATAATTTATAATCCATTATTTTTTATTACATTTTTATTGTTGTTACAGACTAACAATGTCTGTGATACTTTTCTCAAATGAAAGTTTTTTTCCGCAGTTTTTCTCTGAATGTTATTAAATTTGAGCTGCTCATTAAATTATAAAACACGGCTGTTTTCTCAATGGTGAGCTGCTGTAAACCATATCTCTGAGCAAGCTATGCAAAAAAAAAATATATATATCTATCTAACCAATGCCTCTGAACCAACGCCCGACTTTGTTAATTGCACGATTGGCCCGGTGCCACAATTATTACATGAACTCAAAACGACAAATAGTGGTTGCGGAACAGTAATTAAAAAGGAAACAAAATGATCTAGACTAGAAAACAAAGAGAGTATGGGGACCAAACTAAAGCAAAAATTCAACGAAAGTCCAAAGGAAAAAAATTATGATGAAATGAAAGAAAGGAGAAACTTATAAAACCCACCTTGGTATGGCGCCACTCGGTACTTCAAGACTACCCGATGTATCACTACCAGCATGCAAGTGAGCACCGAAATCCTTACCAGAATGAACTGGGTATTGAGCAACTGTCATTCCGGATGCGGTTATTGAACTGGAGCCACCAGATTCCAAGGCACTGCCAACGCCATGATGTGGCGTCCCATGTGACACAAAATCACCATTATGCATACTACCAGTAGCATCAGCATTAGTGGTGACCAATGAAGGTCCATGATGAGCCAAACCGACACCCTTATGATGGGCGGCCAAACCGCTGCCGCCACCAACATGACCAGGTCGACCCTGACCCTTTGCAGGGACAACTCCTGGATCATCGTCGGCTTCCTCTTCACTTGAGCTTGGATCGATCATGACTCAAAAATGTGTGTCTGTATCTCTTTCCTTTTTTTTATTTTTTTCTTTAGATTTTGCTTTTTTCAGTCTAGCTGCGACTATTTAAGGTTTATTGTTATTGCTCTCTGTGCGTGTGAACTGGCGATTCTTGCCACTTAGAACTTAAACAACTAATAAGGCGAATTGCGGTAGAGTTGATTATATATGTATATGTACTTTATGTTTACTTTAGATACATGTATCTATGCTTCATTAATTAATATGTTATTGTTGATTAGGTTTGCTTTGTACTGAATGAAGATTATGTTATTCTACACCTCGTCAACGTGTTACAGAATGGCTGGGCTGGGTAGTATTGGGGACTTTAGTTGTTGTTGCTTAGTGGATCAGGTCGACTTTGTTAAGACGTGTGTTATATATCTCAAATGATGATATGTTGGTACATCTACTGTAACCAGATTATGTTTGTAAGTCCTTTGAGGAAGATCTGTCAAAAATCGATGTTACTATTTCCACTTCCATATTTCCTTTGTGTTTTATTTTGAATTATTCGTTTTAGTTTTTGTTGCTTTCTTGGCTTTAGTTAAAATCAGGCTGAAGCACAAGGGAAAATTAAACAAACACAACTCGGTATCGTTTTATTTTAACATACTTCTAGTACTATCAATCGTGGAACTTGAACACCTGATTTATGTTTCAGATGTTGATACCTGTCAATGAAAATTAATAGGAAAGAGAAATATAGCAATCCGATTTATGTTCCTGCCTTACATTGTATAAAAGGTTTTTATCTGAAAAAGGATGTTTTATAATTTATCTTTAAGATAGGAGCAGAATTAAATTTTCATTAGGTTTCTGTTTCTGACTTGCAAGACAAATATCAGAAGCTTGCTAACCCAGTAAGGTGAAATGTGCGTTGGATAGATGTGTCTTCACATTTTGTTCTTAAACAGAAGAACCAGGGCCTTGCTTGCTAATCAAATTCTCGTGTTGTGCACGAGTAAAACGGACCTAAAGTTTTTTGCAGACACCGAACGTCGAAGTTTAAGAAGCTTTTTTAGACAGTTATTATTCTTTGAGTGTTGTCAGCAGCTCGAAAGAGGTGGTGACGTGAAAAAATGCGAGGTGTTCAGCCGGGAATCGAACGTAGACCCTTCGACATGTGAGCGTCGCACTCTACCCACTACGCCACGGCTTAAAAATCGATAATCTAGATTAAATATGGAAGGAGAAGTTTTATTTCAATAGACGGGGAACTTAGTTTTTAAAATATTTCAAAGTACAAAACTATATACACTTAGTTGGAATTTAAGTGCACAAATTGCTATTAATCAGATTTGGCAATTTTTCTCAAATTTATTCTTTAAAATTGTACCTCAAAATTGCAATTCTCAATGAGTCTTTTCAGAAATGAATTTTCCTATGACTTTAGCCGAGGCGTTGAAAATCATAGGAGAAGTAGAAAAAATTGCTTTCCAGTTTGGGATATTCAGTGAAACCGAAGAAAACAGTTATGTACTTAGGAGGTATTGCACCTCAGTCCAAATGTGTTTTCTCTGGTATGATGAGGTTATTCTAATTGACTAGGTTGCAACAGGTTCACCGAGCTTTCTTTTTAAGCACATTATAAAAATAAAGAAGAGGCTACTTAAGAATTAAATAATGATAACACAGCAAACAATAAAAAAAAACATTTCTCTATAAATCGCTTCACCTTTTTCTGATAACTAATGATGGGTGTCAAGTTGTGGTTAAACGTATTTTGCAGACAATAATGCCCATAAGCAAAGAACTTAATTTCTGGCTTGAAACCTTTTTTTTATAAAGTAGATCATATTGACATTTCATTCTTAATGAACACATTGAAAGTTTATTCGATCATTCTGACTGTATATATATATAATCAAATAGTCAGGTGAATCACAAACTCGATACAAACTTTGATTCACAAGAGCGTTATCTGATTTAATGTGAATACATCGATAACACTGCACTTTAATAACCCCACATTTGTTTAGGCGAGGTTTGGAACGGTTGTAGCGAGCGTGGCTGAAATGGGTTGAAGAACACAACAAATAGCAAAAGAATCGCGAACGGCAATAAACAGTCTAATTAGAAGAGTCAGTCCCAGATATGTAACTTTTCCCTTACAATCCCAAGCATTTCTATAAATTCTATCTTGCGTTTTCAAATACTTTACAAGAATGAATTTTTTTCGCAGACCCTTAATTTTATACGGATAAGGGCAACTAATTTAATTGTAAATCACAACGGAATTGGCCGACATAGACCGTCGATAAATTTAAATTATTAAGGAATGCCTATGAATTCGTTTATTTCATTACGGTGTAAACGAATAATGTGTTAAAAATTAATTTTCAGTACAAAATCGAATCAACTTTGTCCAGTGGTTCCACATGCTATAAGGGCTTATGTCTCCTCTGAGTACTAGTGGTATTTAATCAAGAATTTCAAGGTATGATTCCTGCTGTTGCCGTCACGTGTTTGCGGGAGAGAGAAAGAAAGGAGAAATGTGAGATAGTGAAAGTGAGAGAGAATTATATGACGGAATGTAAGAGACCGTTCAATGAGCCAAAAATTAAAATTCGGAAAGTTGAATTCTATTCCAGCCCATCTAGAAGTAAAAAACGACCAGATGTGAAAATGTTGCCCTTACCTTCCCAAAATTATTCAGTTCCTGGTACAGTATAATTTAGGTCAACTAAGGGTGAGAATGGATTAAATCAATAAAGTAATGATGCTGTTTTTACGGAAAACGTTTTCTCAAATCAAGAACATTGGAGAATAAACTTGCAGAAGGAGTCGGTGTTGAGACCTGAAATTATTGAACAATAAATTATCACTTCCTTCTAAGTGTAAACTACACGTACGGTTAGTTCATGCACATGCGAGCATATCCAAATTTCGAACAGTTTTTAGAATTTGCTAAACACTTGCAAATAGAAAACTAAATGAAACTCACATAATCCTCTATTTAGGTGGTAGACTGAAATACAAGTTGATTCATATTCAAAATAAATACACATGTACCACTGTTCATAAGAAAATTGTTTTTTTTTTTTTTTTGCTCTCCCTTTCTTGGTTAAGTTGACTTTCCTCCTGTTGTGTTTAAATTTATGAAAATAATTTCTTTCGATAATAATAAGGCGAGTGAACGACTGCTAAGAGTAAACGCGAACTGATTGTAGTAAGCTATGAGCTGCAATGAAGCTGCGAGAAAGACCAAGAGCAATGTGTTGGTGTTTGCTCTACAAGAAGGGGTGGTTGGTGCTATGTTCCATGGCAGTAGTGGTGAAGAAATATTTCAATGAGAACAGAAATTACGAGGGTGGATAAAAAGAGAGGCTAAGGCTGCCATAAATGATGCCCTACGTTTCTGTAATAAACTTATGCATTCAGTTTTTGTATTCTTACAAGATTCGAAATATTAGAGAATTCAATACCAAAACACCAAGAAATTTGTTTATTTTTAACTCATGATTGGTTTACAGTACACTGCTTGTTTTCACCGTTTTTACATTGGTCAACAGTAGAGAAATCTTATCAAGGACACATTCAAGGACTTGCAACTGCGCCTTCGCATTCACTAAAAACACTCAGAGAATCGATTCTCAAATATTTGGTTAGCCCTCATGCCCTTGTTCTCCTTATACTAATTATATCATGCTGTCACATATCATTAATAAGCATTTGTTTTGTGCACTTTACGTTATCTCGAAATCTAAAACGACCGATAACCTGCATTGGTTCTGCGATTGTCCCACAATATGAATATGGTTTTTTTTCAATTCATATTTACTTTATTGACACACCTGCAAGAAGTGCGTTATTCACAAAACAGTAAACGTGGAGGTGTATCGTCTGGCATAACATTTATCCATTGATACCTTTACTTTTCTATTTGTCCCTTACTTTCGCTGTAATCACATCCCTTTCGTGCTCATTCTTCCAATTAACCGTATTTTGTGTATCCATCAAAAAGCGGATACGCATACAAACATTTAATTTGCAAAATAGTTGCAACCAAAAAAGTATCAAAAGAGCATTTAAATTATGTAATCGTGATTTATTCATAACTGAACTTCTTTCTATTAACTTCCGAATGAACAGGGAACGAGCAAAGGAAATGGGGTTGGTTATCTTGTTTTATGTTTTTGATTGTTGCACAATACAAAGAAGCTTGAACAGGCTATGTTCATCGTAGAAAAAGACGGGAACAATAAACCGTTTGAAAGGCCGTTATGTGAGCTCGCATTAAAATTCAATTATATCGGTGCTCAGTTGCTGAATTAAAGTTCAAGTCTCAATTTTTCGTCTAAATAAATTAATTTGAAGTTAATATATGTAAATAGCTTAAATCGCATTCTAGTTCTTATCTCAAAAGCAAGCGAAGCGTAACAGAATAATTTAGAATTTATCTCTACGCACACACACATACAAAAACGGGCAACCTTCAACAGCGACAGATAAATACTAACATCGAAGTTCATACTTTGGGCGCGAAAGTATTTACCACACACCAAGAGGAAAATTTTATTCCCCTCTCGCTTGACAACAGGTTAGTAGGCGTATAGTGTGGAAGTGAGATATTAAAAGGATTCTTTCACACAGCCTGGATCGATAAAAGATAGTTTCAGCTTTTGAATCAAGAAGACCGAGACTAAGGGTCTTCTTACCGAGCGTGTGCGATGAATAAGTTGCGTGAATGCTGGTGGCATAAGGCAAATGGATAATCCTGTAGAAAAAAAACTTGAACCTTAAAAATGCAGGTTAAACACGATAATGTAAGGAATCTTTAAGGTCAAATCAGGAAACGGGACAGAAAATAAAAAGGTTTGTAAAAATTTGGAAGCGAATCTTCAATCAAGCAAAAGATGAATTTTATTGAGCCTTGTGTGCAAGTTTTCATCTACCCTGACTCCAAATTCATCAAGTGACTAGTAAAAGTAAAACGGAAAAAGAAAAAATAATGCTATGGTTTCAATTTTGAAGCTTGTTTAAATGAAAAAAAAAATATCATAAAAAGAAAAAAGGAAAACAGGAAAAAAGGAAAATACTTACACAACGAAACTGTTGAAGTTTATTTAAAAGAACCATGCAATATCAAGAAAATTCCTTTTGAGTCCTTAATTAAATTAACTTCCAAACAAAATATGTTTTCAAACCAGCATTGGGGTGGGCACCATCAAAACACACACAAACAAATTACAAAATCGAAATTCCTTTCAAAGATGATGATGTGATGTGATGACAAGACAATCAGAGAAGTATACATTAATTTCACTTTTCCGCCCTCATATTTTTCAAACATCAACAACTACACTATTACCGTGTTTCGATCAACTGAAATGTAGCTTGTTGTGTCCTCTGGAAAAAAAAAAAAACAAAACACGGCGACTCGACTGCCGATTGTCGACTGTCAGCAACCAGCCAACCAAATTTACTCAGCGAAGACATACACACATGGAGTCGAACCGCTCGACATTTTGCGCAGAGCGCACTCGCCTAGTTTCGGGAAAGCATGTCGAATAAGTTTTCGGATTTTTAGCTGTTCTAAATACTTCAGTACGGTCGCTCGATATTTGGCGTGTTGCTAAGCTTTGCGTTTTTACCCTTATCGACTTTAGAGCTTTATTGAAATTACATTTTTTTATTTAATGCTAAGTACATGCCATGTAAATCAAGTTTTGACACATTTAAAAGACGGTATCATTGCTTTTAGCGCAGTTTGTTTGAACACATTTGGAGTGCGTTGCAGGATATCCTTAGTAATTAGGTATTGGTGAACTTTGTAAGAAAATGAGAAACGGAAAGCGCTGCCCACCCAGGGAAGAGCAGTAGCAGCTAAAAAGTCATTAGCAGCTATATGAGCAAGCAGACAAAATACCCACAAATAGACCACAAAGCTTCAAAGAAAGCCCTTAGGACTTTACACCTAAGAGCTTACCATGCGGATTCCAAAAACTTTATGTTTATACCGTTTCCTTAAATTACAGCTAAGTTTCCGCCGACGGAAGGCACTTCCAGGCGGTTGGCTACGACTTCGTAAGACATTAATGTGCCAGCAGTTTCGCGAAAAGCTTTTTATTAGGTCAATTGAACGTGGGAGAAATTTCGAATACATTTACCATCGTACTGTGTTCTGTCACTCTCATGTAGTTCTGTCAATAATTTATACTCCGTTTTTGTTTTTTTATACCAATTGGCATGCAAGGATGAGTAAGTCACGCCATGGCAGTCAGTCAGTAAGCTAAATATTGATAATTTTCGATGTCCTTCGCACTCCGATGACCAGGAAACGGACGGCGATGATCTTAAATCTTTCAGGACCTAAATGAAGAAGGTGAAAACATAAACATGGTGGTGTTAAATCAAAGAAACAAAGTGTGACAAGTGGTCTTATAATTGTTAAAATCCAGTGAAAAAGACGGACTTCAAATGATTTCCAAAAATTGAGGCATTAGTATAAGACGTAAGCTCTGAGCAAAAAAGCAAAATAAAGCTCGTATCACACTATATCGTTTCCGGCAATTTATTCAGCATGCGTGCACATGTTTAATTCAAGCGCGTAACAAATTTATTAAATTATGAAAAAACAAAAGCTGTGTCTGTTAACTTGTTAATGCCTGTATACACACATTGACGCCCGTTTCAAATACCTTTGGGTTGAATTGACTTTTCATCCCTATCGAATGTGTGTCAAATTTTTTTGATTAGGACAATTACATACTAAAGGGAATTTTTCGATAATGTATGCTTGCCATGTACATCATCATGTGGTGCAGCGTGTGAGCTTTTACTTTCAGGACCTGGGATTCTCTTTTAAAATACGTTCTTTTGTCAAACATTTATCTTTATTTTTCTCATAATTAAATGTAATCATTTATCTTAGGACATATGTTGTTCGGGTCATATTTGTTTTGATTCTTTTCAATATTTTCGATCCAAACAAATATTTGCTTGTTCATTCATCCTCCTCCTCCACCTTCTCTCACCGCTTCTCACTTTGTTTTTCTAACTCCTCTAAACATACAATTTACAAGTTATAAAAAAGTATAAAATTTTAGACAAAAACACTAACTTTTGCCTGTAAATGAATTCGGGCATGTGGTGTCTTTGGGCGTGTGTTTGTTTTTAAGTGGGAGGGTGTGTTTTCCTGTGAGTGGGGGGGAGAGGTGGGTAGTGTTTGTGATTGTGTCACGTCACAGAGCCTGCGAACTCGCCCTGAGTGTGTAGAGAATTCTCTTAACTTGTGTTTTATTTATCTCCTCCTATTTAACATTTATTGTTTTTTCTTTTTAGCAAAAATTAAAAATAAAAAGATCTGATTCTTGATACGCTATGAAGGCCTATCTCCTAAAACCTAGCTTAGTAGCTTGTTTTGCATTTTACATTTGCCCGCAACTCGATAGGAGGTCTATCGAAGAACGAACTGTGGTTTAAATTAAAATAATTAGGTGACCGAAACCGAACGTTTATCAAAGGCAAAGGCTTCGAAAATGTTGTGTGATGGCTGAAATAGTTTACAGAGCTGTGCCCGGCTTTCGGATGGGCAGTCGCCGTCTCTGCGCCAGTAGACCCAAGCCGCGAGCTTGTTTGGTTGTTGTCTCGGGGAGTTCTGTGCTGTCCTCTGCGGGGACGACCTCTTCAGTTGCTGATCCTTCAGCGTCCTTTTTCTCGTAGTCTTCTGAGGACAAGATGCTATCGCCGACAACTTCCGCTGGCTCTTCGGCAGCAAGGGCAGCTTCTAATTTATACGGAAACGGTTATTGATAAATGGGGTAGTTACATTATTTGAGATCACCTGTCGTTGACGGTCCTAACGCTAATTTGCGTCGCGCCAGCAAGGGGTTGACTTTTCTGCTTGCAATGGGCGACACTTTGGGTTTATTTTCAGTCTTCGCTTGAACCTGGAGACGTGGGCGGGTCTTCAGTCTATTAATTCCACCTAAACTAGGTCCTGAGGTCGAGACCTCTGTGTCGGTTTTGGATGCATTTTCGTAGTCGGACTCCTCCTTGACGACGTTACTGCTCTCGTCGGCAGCCTCAATGGAGGGAGGTGCTACAGAAGTCGTGCGAAGATTGTTGAGACGAGCTCTGGGCAAGAGTCTGTTCACACCGCTGCCCCCGGCGCGATTGAGGTTGAAGCGCGATGGTCTCGTGGGTAGAGACGACGTGGATGGCTTCTCCTCGGCGTAACTTTCAGACTTTTCAACTGGGACGACAGCCGATTCTTCCTCTTCTGCTGGCGGGGCTTGTGTACTGGAAGTTGGACGGGCACCTATGCGACTCCTACCGCGAAGATTAAGCGTTGGTCGGCTTCTAAGTGATCGGGCTGTTGTACTGGAGACCAGATTTTCATCGTCATTCTGCTCTTGTTCGTGGATAGGTTCGGCGGTGGTGGTCGTTGTTACTTGTCCACGAAGGTTAAAACGGTTGCGAGCTAAGTATAATTAAAATTAAAATATCTGTTTGCATATGAAGGTCTTTGTTAGTACTTCTCCCACGAAGCGGTGGGGATGCTGCAATTGGCTTTTCCTCTTCCTTCACGACAACTTCTTCTTGAGGGGTAGCTGGAACTTCAGATGGTGAATTAGCGACACGGTTACGGTTACCGAACGATGGGCGGTGGAAACGAACTGTGAATGGAAGTTGATTAGAAGCTGTGAAAATTCTTGAAAATACACCAACCTCGTCCCTTAAGACCTCCTGTGTTCTCGGAGTCAGATTGTGGAGCAGCGGCTGGTTCTTCTGTTGTGGTGGTGGTTGCAGCTGCGGCTCCATTCTTTAGCCTGAATCGGTTACGTCCGGCTGAGGAAAGTCCTCTACGTCCAGCGCCAAACAGTGATGGTGCTGCTGTGGTCGTTGTGGTAGTGGTAGTCGTTGTTGTCGTCGTAGTCGTGGTTGGCAGCTCTGTTGTGGTGGTGGTCGTGGTGGTGGTGGATGGCGTTGTTGGAATTGCAGTCTCCGCTTCGGTTTCGAATGTCGTGAGTCCATCCTCGTTGGATTCAGTGGTGTCTGGAATGTTTGTCGTCATCTCCTCATCGGCGTCGGTAGTCATACTCATTTCGAGATTCTCGTTCGCTAGGATTGCGTAGAGGTCTAGAGCAGCCTTCTCCATAAGAGGAGTAGTCTGGTCAGTTTCATCGGTAGGGGCTTCTTCGTTACTCTTGGTCTCCGACGGTGGGTCTGCATCTTCGGATTCTTTTGATTTTAATGCTTCGCTAGCTATTGATGCTATTTTCTCCGAGTCACCATTTCGTGGAGAGCCCTTAACCTGTTTTTCGTCCGTATTAAAGGTCTCGCTATCGACTAATTCGAGACTGGGACGTTTCACACTAATCTTCTTGCCTTTTTCGTTTGACGCACTGGCTGTGTTTTCCAAGCCTTCTAATGAGGCTGTGGGCTGAAGTTCTATGTTCTTTCCGCGGGATGGGAAACGAGTTATGACTGGCAGTCGTCCTTCATCAACGTCTTCACTAACAGGTGAAACTGGGTTTGACCGTCCCTTTGCTTTGCCGCTGACGAGGACATTGTCAGGAGCAGATGTGGTGCTTCTGTCAATGTTGGTATAGCGAGATTTGCCACGTTCTGATCCCTTCTTGCTGCTTTCCTCTACAAGGCTCGATTCAGCTTCTTGCTGCCTTTTGCCAGCTTCATCGTCATCATAGTAGTAGTACACGTACTCGTACTCGTAGTCCATGCCGTTCGGTCCCTTCTTGATCTGAATTCTAGACTTTTGGTTGTTCTCAGAGCCGGCGACATCGAAGTTGATTGACTGATCGATCAGGCCAGCGTTCATTTCATCTTCAAGTGAGGCGTCATGCCTTGGTGGCTTGACAGTGGTCAAGGTAAGTGGAGTGCTTTCTGTTGTTCCCGCAGCGGCAGCCGCCTCTGCAGACACAGCATCTAACTGCCCCTGTTCGATGGCACGTTTGGCTTCAATGCTTTTCATAACGTCCTCGTTAATTAACGCACTCAGAATTGGGTTTAATTCTGGCCGCTCCTTGGTCGAAAGTAAATTTTGAGTTTGTTGGAGTTGCATTAGCGAACTCGCCATGTCCATATCATTTTCAGATAATTTCAGGTACTGTGTTTTCGGTAAATTTGTAATTTTATGCGAAGTGTGGAACTGCAGATCGACCCTGTGAATTTTGTGTGCTGTCTCGAATGTGTTGTCGTTCGTAATGACAAGCGATTGTTTGTTCCTCTCCTTCGCTAGTTCGACATCCTCTGCTCTATTGAACAGTAACATGCAACTGAAGAGTGATCTGAAAGGTGTCAACACTGTATGTTAGTTTAGTTGACAGAGATTTGGCATTATAAAATAAAGTAACTGCAGCCACATATCACACACATTTACTTAGTGCTAATCTGCTGTAAGCGACCGGTGGCCTTGCAACATTCCAGAAACGTAGCTTCCCAACCATATGAATAAGAAAACGGCCAAACCATGTTGCTCCAAATAATATATGAAGTTACGCTAGACTTCGGACATTTTTTTTAAAAGCAAAAGAAAAGAACAAACTCAATAATAATCCGCACAACGGGTTCACAGAACATACTATGTACTCCAACCACAACCTCAAAATTCAAGATCTTCATATACCACGGATACCCTCCATCATTCCTCTCATCGACATCGGCCTCTTGGCCGAGTTGTTTATGCACATTGAAATCTAATTAGCACTCCACACATTAGGTGAAGGCTAACCCCGAAGTTTGGCAAGCGTTTCTTTGGCTCTGAATGTCAAAGGGAATTTTATCTTGTGAGGCTGTTTGCATGTGTGCACGCCATGTTAGCTCAACTTACAATAAGGTTTCAAGGAATTCACAGCATCGAAAACAACAACAAAAAAAAAAAAAAAAAATAAAATTGTGTAAGACAATGGCCGGCCGAAAAAAAGTTCAAAATGACGAAACACCTGCGACAACCATGTTGGCATTTTGGCATGGTCCCGTTATGGTCTCGGTTTTAATTTTTCTCTCACTCACACCCTTTCTTTGTCTTTCTGATGCATAAAACGCAAAGACGCGAGGCGCAAAGAATTTGTCGATATCGTCACAGAAATAGATCGGAGAACTGGCTATAAACTGGTGCGACTACTCTTATGTGAAGGTGGCGCGCCCCGCCGGAGTACAACCACTTATACTACCTGGAGGCCTTTTATATGATCAGATTACTTCAGGTTTTGCCCAACTGAATGGGACTGGTGGTGTCTTTTCGAGTAGTGTGTTTCTTCTACATCTCGACCTACCTTATTCTTGTTCTGTCAGCGTAAGCAATGCCCTCCTTTATTTAAGACATTTGATTTAAATTTTAAATCAAATGTCATAATATAAAACACTCACTGTGGGTGTACCAAACGAATGGAGAGTTGACAAGTTGAGTCGAGAGCTCTGCGTCAGATCAGAGCCAGATCAAGACATTTGACAATACATCGACTCCAAGCGAGCACAACATGCGACATTTTATTAATGCAAGCTAAAGCATGAAAAGAAACCAGTATAAAAAAGTTAAATGTGCAGTTCAAGTTGTTGTTCACAGAAATCACAAACAAAGTGAGATTGTGTGGTATATCGTTGTGAAGAAAGAGGGAAACATTCAGCTCGAGGGGAGGCTGTAAACTTGTCTTCATGGTCACGTTTCTTTCACTCAGTTTTACTTGCATAGAGTGTTTTTTTTTTGTTTCAAGAGAGTGTGCGATTTTTAAGGGTCGTATATGTATGTGTATTAAAGGACGGTGGTATCATAAACTGAAGACAGCTGCTTGCATGTTATTTGCCAAAAACAAAACAAATGCTGGTGTTAAGTGTCAAAAAGTAAGGCTTATATACAAATTGCTTTCCGTACATATGTCTGATTGATAGGAAGGCCATCCAGCTTTCATATAACTGGTTTACGCCCCATGCATTTTTTTACAACAAAAAACAAGATTTACTTTTAATGCCAAAAAGAGACAAGGAGAAAGCGGTTACCAAAGTCGAATGGAGCAATTTCCTTGCAAAATGTAAGATATTATGTCACACACTTTGCGCTGAATGGCTCTTCTCGTATTCCAACACACGCAAACACGCACACACATTCAGGGTCAAAACTATAAACAACAGTTTTTAAAGATCACTGCAATCATTCAAATTAAGAACCCACTATCCCAGATTTCCTCTCGCAATCACAAAAAACAAGTTAACTTTATCTAGCATTAAGAATATATATTATATATATATATATATATATATATATTATACTGCGTATGAAGTAAGAAAAGTACTTGAAGTCGCGCATCTTGCCCACAAGCACACAAGCTTAATGTTGAAGAAAACTTGTAATTCAGGTTGTTGAAAAAGCAGAGATTTTCCTATAACTCGTAGCTCAAGAATAACCACGTTAAGCTCAAAGCTGTCCTGAATTGATTAGAACACGACTCGAAGCTTACTTGTCGTCGGCCTTTATTTAAAAGTCACTGGTCAGAGCCTCATCTTTTGGTCTCTGTTTTTGTCTTGTGCCATCACTGCCTCAAGATAAATGAGTATGCCTTATGTAACATTCACTTGCACAGAATCTGTCTCGTTGTTGTTTCTTATTCATCTCAGCGATGTGGAAGTTGGGTATGAAAGTCAAAGCTCACCGTGGTAGATCTCAATCAAAGACCGAAAGCATCTGAAAATGAAACGAAGGAAAAAATGGAAAGTGCTTTTTTCACGATCTAGCACTGTGTATGAGGAAGGGAAATAACGAGAAAGAAAAAGACAGGCGGCGGAGGGAGCCATGAGTGCCACGGCAATTCGAATTAAAATCGAGTGCACCTTGCGTTTAATGATTTGAACAATTGGATTACTCAATTGATAGCAGTGAGCAGTGGGTACACATACCGCCATCAAAACATCCAAGCAATACGTACAACCTTTGTTAGCAAACATTTTTTCTTCAAATCTATATGAAACGTCGAAAAAAATATACGCAACCAAGCCAACGCGGCAGTGCCGTACCGCACACGTTTGACGCAAGCAAAATGTCATCATCATCGTTGTCTTGACCGTCATCCACTTATGCAACCCTCGATTCCAACTTCTTCTTTAACATCATTATCACAAACGTCATTATTCCCGCTGTTGGCTGTTGTTTGCATCGAAACTAGCTTCTCTTGTTTTTTATTCATAATTTTTCTTTTCTTGTTCATCGTCGGCTTGTTCAAACTCATATTAGTTGTTGAAATTGGGGAAGGAGTGCTTGCGTATTTATTTGTAGGGAGTATAGGGGGCATCCAATCGCAATCAACCAGACATATCATTTTACAAGAGTAAATAGACTGCAACAGACAAGACAGTGACAACAACTGTAATACCTTTGCGTTCTCATCTTTCCCTAATCTTGCCCTTTCCCTAATCTTGCAGAGCACAGGCTGCTCGCAGTTAGCCGGCCTCTTAAGCCAGCTAAGAAGCATTATACCCTGCTATGTAGAAGCCAATAGAGATGCCGCTCGCTAAAGGTGGTGTACGGATGCAAATAGCGCATATCTCGTATATCGTGTAACATTTCGTTACAAGGGGACTGCCAGTACATATTGCTTTGAGGCGAGTTTAAAATTAGAAAAATTGGGTGCATGCCAGTCTGATCTGAACACTGATCACACTGAATTTTCTATAGCACACAAGCAATACACTTTTCCGCCCCTTAAAATCAAACACTATCACAGCACTTGCAGACCACTGGCATGAATTATAATATTTTTCAAAATTGACCGACCGTTTTAATTGTAACTCTCCCTTTCGACACCCACACCAATAAAAAGGTAATTAAATGGAGATATATATATGAAATGAACACTTCACCACGTCGATGGGAAGACGTGGTGGATTTTCTATACTTACATTTTCAAAAGAAGCATCTTTAGCTTTTACTTTCACTTTCCTTTACAAAACTCGCTTCTCCACAGCTACTGTCTACTTGCTTATGGCTACGGCTACTAATCAGTTGATGATGAACAACCAGTCTTTTCGATGTTTGCTGTGTGGATATCTGAAAAATGTATGGAATGTAACGCATGTCTTAAGTGTGTGATTTCCGAGTCTTATTCTTTAGGTAGTATTGGACAAAAAAATTGCAATTAAGAGCTTGTAGAAGCAAGGTTGAAGCTTGGTATTCGTATATAACGTGTACAATACGTATTTGTACCCTCTTAAGCTAAATGCATTTATAAGGCACGTGTGTGCATGCATATTTCATGAAAATACCTCACAGTTTGCAGGCAAAATGAAAAGTAAAATGAAGACGATTGCAATGCAATGATATAAATAAGAATATTATTGCCAACACCTATCAGCCTCCCAATTTAATCATAAGACTTGCAAAAAATCGAGCTTCGAAGGTAGAAGCTCGGACACATAAGCAAGAAATAGCAGGTGGGTAACATAAAACTGCATCAAATAATCAACACGCGGCGTGGAATTCAGAGAGAGTGAGAGGGGGAAAAGAAATACTGTTTTTCATTTTTCTTTTTGTCTTTTGTGGACATGTTTCTTTTTTCCAGGATTCCTTTGCAGAGAACTTGAAAAAATAAAAAATCCCAGGGTCTGGGCTGCCAATCGCCTTCTACACGTTGCTGCACAGATCAGATTTTCATGCACTAAAAAGAAACAAAAAAAAAAAAAAATAATGAAATGCGATAAGTTATGAGCAAAACACACAAAGGTTTGTTGTTAAACAAATAAAGTCACGAATGAATTGTAAAGCCTCCCATATCCAAAGCAAAAGAAACACAACAATCTTCCTTGACAAATGTCCAAATCCATCAATGAAATTGTGTTTCAAAATAAAAAAACTGTCCACAAGGTAATCAATCGAAACAACACCGTACGTCCTACCAGTCGCAGCTAGCCAACATAGCAATTATGGCGGTGGCTCAATCTCAACTATAATATTGGTGTCAGATTTTATTTAAAAGTAACCACGTGTTTAATGACCTTGGTCACTAGGAAAATCTGCAACAGCATAAATATTATCTCGACACCAACTTGTTACTGATTTTACACACAATTAGCGGGTTACTAGACCAAACTGTTCATTGTTAAATTTCGTACTCACTAATTGGCAGCTCTTTTGCCAAAATCCTATTCAATTTTTTTCCACCGACTTATTTAATTGCACGAACTCGAAGTAATGATGAGAATGTGAAATCATGTTTCTTTGATAGGTATTCACCCCTTTGTCATCCCCTTCCATCATTATTAACCGTATCATTATTATTAACAAATGACGATTAAATCTTTTCGCACGTACTTCGGCCACTTCGTGTTCTTGGAAAGCATCCCCGACTTAAGAAATTTAGTGGCATAAACATAGCGAGCACCGAAACAGTTTTGTCAATGACAAGAGTTCGTTGTGAAAATTTCATTCAATTATTATCGCCTCCTACCCGTTTAGTATATACCAGACTATTTCTTCGTCGATCTAAAATACCAGAAAAAGGCCCGTACAACCGTTCAATTTTACTGTGAGCTCTTCTTTTTGTCTTAACGGCGACGATCCATCCATCGTCTATCATCTCCTATTTCGGACGCTAGTCACGTCCTCTGAAACCAACAAACAACGAAACAGGCTTCATTTTAAGAGTAAAAAAAAATGTCAACAAACTCCAACGTTTACGAAACTTAAGCGAGTGCAGAGGTTCGAGACTTCTGCGGCGGCATTTTGGGTGTGGCTGCGGTATTTGAAGTTTTCCAAAAGGAAACATCGATGGGCAGCGGGTTCTGGGGTGCGTAAAAAAAAAATATTTCACGCATGGTGTGGGCACTTTGTGTGCCATTAACCTTCAATTAATCCCATGACCACACCGTGCTCACCTTGCTGGACGATCTTCACAATTTCATGCAATTGGTTCTTGTTTTTATGTGAACAGATTTACGATTGTTATATTTCGCACTGGTCAATTAACACGCGAAAGCGTCTCGCAGTCAAACTACAAAATTTACCCGAGTGCGGAAAGGTGAGAGTTCAAACTTTTTACTCGTGCTTTCATAATCATCCGTTAATCGAATCAACAATCAGGTTCACATTCCCTTGAAAAAACCATAAACAAGCATTCCAACTGATCTTGCCAGCCGATCCGAGTGTCTTAAATTCATGCGCGTCAAGGCCCCGGAAGAGCAACATCCAAATTCAGAGTTTGAGACAATCGTTGAAATTTGTTTAAAGATGTTTTTCTTCTTTTTTATGCAGAATATGTTCTTGAAACAAAAACTCGCCCAGTCTCACCAGTTACTTGCATAACATATGTATTCTTCTTTGTCCATTTCATCACACATTTACTTTTGCAACAGCAAGTGTAGAAAATCAACTCAGTAACAAAAACGACGACACGGCGATGTTGATAACGCCGTGTTGAGCACAGTTACAGCAGCGACCTGGCATCTTTGGCACACTATGCATTGTATTACTTTTCCAATGATTCGCACGTCATGTATTGTGAAAGTTTCACCGGCTCCTCATGGATTACAATTTGGCATCGAGATTGGTGATTAGAGGATTGCATCTTCATGTTATACACCTCGCCACCGCACCTTGTCGTAAAATGTCAAGACCTGAGCTGATCCACGGAATAGATTGATGAACCTTTATTATCTGATATTCAGTCTTTCCGTAAAGCGCACTCTTGAGCGTTTAAGAGTCTCTTAGCGGAAACTTTGAGTATATAATGCACATGTTACGGAGCATGCTTTTATAAAGATTTCGGAATTTGATGGTAAAAGCGTTAAATTTGTTCGCAACTTATGCCGCAGAGCGATCGTACGAAGGTTGTTGCTGTAATCAAAGAAAATGTACTCCCAACTGTTAAGAAGCTATATATACGTAAGACTTCCGATAGAAACCGATGTTTTTATGTCCCAGGAAAGAGACAAGTAAGCTACGGTACAGAAATAACAGAAGCATGAATCGAATCAAGGCCATAACTAAAAGGGTTTTAAGCGATAATCTTTAGACAAGACAATTCCACCTCCAATAATTTGCCAAGTGCATGTCGGTAAGAAATGCACGCCCAGATGATAAAACGATTTTGACTTTAAACATGGTTTTGAATGAAATAGCATCGTTCACCATCGAGAAAAAATCAGACAAACTTGGGGACAGTCGTAGTAGTTTGGTGGTCTTAAATCAGAAGCAACCTTTAAAGATCATAGTAAGAGAAGATTCTGATATCTGTCAACTATCTGTTATCAGACAAAAAAATAACGATTCTCACATAGGAGTATGTACTAGGCTGTACAGAGAGACACAATCTTTTTTTTTCGAGTACAATAGTACATTTGAATGAATGAGATTATCATTAGCGTATAAATTTAAATGAAATTCTCTTGAATGGTAAGTTGAATGAATAAATACTACAACCATAGACAACCAACAAAAACAAAACCAACAAAACGGATTCAGTGCAATAGAATTTAAATAATCTCTGATTCCGTTACGTCATGTATTACATTAGAAATGTCACAGATGCTTTTGTAGAATGAAGGTGAAAACATTTCATGAAATAGAAATTACCTGAGTTTTCCTAGTGGTCCAGTAACGAATAATATAAGCAAATCTATTCCAAATTTTAGCGAATATTCGTGTATATCCAATAGTGTTAAGCTCAGAGTTATCACTTGTATTAAGCCTTATCCAGGCTACTTCTCTCAAAATAATCAAACCTAAACCAAGCCACCAATAGTTCTAATACTCAGTATCATGTTTATATTTCTCTCTCGTTCCTCCACGCCCGTTTGTAGTCCGTATCGAGCTTCAGCGAAAGTTAAAACCTATAGACACAGTACTTATATGCGTTTCTTAAGTTTTGCAAAACAGGAAAAAACAATGATTTCAAATACAGAACACCGCACACGTAATTTGAAAGAAGGATCCATACAAAGGATTAGTAAACGGATCAAAAACAAGCTCGGATCACCTCTCAAGGATTTACAACACGAAATAAATCTAACAAAAACGAGCAAAAAAAATTATCCAATACCGCAGTTTGTTTGCTTATGATAAACAGTCTCAGGTGTACGCTGTGACTCCTTTCACTTTAACCGCTGGAATGGAGTGTAAATTCAAAGTGGGGCTTTAAGTATGCAGCGCTCCCACCTTAAATACTTAAAATGGAAAACACAAATAAACCCACAAAACCCTGGACTGCAAGAAGACTGCGAAGAAGAAACGACAAAAACGGCCAAAGAACAAGAAAAAAGAAAAAACAAGAAACGATACAAAAGAAGAAAGAAGTAAAAAAGCAATACACGAGAAAAAAAAACAGCAAACGCAAGAGCAGAGGACACGATCTATTGAATATTCCGCTTGCTTGTTGCGATCGTTATTTTCACTCAATTCTTTGCCAGGTTAGCTAGCCTTTTCCAGATTGAGTAATTCGAGTGAACGCTCACGGTATGAGTGCTGGTGTGTACGTGCCTTCATGTGTATGACATAAATCCACCGCACCCCAAAGCCCACAAGAGGGATTATGAGAGAAGAAACTCGGCAAAATTATATGAGTGACTCTGCTACATTGACAACACTGCAAAAATGTGTGGTGGGAGCTCTAGGGGTTTTGAGTAAATATCCTCCTGTCGTACGCTTTTGAAATTTCCTTAGAAACTTCAAAGGAGTTCCACCTCGCTCACAGTTCCCTGTTGAGTCAATGGTATAAATACCATAGAAGTCTATTTGTTTAACTGGAAACTTTTTAAACTTCAAAATACTGCTTTAAACAAAATGAACTCACACAAACCCACACTTCATTTTGTCGGCAGCTTTGTGTCAGCCGGTCCGTGGGAGTAGAGAATAGAATCAACGCCGGGTACAACAGCGATGTAAGTGCATTCAATGGAAGTATTGAACGGCATTCTTGCGTTCAAGCTCGGATGCGGTTAAGTGTTTTGTTCCCAAGAAAGACCTTGGGCTACCATCCGCCAAGAGGTAATTAACACGAAACCGACTGAAGGCGATCGTATCAATAAGTATGAAATTTAAGTGCGCCGCCGCCGCCGTAGCTGCAATGGTCTACCTATGTGCATGCTTGCTTGTGTACGATGTGGACAGAAACGGGTTAATACACGCCACAAAGAACATGTTATGCATGTACATGTGACATTGAAGGACGTTTAATGACTCTCTCGTCATTGCCACATCCTCGCCCTTTCAATACGCGGGGTAACGGGGTGAATATACTTGCCGATTGGCTCATTGGAAATTGTTTCCGGCTCCACAATAAGAAAGAGTTCAAGTGAGAACTTTTATTGAAACTCTAAAAAGTTGTTGTACGGGCAAGTAAGCCTTAGGAAAGGGAAATTTTCAGAATCTAAGCAATGTCACGCATGGCGATCCTATTAAGGGTGTAATCCACCACACACTGCGGACGTGGAAGAGTGCGTCACTGTTGGACTCACACAGAAAGAAACCAAACGATTGTGCAATCGGCGGAGCCGATGAAAATGTCATTTACATCACATTTTCGCGCCATCCCAGGCCGAAATAAAGACATTTAGCTGTTCCACAAGTTCGTTGTGTGCATAACTAATCAAGATCGGTTATTTAGAGATGTAAAGGGAAAGAAACGATACGAGGCAAGCAACAGTCAGTAAGCAGCCACCAGCAACCAGTAATCAGAAGCTGATTGACACTATGAGACCTGGAAGCGTGTCTCCCGCTAGACGGGCGTTGTGCGCAGGCTATGCGACTGTGAGAGTATGAATCTGACTGAAATATATGTTAATTGTTTAATCACGTCAACGCGAGTCAGTTGGGCCAATAGTGCCTCAACCATCTAGTGCGCGTCAACTTTTGCATTTAAAATCACTCTCTAGGCTTGCTTGAGCCATACCACCGAGCGACAAAAGCTGCCAACGTCTATAATATGAATTAAACCAGCATAGTGCGAGAGGATAGAGCCAGAAATACCAACGTGGAACTGCGACTTGTTTGACTAATGGCATTTAAATAAGTGGAGTTTACCTCAACTGGGCAAAACTAGTAACCTGGTGCCATCTCCGAGACATAATCGCTTTGCAATCGATTGTTAATGACGAACGAACGAACTTACGTATGAACGAACGAGCAGGCGGACGGTCGGATGAACAAATGGATGGATGGGATGCTTGTGCGGCAATAGATGGCTGATCTGACCTCGGCTCGAAATTACTTCGATGATATAGAACCACTCTCTGGGTTGTTATGTTATGGGTTGGTATTTCCGCTTTTATTGAAAAATTGGAATGTGCAGTCACGGTGTTCGCTGTTCGGTGCGTGCTTTGCGTGTGTTATCGTACAGGGGTTCCGATCGAGACACTGTGGCAGTCAGGTTCAAAGTAAAATTGTTACATAATACATACTAGTAAATTCACACTGACGAATCTTGCTCTCTTTTTGAGAATACACAAAAATGCCGACTGTTAAGTAGGAACTTCATTCAGGGAAAATTTCAGACTTTTTCTGGTGACAAGACCAGAGAAAGATGAATTCTCAGACCAAACACAGTCTGCTGTAGGGGAAAACGCCTTGTACAAGTTAGTGTGAAGATTTAGACGGATGCAAATTAAATTTCAAAGAAGACACACAGGAACTTGAAATTGGGGACGGAAATGTGATAACTCTATCAAAAGAGATAGGAAGAAAAAGAGAGAGAGAAGGGAAAAATGCATTATCAAGTAAAAATCTCGAATACTTAGCAGTCTTGGCGTGTGAGCTTAAGGATTGTACATAAAAGTAGCCCGCGTTTATGTAAGTCAAAGAACGCGAAACGATTAAATGCAGACGACTGGAGGTAAGACGTGCGATACATTTTCAATAAGCTCTGGAAACCAGTATAAGAAGACGAACACGAAGACGAAGGCGAAAACAACGACGAGACGAACTGTACAGCACAGCATTGGACATAATGCATTGGCTTAATGTGCAGTCGCTTGTGAGGTATGCATTGAACTTAGATTCAGACTGAGACTTTTGTACGCCCGATCCACGTAAAGTGACTGTGGTGGGGGAAGAGTGAATATTTTTTGTTGACTTCTGTTCTTTTTCCATTGTCCCCGAAGCCGCAAGTGTTTTTCAGGAGAGTTCACTATACATATAGCCGTTGCAAACTAAAAAAAAAAAAACGAATATCAAGAACTTTGAAGGTAAAGGAAACCAATGATAGCACCGAGCGGGTGTTGACCTCTAACGGAATAAGAAAAATATCGAGTTGAGTAGTAATGGAGAAGTTCGTCCGTCACATGAAAAATGCCCCTTCCCCAGGTGGAAGACTAGAAGTAACATGAAGGTTTTCACTCTTCTCCCAATATCAGTCAGTCACCACAAGAAAGCAAGACGAAAAATAATGCTATTGTGGTTGCATAAAAGTGCGAAATGCTCTTCGACTAGCCAGAGATTCAATTTCTACCCACAAACATCACCTTCAGGTGACAATGATGATGACGCGGCAGTGTGCGTGTACGTCATTTCCGTTCTGTGTCACCACCATTGCCAGCACACCCTTGATCAATTGGCAACGCCGCACGGCCAACATATGGGTGAAGATCAAGATGATATGCAAGATTTTCTGACATCGACTCAAGGTGCGTCACTTTTGTGCATTTTATTCACAAACTCGTTCAAGATCCATATGCGATTTTGCACATCACACTCGATTAATGGGCAGTTAAGACTTGCACAGTAGTTGCAAATAGTGGTATGGGTACCCAGTCAACAACACAGTTTCAGTCGATCATTTGATGCTTAGGTCTGGTTGTTGTGCGTCACGGCATTCATAGTAAATATCGCCCTGACTAACGATGGAATTTTGCGAAAGTTATTACTCGATCGAAATGCCGTAGTGGATTATGTAAAGCTCGGCGATCATCACCCGTCCAACTGGTCATCATTATTTCCACCGTCGCCATCGTTCCAGTAACACATTTTATGCGACTGATGGTGACGGCTGAGGAGAATTCCATTACATATAATCGGAAAGAACTTTTTTATGTGGGTCCTCGCGTTGCGTCGAATGAGAGAAGAGGCAGGCAAAGCAACAAGTACAAAGACAAGATCTTGTGTACGATGACGGAGAGCTGCTTGTTTTAGTCCATCAGTAATGTTATGCTGATATCTGTTAAGTAACTCCTAACCAACCTTCATCATTGACTCCAGTCACAGTCATTTAGTAGCTCTGCCATCGATGAAGGCTTTTTAATATTGTCTCCATGATCAACATTAAGTACCTTTATAGGCAGTTTAAGTGTCTGATACATTGACTGTCTCGTAGGTGCTGAATGGAATTTTTGTTCACGAGTAGAAAAGTTACCGCGTAACATGCTCTTCGTATCAGAAAATTTTGACGAACCACTTTGCCAGGACTTTATTCCAAACGAAAGTACCTGCTTGGAGTCAATGCGGTCGGCACCCTTGCTAAAAACTGTGGCTGCATTTGAAAAAAGTTTATCGGACCGGGAACAAATATAAAAGCACTTGCTTTGATTTATATTCCCGATTGCACACGACATTACACTTGTTATGCATTTTGTCTTGTTTGCAACATGCCTTAGAATTTCAAAATATACAATGCAGGAGTCCATGTATCAAAGGAAAATTCCCAAGCTACGTTAGCGGACTTAAGGAGAGGCACATCGATATTATAAGGATTATATGGGTACTGATCACCGGAGCAAGTGTGGATGTTTTTAAGCAAACTTTTAAGTAACTGTTTGGCGAGCGTGACTAGGGGAGAAGAGGAAGAACCATTTATAACAAGCCAAAAGCTAGAAAGTTCTTAAAAAGAAAAGGCAAGGTATAGATAGTTACTCGCAGTAT
Organism: Eristalinus aeneus; assembly: GCA_955652365.1. Classification (NCBI taxonomy): domain Eukaryota; kingdom Metazoa; phylum Arthropoda; class Insecta; order Diptera; family Syrphidae; genus Eristalinus; species Eristalinus aeneus. The sequence continues at coordinate 5,327,890 of OY019135.1, forward strand.
TCGGCGTTGATTGGATGAGATGAAACATTCCTTGAAAACCTCGTTTGCCCCAAGGCCTCTAAGTAGTCCTAACTACCGCATTCAGGACACGTTATGCCTATTTCTCGATCGCACGATCTTGAGAAACAAATCCAGGAGCTATTGAAAAAATTTGAAGAGCTTTCGATAAAATTCGGTTCAAGTTCCTATCAACTGGCAGGCGCAATTGTTCTCGAAGTGTTTCAGCAAGGCGACGAGATGAAAATAAGTTTACCAATAATCCATCTGCAGATGTTTGTTACTATCATCTTACATTCGCTGATAACGCAAAAAAATAAGCAAAGCCAAGTTCGTGGATATAAAATTCAAACTTACGGGGAGCGGAACTAAACATCAACTTGCGTCGTCAAGCCTGTTGATGGATTCATGAGATTACTGTATTTGGTATCTACGATGAAGCCGTCGTATACAACAAGCTTGAAAAACAAACGCTACCTTGCTTCTGCTCACAACAATCAACAATACGACATCCATAATTGCCCAATCCTAAAAGGGTTTCCAAAACCTCACACAAACACAACGTGAGGCACTACATATCAACAACAGGATCCTCATGCACACAACGTGTCCAACAACTTTGTCCTAAACGTCTTATAATTCCGAAGACGAATTTGCATTAATGATGAAGTTAGAACACATCAGTTCATCGAAAAGCATATGAGCCAGTCCATTTCATTTGGCGAACAAGGAAAATGGAGATATGAGACCTCTGGTGACTATCGGAGACTCAACGCCCAAAGTTTACCGGTCGCTCCCCTTTATCCCTACTACAGGACGTCGTGACAAATAAAACAATATTTTCGACAATAGACATCAGACGAGTATTTCATCAGATTCCAGTTGCTGAAAAAGACATCCCGAGGACTGCCATCATCACACCATTCGGCCTATTCGAGTTTGTCAGCATGCCATTCGGCCCACAAAATGAATCTCAATCCTTTCAGCGGTTTATCAATGAGATATAAAAAAGATTCAACTTCGTTTATGCCTTCATTGATGGAATATTTTTAATTTTATGGCGCGACAGTCCACAGGGGACCAGGGCCCCTGTGTTCTACGCACTACAGTTCTCTCACGAGTATAAGGGACCTACAGTTTTTTGCCGACTCCGAACGGCGAAGTTTGAGAAGCTTTCTTAGACAGCTTTTACTCTTTGAGTGTCGTCAGCAACTCGAAAGAGGCGTGAAAATTCGAGGTGTCGAACCTAGACCCTTTGACATATTAGTCGTTACCAATTCACGGGAAGAGCACAAGCAACACCTCCGCTTAATCATTTTGAGAACTGTAATAAAGCTGACAAATGTTGTCTAGGAGCAACAACTGTAGATTTTCTGGGATATCGCATATCTGCAAAGGGTTCATCATCACTTCCTATAGTCCTATAGCTATCGTTGAGAGCTACAGGTATCTAGGAGTCATAATCAATAGCAACGTTATATGGTATCTGCGTACTGATGAGTTACGTATAACCTTGAAAAAGACGCTTTACGCGCTGACCCATTTCAAGTAGCATACCGCAAGCGATGTATTAAAACAAGTGTAAGTTAACACTTCGATCCAATCCTAAAATACACTGGACAAACAATACAATCTGGATTTCTTAAACATTATGGTTTATGACCCAAGCGATCCTAAAATCCGAGAAACCACTTGAATATTGGAATGATTTTCAGACATGTGCATCGGTTCACATTTGAACCCCCATCCACAACACATCAGATTAAGAATACCGAGGTGACTTACTCCGAGCAGCATCTTACAAAATGGAATCGGGATCCAGACGTCGAATGGTCCAGTCATCGAGATCCAGTCGTCGGACGGTCCAGTCCTCGGACGGCCCAGTTGTGTTTGGCACTTCTTTTTTTTTAATATAAAAATTGTACCGTCTTTTAAATAAAGTTTTTTTTTTTTATTTTTACAAGTATCCATAATAAATTATTTTGTATTTTGCAGGAAGGAGTACTTGCATGGGGCAACGCTTCAGTAACGTATGTAAAAACAATTTCAAAAATTTAAAAACGCAGCACCCAAAAAGATAAATTTATCTACTAGATGATAGATTCATAACCCCAATTAACCATTGAATTTATACGTAATGAAAAAAAAATGCATTCAAAATTATCTTCTAGATACAATTACTGAATTATAACTCAAATGTTAACTGTAATTGCAACTGAACTGAAGTATTTTAAGCGCAAATCAATTAACTTTTTGTTATAACTATAAATTTATCTTTAATTTGTAAAAAAATGAATATGTCTTAATCTAAGATCACTTAAGCATAACTGTTAAAAATTGAAACCCAACCTTCTGCAGATAAGCCTTTCGGCTTCGCAGAAACATACAAACAATGTTGTATTATGTTGTATTATGGATAATAAAACTGAATTAAAACTAAATTAAAGTAAACTGATACATTATCCTACATTAACGTCACCAACTATCTATCAGCGGAAGAACTAGCAATAGAACAAACAATAGATAACGAATTACATCACTCAAACTATAAAACATGCATTGTGGATCAGGCAAACAAATTATTTACTGTTTCGTTTAATGACAATCGACCACTTGTGCCACAAGTTCTTCGTCGCAAGGTGTATGAAACGTTTCCCAACATGGCCTATCCTAGAGGACAAGCAACGAACAAAATAAATTCTCAACGCTACGTTTGTCCGTCATTGAACAAGGATATTACCTACTAAATTTAACATCATCGATAGTGAACACATTTTACAGTGCTTATGTAGCACGACAACAGATCAACATCCCAGTCTCCTGCTTATTGGGAGATAAGCGCATGAGAACAACAGTGTATCACCCGCAAGCAAGTGGTTTGGTAGAGAAATCGCATCGAACATTCAAAGCAGCCATCATGTGTCATCAAAATTCCATCTGAACACAAGCTCTATCAACAGCGCTGCTAGGGTTAAGAACGCGCTATAAGGAAAACATAAAAGGATCGTCACCGGAGTACCTCTACGGAACAACACTCAGGTTTCCGGGCGAATTTTATACCCATGATGAACCTTCTGAAAATCCAGAATTTTTCCTAGATGACTTCCGTATCGTTGTCAAGAAGGCATCAAAGAATCTAACACTGATGTGCTGGGTTTCACGTTGACATCTAGAAGGAACCCATGGTTTGACGACGGGTGCAGGCAAGCACATGCAGCCAAACAAGACGCCTATAAGGCGACGCTGCATCGAACAACGAGGGCTGTTCGTGAGCTCTAAGAACAGAGAAGAAGGGAGGAGCACGGGTCATCTCAGAAAAAAAAAGAAGGAGCATGAGAAGCGCGACTTAACTTATCTGGTCGAACGTATGCTAAAAAAAACACAAGTTATATTTTATTTAAGTGATTACTTTGATGGTACAACTCTTATTTGCTTATGGAAACTACTGCACCGCCTTCGAGTGCTTCACCTGTATTTATAACAATAATATGTTCAATACATTACATTCGCAGGCATAGTGTCAGCGATTTCATCACCCAATGCACGAGTGCAATTCTTAAGAACACTAACATACAATTAATGTGTGGTCAGCTTTTTGGTAATTGACCGGATGAATAGGTCATATTTCTCGCCCGCTGCTGATTTTGATATTTGTGGATTTGCGGGCGTTGACATATATGTAACTTCTCCCTCCTTACAATTATAATTCTCCTGAATTCGACTACTTAATTTTATTTGCATTCTCTTTTTACGCATACATAACAATAATATTATTCCACACATTATTATGATTATTACAATGCATGCTATGTTTAGATTATATGATATTTCTTTATTTAATTTTATTTCTTTTAATACATTTAAATTTTCAACTGGTTTTAGCAAAATCTTATTAAATTTCAAGGTTTCTGAAAAATTATAATTTTCTCTATAATTTGGATTGGTTTTACATTGGAGTATTTATTTTCAAATAGGGTGATTGTACAATTAAAAATGTTAATTAAATAGTTTCCTTTAAGTATAATGTTTCTATCATCACATGTTTGATTTAAGTGCGTATTAATATTTTTTACAAAAATAGTTCCATCATCAATAGAGATTAGTTTAGTTTGCTTATTTTGATACAAGTTACAGTTTTCTTTAAAAATACAATGCTTACTTTCATATAATTCTGTGACATCTTTGTCTTCTTCATATTTCAGCGATTTATTCTTGTATTCTACAATAAATTCTTTTTCGGCTTCTATTTCGAATAAATTCTTATTTGGAACAGGGAGTAATAGTTTAAGTGGAACTGTGACATAATTTGTTGGAATTTTAATGGCAAATACTAACAAATTTTCTTCAAACTTAGCTAACCCTAGTTTTATCTGCCTTAGTTTATAAAAGTCTTTTTTATATGTTCAATCTTGGCTGCTATGTACTTAAGTTTGAATAACTGATCAAAATATAGTTGTTTCATGGCTATTTCGCTTTTTACTCTTTGAACTTTATTTATTTGTTTTTCAATTATTTCCCTATCTCTTTCAATATTATCTTTTGAAATTTTAAATGTATCATTGAAGAACGAATTAATTTTGATTTGTTTATTTAATGCAACTATGGAATTGTGACTATTTGTCTTTACCTCTTTTAGGTATATTTCAATAGTTTTCCTATCCTCCTTATCCTTTGTTCCGAATACCCATTTTTCCGTGGATCCTACAATATTAAGTAAGCCTTGTTTCTGCCTGTTTTGCACCGGAATAAGAGTTCTAATTTTATGAATGATATTGGATATTTCTTAGATTAGTGGTCGCCGTGGCGTAGTGGGTAGAGTGCGACGCTCACACGCCAAAGGGTCTAGGTTCGATTCCCAGCTCAACACCAATTTTTCGAATTTTTCACGGCACCACCTTTTTCGAGCTGCTGACAACACTCAAAGAGTAATAACTGTCTAAGAAAGCTTCTCAAATTTCGCCGTTCGGAGTCGGCAAAAAACTGTAGGTCCCTTCTACTCGTGAGAGAACAGTAGCGCGCACAACACGAGTAGTTGATGAGCAAGCTAGGCCCTGGTCCCCCTTTGGACTGTAGTGCCAACAATTATTATTATTAATTATTGGATATTTCTTCGTCTAGCATGTATCGCTGCTTTAATGGTACCGAGCTAAGATTTAGTGATATATTTTTAACTAACGCCATGATTTCTAATGGATTTATAATATGTAGTACAATGTCGGTCTCGTTACTAATTGATATGTCATTCAAATGTAGCTTTACATAACCATTTTGTTCCTTTATTTCCTGTACGTCAAGAAATCGACAATGCGCCTGTGGAATCATTATTATCAGAAATATATAAATATAATAATTTTAGTGGTCGTTTGATATTTGTGTAAGCGATATTTTTTAACTTTGCTTTCTTATATTTTGGCTCTTGCTTGTGCCTAACAGCCTTATAGTTTTTTATGAATCCTGTTGATCTCTTTTCTTCATAAACCTCTCTATTTTCGTTTAATTTTCTGAGCTTCTTTTCTTTAATTTCTTCTATATTCCGTCTAATTGAGTCTACATCAACTTTACGGGTTTGTACCTCAAAGGATTATGTTAAATCGTAGAGTGAAATCTTTATAATTTCGTACAGCTTTTTGTATGATCCTTTGAACTGAATACTTATTTTTGTTAAACGAGATTATTCTAAACTTTTCGGCTATAGAGTTATGAAGACGTTCAATGTCTGCATTGCCCGTGTGGCTGTTTGGTTTCGTTAGATGTAGGGAAATTCCTTCGTCTTCTAAAAACTCTTTAACTTGAATCGCTTTGAATTCATTATCGGCCATTATTTTCTTCGGTTTTTCGAATTTCGCGAAATGTTCTTCTAGCTGATCAATAATTGTAATGTGATTTCTTCTGTTAAATGGTATGCAGATCCGAATTTAGAAAATTTATCTATTATCGTTAGGAAGCTAACTTTTTTATAACGAATGTGTCAATATGCATTATCTCATTAATATCTGTAGGTGTTTTGGTTTTATTAAATTTAGTTTTAATTGGATTGCGGTCATATTTGACTGCTTGACAAACATCACATTGATTGATAACAATCTGAATATATTCTATTAACTTTGGATAGTAAATCCTGTTTTGATTTGGTTGTATGTTTCCTGTATACCTGAATGTTGACTTTCTCTTACATGATAAAAAGATATTTGTTTCACAACTTCTACCTCTATTGCTATATCTTGAGCTCTATAAGAACACTTATCGAATTTTAAGCTCTTATCATTGGAGAAGATTTCTCTAATTTTTTCTTGGACTCTATTATATTTGTGATCAGCAAGTTCTGAGTAAATTCCGATTTTTCCTTTCTTAATAAATCTTCTCAAAATATCTTCAAAACGATTAAAATCATGTTCTGCTATATAGATTATTCTTTTTCCGTGTAAAATATCTATTTCATTTATTTTATCATTTGTGAGTATCAATTGTGTCTTATACTTGTTGACAATGTCTTCCACGATCGGAATATGGTCCATTAATTCTTCTTCTGCAGAATGTATAGTTTCATTATCTTCTAAATTGAATATGAAATCTGACTCCGAATTACTACAACTGAGTGAAAAGTTTTCAGATTGTAAGGAGCCTGCGTTCTCTCCCTATGCGGCGTAAGAAATCCGCTACTCTGTTTTCCTTGCCCTTTAAGTATTCAATATCGAACTGATATTCATCTAACTTGAGAAGCCATCTTTGATGTCGAGGTGATAAATCTTTACCTCTATTATTAGCATAAAGATATTTAATAGGCTGGTGATCAGTAAATATTTTGAATTTCTTATCGTAAAGGTAGGGCCTAAAGTAATTTGTTAACCATTTTATTGCGAGAAATTCTTTGTCTATAGCAGAGTAGTTTCTCTCATGTTTGTTAAGCGTTCTGGACGCAAAGCATATAGGGTGTCCTTCTTGAGAGAGAACTGCTCCTATAGCGTAGTTAGACGCATCTGTTGTAAGACAGAATGTTTTCTCAAAGTTTGGATATCTTAATATGGGGTGACTACTTATTAACTGCTTTAATTTCTCAAATGCTTCTATGTAATTTGGGTCGCTAGTATTTATTTTTGCATTTTTCATTTGAGCTACCTTTGCGTAGTCTCTAATAAATTTTCTATAATAGCCTGTAATGCCCAAAACGCTTTTAATTTGCTTTTGTGTTTTCGGGATTTCTAGCTTTTGGATAACCGCTATCTTATTAGGATTTGGTTTTAACCCGTCTTTGGTTAAAATATGACCTAAGAACTCGGTTTCTTTTCGCATGAAATTACACTTGTCGATTTGTATTTTGAGATGTCTTGATTCTAGTATTTTAAAAATTGCTGTAATTGCTTTAATATGTTCTTTAATTGTGGTACTAAATATTAGTATATCATCTAGATACACTACACATGTTTTATTAATATGATCTCTAAGTATGTCATTCATTTGTCTTTGGAATGTAGCGGGGGCATTCTTTAGACCAAATGGCATTCTTACAATACATATAGACCATGAGGTGTTACAAAAGCTGTCTTTTTGCAACCATCCTCTTTTATTAGGATCTGATGGTATCCTTCTGCGAGATCTTATGTGGTAAAGTATTGGGCTTTCCCAAGTTTATCTAATATAGATTCGATATTTAATAAAGGAAATTCGTCGTCGATTGTTATCTCATTTAATTTTCTGTAGTCGTAAACAATCCGAAATTTTCTTTTACCGGAGTTGTCCATTTTTTTTTGGAACAACAATGGGTGGGCTCGAATACTTGGAATTACTCTTCCGAATAATTCCTTGAGCTTCCATTTCTTTTATTTGTCTACGGACCTCCTCCTCATGCTTAGTGGGGTATCTATATAATTTCGCGTTTACTTGTTGATCGGTTGTTGTGACAATCTCATGTTTAATATCTGGGGTGCTAGTTAATTTATCACCTTCCTTGAAAAATAGATTGCTGAATCTTTTTAAAAGGTTCTCTGCTTCCTTTCCTTCTTCCGCATTTAAATGATGTAGTTCTATTTGATTTATCTTGGATTCAGTGGGTTCTAGAGAACATATTTCATTTAGGGGATATGGAATGTTTATAAAATTTAATATTTGATTTTTTAATCTAATAGTTCCCTCGTCTATATTTAATAGCGCATTTAAATTGTTTAATAAATCGGATTAGTGCATTTGTGGGGGCTTTAAATTCTTGCGGTGCATGTGTATGGTATCTTTACCAGTCACTGTTGTGAAATCTATAGGTGTTGTAGGAATTTTATCGAATTCATAGAGTCTGTCATCTATTATGCTAAGAGTTGAGCCTGTGTCTATCAATGCAATGTATGTTTTTGCATTGATTGTTATTGTGATTTGGGGCAGTTGTCTGAGGCTAGTTCATAAAACAAACCTCGTGACTTCCTTTTTCTCTACATTTACTTGACGGTTCTACTGTTTCTGATGGAACGCTACATACTGGTTCTAAACTTAGCTGAGACGGATATACTCTACAGCTTCGTGAATTTAGAACTTTATTAACTTGATCTCTAGCTCTAACTATATTATCTACCTCCATGGCGTCACCCTGCGGTCCCTGGTTTTGACGGAAATTTCCTGAATTTCTATTATCTACATTTTGTCTATACTGTCCGGAATGATTTCTATTATGTTCTTGTCTATCGTTTTGGCGAAACTGGCCTGAATAATTTTTGTTATTCGTATGTCGATAGTTACCTGACCTATCTAGGTTACGAGTTTCTTCTTGTATGTTTGCCTTTTGCTTTGCCTTCCGGAATTCCGGCCTAATACAATAATCTTCATACCTGCTTTTCCTAATAAAAGAGACAATTTTTCCTAAATCATTCTCCTCATATATTCTATCTTATAACGTTCCCTGCGTCATTTCGTTCGCTGTATTTACTAGGGTTACTTCAACGTTACTTAAATCTATAAAGTTTTCCCCTTTATAGTAAACGATCAGCTCGTCTGCCTTATACTTAATACTTTGTAATTGTATAGCTAGCTCGCTTACCGTATTGACTCTGAGATTTGTGATCCGCTTGTAGATTTCATGCTACTTCGTGTCCGGCTTGTAACGAAGTTTCAGCGTCTCTTTGATTGTTATCCAGTCCTCTGTTCTTGGCAGGTTGATGATTGAATTCTTCGCCTCTCCTTGTATTTTTTCATAGAAGATTGTTCGAATTACAGCATTCCTCACATCATCTTCCCTGATTTGGCTTAGGTAGTATTCCACGCAACTGAAGAAGGAGTTTATGGTGATTTCATCTTGTCCCGTAAGGACTGGCATGTAACGGATTTCCTTTAGTATCCTATCACGTTCCTCTCTGTTTTGCTGTTGTTGCAGTTCTTGGTAGGCAATTCGAACTTGCTCGAGTTGTTGGGTTCGGCGCTCAAGTTCTGCTACCACTTGGTCGTAGTTGGTCATTATTCTATGTTCTATTCTCTATTAATTCACTTATCACTACACCAATCTTTGTCGATTATACGTGCTCTATATAACTTTTAGGTTTTTTCTTTTTCTTAACGTGATTATACGATTTTACACTTTAATCTTTATCGATTTTACACGTGTGTTTGTATAATACACTATTCGCGTTCATTAATGGAAAAACTTAACTTCACACGAACTATTCTTTATACGCTTGATTCGATCACTGGATCCTTATTTATAAAAAAGGATCCTACCGACTGCGCCACTTAACTTATCTGGTCGAACGTATGCTAAAAAAAACACAAGTTATATTTTATTTAAGTGATTACTTTATTACACAGAACACTAGTACAACAATGGTACAACTCTTATTTGCTTATGGAAACTACTGCACCGCCTTCGAGTGCTTCACCTGTATTTATAACAATAATATGTTCAATACATTACATTCGCAGACATAGTGTCAGCGATTTCATCACCCAATGCACGAGTGTTAAGAATACGAACATACAATTAATGTGTGGTCAGCTTTTCGGTAATTGACCGGATGAATAGGTCATATTTATCGTTCGCTGCTGATTTTGATATTTGTGGATTTGCGGGCGTTGACATATATGTAACTCGCGCGGTTGAGGAAATGGAAAGGTGTTGTGGCAGGAATGATGTCCGAAAGTATTGCCGAAAGGTAAAACAACTATCCGGAAGATACAAAGTTCGGACCGAAGCCTGCCGAAGATCAAAATGGACAACTCGTGGTAGGGCCGCAGTCTGTGCTGAAAATCTGGAAGGAACATTTCTCCTTACCGGCGCTGACGGCATCAATTCCGTTATTAGGCAGAATGTTCCACTCAATTTGGACGATGATAGACAAGAATTCCGTCCCACCGACTAATACGGGATGAAGATAGCAATATCCAAGCTGAAGGCAAACAAAGCTGCTGGAGCGGATAGACTGTCCGCAAAACTTAAAATTTAATTTAAAATTTAAAGCAGCTGGAGATGACCTGGTTGGGGCGCATACACCAGCTCATCTGTAAGATATGAACGGAGGAAAGCATGCATCTCAGCTTCGTTCGCCCGGTTCACAAGAAACGAGACCCCTTTGACTGCGCCAACTACCGAGGGATCAATCTCCTCAGCATCGCATACAAGATCCTCTCTGTCGTATTCTGTGAGCGTCGGAAACCGTTTGTCCATAGATCCCTATCAGTGTGGTTTCAGGCCAGAGAAGTCCACAATAGACCAGATCTTCGCATTACGGCAGATCCTGGAAAAGACCCAAGAAATGCAAATTGACATTCACCACCTATTCGTCGATTTCAAGGCCGCATATGACAGTGTTAAATCTTAAAGATCTAACGACGAACTCTATGGGCTGTATAGCGACATGCGCCTGGTCAAGCGTTTACGGATACAACGCTTAAGATGGCTAGGCGATGTAGAGCGTATGGATACCACTGCTCCGGCCCGAAACGTCTTTGAATCCGAGCCATTGTGACAACGCAACAGAGGACGGTCTAGGCTAAGGTGGCCCACACATGTGGAGAAGGACCTCAACCAACTTGGAGTGCGCAACTGGAGGCAGCTGGCGAAAGATCGTGCTGGCTGAAGATTTATGTTGGTTGAGGCCCAGGTCCACCCCGGAATGTAGCGCCACAAGAAGAAGAAGGCTTCCGTATCCATGAAAATCTAGCACCAGCGTTAAGTCGACATGTGTCAACAAAAAACAAGAAAAGGATAATTGTTGCTATATGACAATTCAGCAGATCGTCATATATGGGAACAATTCCAACTGTATATCAGGAACAGAAATAGGGATTGCAATTGCAAAAATAACAAATAAAATTGTTAATTTATTAATACTAAGCTCGGGCATTGCTTTTTTACAATGACTTACAAGGTGGGTTGTTCGAATTATAGAAATAATATTAATTGACTGAATTTAATTATATGAATGAATTAAGTTAATGGAAAATTGTTGAATATAATACAATAAAACTGAATAATTAAATGAACTAATTAATGAAAAATGAAGAAGAAGTTAATAAAGAAGGTAAAAACATTAAATAAGAGAAAAAAATAATAAAATTTAATTTGAATCAATCATCCCGGCCTCCTCTGAACTAGATCAGAAAACAGGTAACACAGCAACCTAGGTAATGGGGCGGGCGAAATTCCACTTCGTTGTCTCACCGATACCACTCGTACGCGTTCGTCTTTGCCTGGGATAACATCAATGATACGACCAAAAATTTAATGTGTGGGAGTGTGTGTGTTTAGCTCCTTTAAAACTGCTAGTGCCCCAATCTTGATGTTGGTTCCTGGTGTCCGCCATTTGGCCCGCTGTTAAAGCGACGTCAGATACTCTAGGTGCCACCGTCGCCAAAACTCTTGTACAGTGCTCTGTAGATGTTTGTAATGCTCTATTCGATTATTTCATATCCAACAAACATTAAAAAACACATAACACATAACACACATAACAAAACACACACACATAACAAAATAAAACATGTGTAACATTAAATTTAAATTAAAGGTCACTTAAGCAAATGAAGAACAAATAAATATTCTATCAAAGGGTGTGGAAACATACTAACCCTCTGTGTGCTCTTTACAAGTTCTTTAAGCTAACCAATGCTTATTTTGTTTCTATACCTTTCGGCTTCTATTTTAATCTATGTTCGTTTTTTTATTTCATTTTTAGTTTTAATACTCACCCAAGAGACCTTAAAAAAATTTGGGCAGTAAAGTTCTTAATTTAATTTAACGTAAACTAAAATAGCTTACTTTTTGGACATGAAGTGCATCGTTGGTAGCATTCCGACAAATGTCGCCATAATCGGTTTGTACTACCTTCAGGATCTATCATAGCAGACATAGAAATTGTGGTAGACCACGCTCGAGCATCCGTTTCCATTATGATGTCCAGTGTCTTGCGACTTAGAAACAACCGTGGGACCAGATAATACATCAGCATTCTAGCAAATACCTCATATCGACTATGATGTGACATAATTACATATTTTTATTATATTACATTAAACTTCAAAGTCTTGCATCGGCCGGTGAATTTCGACCTGTTGAATTTTTGGAACTAGCAGCGGATGACCAATGGCAGATACCTCGTTTATTAATGCTGAATCAGACAAGAAAATGATTCCGGTTTGGTCACAGTTTAGTTTGACTTTAGTACCTTCGGCGAAATGAACGACATAGAATTCATTTTGTTATGGTATATGGGTTTAAAGGTTCTGACAAAAATCGGCTGACAACTGGAGAAATGTTTTTCATTAATGTGCATTAGTCGCACGAGGCAATCGTTGTTGTTATTTTCTATGGAATTATCTAGACTGCAGTAAAATAGGGTACTGAGTTTCTTGTACTCGTATTTATTCTCTTCATATTGGTGTTTTATTTCTGACATAGCAACGAATGGTTTTTGAGGTATGAGGATTGTATTGTTTATATTGGGAATATGAATCATTTGATCGAGGTTAAAGAGTGTGGGGTACACTATAGGAATTTTAATAATAAAAACCATTTTGTCCAACATTTGCATAATACATTAAAATTTCATTTACCATGAATTTCAAATCTTCATGATTTTGTATACCAGGTTGTGAACGAGCCCTTATTTTTTTTTGTTTGTTTGCTATGACATCTGTATACAACAAGTCATTAAACAGACAACATCATATTTTTTCATCGTGTTAAAAATGTCGAATTTTGTACCAAAAAGTGATGATTTGCGGAAAGCATTAATTGTTTGTTTTCATTTAAAGAAAAGTGGTGCAGAGTCGCATCGAATGCTTGTCGAGGCATATGGTCATCATGCTCTATCAGAAGCAACATGCAAAAGATGGTTTCAACGGTTCAGAAATAATGATTTTGATGTGAGAAATGAAGACCATGGAAGACCACCAAAAAAGTTGGAAGACGCCGAATTGCAAACGATATTGGATGGAGATGACACTTTGAGTCAAAAGCAAATGGCAGCAATGTTAAATGTTGCACAACAAACAATTTCTGACCGTTTAAAAGCTATGGGAAAAATCCAAAAGTGTGGAAAATGGGTGCCACATGAATTGAATGAAAGACAGATGGAAAACCGAAAAAACACTTGTGAAATTTTGCTTTAAAAACACGAAAGAAAATCGGTTTTGCATCGGATTGTTACTGCAAATGAAAAATGGATTTATTTTAAGAATCCTAAACGGAAAAAATCATAGGTTAATCTGGGACAACCATCAACATCGTTTGAAAAACCAGATCGATTCGGCAAGAAGACAATGCTGTGTGTTTGGTGGGACCAGAAAGGTGTGCTGTACCACGAACACTTAAAACCTGATCAATTTGAACCATGCATTGATCGAGAAACGACCAGAATGGGCCAGAAGACACGGAAAGGTAATATTGTTCCATGGCAATGCAACTGCACACAGAGCAAAACCGGTTCAGGATACAATCAAAACACTTGGCTGGGAGCAGCTACCCCACCGGCCATATTCACCAGACTTGGATCCTTCCGACTACCATTTGTTTTCATCGAAAATTGGGTGTCTGATTGGTTTGCTTTAAAAGACGAACAATTTTATTGGTGTGGTATTTACAAATTGCCAGAAAGGTGGTCAAAATGTGTAGAAAACAATGGCCAATACTTTGAATAAAATGTTTTTACTTTCCCATTAATAATTAGTGTTTTATTTTCAAATTCATTTCATACCGGTATATCTTGTACATTTATGTGGCGCACCAATTCTGGCAAATGCGATGGCATTTTCTGAATTGCTCAGTTCATTTATATAAGGCAATGTTTGCGGCTGAATTGTTTTCCTCAATCAGGGGGTAACTTTAATTTTTTATGAGAGCTATCTGCGCAATAATTTCACCTTCATTTATCATATAATGAGTTCTATTATATTCTCTCATGCTTTGGGTATTAATTAAAATTTGATTTGGTTGTCATTAAGAATATCAATTGCGGTATCATATCGTTCTCCGTCTTGTGAATCTAAGTTTCCCGTTATGCTTTTAAACAGATTCTCCAATCCATTGATTATTCCGCGCTTTAATCTTTTGTTTATATGAAATGAGTTTAAATTTTACTTTATCAAATTTATTTGAAATTCAACCAATGCTTTCGATTTCTTCAAATTAATTAAGGATCTTATCTCCTTTTTAGACTTCTTCCAAATATTATAGGTTCGCAATATCGAATGTATTTCGTTCTCTATATCTGAGAGGTCATAGCTATGAATAAAGCTGTGATAGCTTTCTTTCACTTTAGAATTTCCGTGTGTTGAGAACTCGCATATAGTTCCTACTGTGGTATGAATGTCTCATACCACTGTACTCAATCTAATTGAATATTGCTCCCTTTTTCTCATTACTATGTTTAAATTTCTCATTATGCCACAAATATTCTCATTTCTCATTCAATAGGTGAAAGCTTTATGTGCTTTGTGTTAAAGCTCTAATTACATTATGTTAAAGCAAATGTTAATTATCTCTGTTAAATGATCTTGCTAAACTCATATTATGCTTATGTAAATACGTGCTGTATATCTTTAATTAGGTTCTCAATTTAAGCGAGACTACTTGGTTTCTTAAAAGCATGATCTCTTTTTCTTTTGATTTGGACTATCACCAAGGAAGGTTGTAATAATAAATATCAATATTTGTATCGTTTTTCAGCAAGTTTTTTTTTCTAATTCATACTTCTAATTTGTATCATCAATGGAAATAATTTCGCTTTTCACAACATATTTTTTGGTCCTTCGTCAAGCCGAATTTTTAACTACGAGTATATTCTAATTGTATTAATATTTATCAATCGTATAAATTGAAAATTTGGAAATATTTTTTGATATTTTGTGTGCATATAATAATACAAGTGTATATACATATATACGTATGCAAACCACGTGGTTGGTTAAATATAGTTGTGCCTGTGTATAAACTACTTAGATTTTTAAATATTCGTTTTTTTAAAATATTCGTGCTCGTGATTTGCAAACTCGTTATATGAATATCTTGAAGGTAAAACGTGGACACTTGACAGGGTGTATTACTCGAATAGAAACATTCGCAAAATGTTGCAATAGGACTTCCAGAAATTCATTTGAAAAGACTAGAGTATTCGTGGTCAGAGTTCGTATCTGACAGATAACTCGAATTATCGATTGACAACAATGAATCAGAAGATGAATTTTCCGAATACGAGGTAAAGTATGTCATGGCGCAGTCTAGTAATACGAAGGCTATGCGGGGAATTCAACGGTTTGAAAATCCTAAAGACAGTGAATCATCGATTAATAAATTAGCCAATCAGCAAAGTTCGCTATTAAAGATTCTAACTTCAAGTTTGAACTCTGTATCACTACCTAAATTGAATATTCCAGTATTCTCTGGGGATTACAAACAGTGGCCGACTTTTAGTGATTTATTTATCGATTCTGTTGACGCGAATTCGAGTTTAAGCTCCATGCAGGAATCTCATTATTTGAATTCTTTTCTTCACGATGAAGCCGCCGCAGTGATTCGTCATGTACGTATGACTGACGCTAACTATACAGATGCTTGTAAACGTTATTCTAAATGTCGCTCAAATTTTAGATGTAGAGCGTGTCACGTTCGGCATCATACATTGTTGCACTATCAAACATTGTCGCGTGATCCTAAAACTACAATCTCATTGTCTAACTCCTCGCCAGAAACATCTACATCCAAACCATCGCCTGCAACAACATCTTTGCTGACGTTGTGTTCATCGATTTCCGCTGGTAGTTCAATAAATTCGTCTCGTCATATTCATACTGTATTGCCTACTCCACATAGTCAAGATAGCTCTGGTGTCCTCCAAAGCATTCGATTGTTGCTAGACTGTGGATCACAAGTGTCCTTAATTACATAAGACATGGTCCTACGATTGGGTTTTGCTCGAAAATTCGTTGACGATAATAATAATAATAATTGTATGGCGCGACAGTATACAGAGGGACCTGGGCCTAGCTTGCTCATCAACTATTCGTGTTGTGCGCGCTGCTGTTCTATTACGAGTAATGAATATAAGAAAAGATTTAGTTATGTGCATTTCTTCAGCATATTTAGAAAATTTATCTATGAGTGTAAGCAATTTCTGACTTTTGACTGTACATGTATCTGTATGAATGATTTCAAACGGTTTACTTAGTGTTGGAACTAATTCAAATTTTTGCTTAGGAGGATTTCGATCATACTTCATTCTTTGTCATAAAGAAAAGTTGTTGATAGTTTTTGCTTCACTACTTCTAATATTAGGTCAATAGTACAGACGTTTAATTTCATTTTCAGTTTCCATGGTTGGAAATTCCTTCGTGAAATTGTTTGACAATATTGTTCTGATTGTCTGTTAGGTTAATATCTTCTAAAAGAATATTACATAGAATTAGATAATAGGTAAAGCTTTTGAATGTATTATTAAACAAAAATAGAATAGGATTCTCGTGACTTGTGTAAGCTGTACAATCGTCAGAGCAATTTAAATTATAGTCCTATATTAGGACTTTCACTTAAGTTTCCAAGAAGTGATTCAACATCAAAATCCCTAGTTTCATTCGCATTATATTCATTAATGTTTTACGAGACGATGCATCTGCATTTGAGTTTGTATTGCCTGTTTTGTAGTAAATGTTATAATTAAATTCATTAAGTCTCAAACGCCATCTTACTAATTTAGCAGATGGGTCTTTCATGGAACATTTCATAGAACAGCAAATGAAGTGGCTTTTGATCCGTAAAGATATTGAACCGTTTAGTCAACTACGACCACTGTTCCAATCCGGAATTTAATTTCCTGTGGTTATGACTCCATGCCCGTAAGCAGTTAATCCACTATTGCCTTATTTATAGAAATTCAAACCTGGATAGCAAATCTACTTCCAATGAGTTTGATGCGCTATCCGACTCCATCACAAGAATTGTATCCCTGTGTCCTCGTACTTAAATCGTTGTTGCGGGCGACTTCAATTCTTCTTGGCTTCGACATTCAGGCCAGACAACACCCGAAGGAAGGTATGTTGAAATCTTTCCGGAGGTAAGCAATTTGACCAGGCTTGTGAATGAGCCAACACGGATACCTGACATTAAAGGTCATACCGCCAACACCTTGGACCTATTTCTCAGATCTCATCCTGGGAAATACTCAGTTGATATACTGTCGCCTCTAGGCTCGTCAGACCACTGTGTCGTATCAGCCAATTTTCCATACTCGTCCCAATCAGTTAGGGAGCAAATCCCTGAAAGAACAGTCTGGCTCTACGAGAAAGGCAACTAGAGCGGCCTAAAACACTGTTTTAGGGAATTTAATTGGTCACTATGCTTCCTCGATGGTGACGTGGATGACTACAAAAATAATTTTGTCAGTTATGAAATCCTTCATTCCTCACAGAGTGAAGAGTATCAACCCGAAGATAAACGTGTGGTACGACTCGAGCTGCAAAGAGGCTATCAGGTTGAGAGAAATAAGCTTCCGGACTTTCAATGCCAACCCTTCTGAGGAAAACCGGAAGAAATTCAAAAGGGTCCGAAATGATTCTTCTTCTTCTTGTGGCGCTACAGTCCGGGGTGGGCCAGGGCCTCAACCAACATGCCTCTCCAGCTAGTACGATCTTTCGCCAGCTGTCTCCAGTTGCGCACTCCAAGTTGGTTGAGGTCCTTCTCCACATGTGTGGGCCACCTTAGCCTAGACCGTACTCTGTTGGGTTGTCCCAATGGCTCGGATTCAAAGACGTTTCGGGCCGGAGCAGTGGTGTTCATACGCTCTACGTGGCCTAGCCATCTTAAGCGTTGTATCCGTAGACGCTTGACCAGGCGCATGTCGCTGTACAGCCTATACAGTTCGTCATCAAATCTTCTCCTCCAGATGCCATCAACGCAAACAGGACCAAAAATCGCACGCAAAACTTCTCTCTCGATGAGACTAAGTGCTTCCTCATCCGTTCTCTCCATAAAGTAGGACGGGGATGATCAAGCTGTTATATAAAGCGAGCTTAGTCCTTCGAGACAGGACTTTATTACTCAATTGCCGCTTGAGCCCAAAGAAACAGCGATTGGCAAGAGTGATTCTGCGTTTGATTTCGATACTGATGTTGTCCATATTTACCACGGAGCCGAGGTAGACAAAGTCCTTGACTACCTCGAAGTTTCTGCTGCCTAGTGTAACGCTCTGTCCGAGACGTCGATGTTGTGTGTCCTTCCTTGATGACTGCATGTACCTCGTTTTGCCCTAATTAACCACCAGGCCCATTTTAGCCGCTTTCGCTTCAATGCCAACAAACGCCTCATTGACGGCTCGCTGTGTTCATCCAATCACGTCAATGTCATCAGCGTAAGCTAGCAATTGAACTGACTTCTGGAAGATCATGCCTCTGGTGTTGACTTGTGAGTTACGCACGATGTTCTCGAGGATGATGTTAAAGAAGTCACATGACAGTGCGTCGCCTTGTCTAAAACCTTTTTTGACATTGAAGGTCTCGGTGAGTTCGTTACCTATTTTGACGGAGCAGCGAGAGTTCTCCTTCGTCATCCTACACACTCTGACGAGTTTGGTAGGAATGCCAAAACTGAACATGGCACTGTATAACTCGTCTCTATGCGCACTGTCATATGCGACCTTAAAATCGACGAATAGGTGGTGAGTGTCGATTTGCACTTCTTGGGTCTTTTCCAGGATCTGATCGTAATATAAGGATCTGGTCTATTGTGGACTTCTCTGGTCTGAAACCACACTGATAGGGACCTATCAGGTCATGGACTAACGGTTTCAGACGCTCACACAATACGGCAGAGAAGATATTATATGCGATGCTGAGAAGACCAATCCCTCGGACTGCGCCAATAGTCAAAGTGGTCCTTTCTTGTGAACCGACCATGCTTTCCTCCGACCATATCTTACAGATGAGTTGGCGCATGCGCCCAACTAGGTCATCTCCAGCTACTTTAAATAGTTCTACGGGCAGTATATCTACTCCAGCAGCTTTGTTCGACTTCAGCTTGCATATTGCTATCTTCACCTCGTCTTAGTCAGGGGGACGGAATTCTCGTCTATCATCATCTAAATTGAGTGGAACTATCTGCCTAACAGCGGAATTGGCGCCGTCATCGCCATTAAAAAGTCTGCAGGAATGAACCTTCCAGATTCTCAGCACAAACTGCGACTCTACCACGAGTTGTCCATTTTGATCCCGGCAGGCTTCGGTCCGAACTTTGTATCCTCCGGATAGTTGTTTTACCTTTCGGTAAAACTTTCGGACTTCATTCCTGCCATAGCACCTTTCCATTTCCTCGACCGCGCGCTTCTCATGCTACTTCTTTTTCCTTCTTAGAAGCCGGTGCTCTTCCCTTCTTCTCTGTTCGAAGAGCTCACGAACAGCCCTCGTTGTTCGATGCAGCGTCGCCTTATAGGCGTCTTGTTTGACTGCATGTGCTAGCCTGCACTTGTCGTCAAACCATGGGTTCCTTCTGGGTGGTGACGTAAAACTCAGCACATCAGTGGCAGCTTCTTGGATGACAACGCTTCCAGTCTTTTTCTATGGTTAGTGCAGGCAGCGTTGAACTCTGAGTGAGTTTCAGGGAGACTCATTCGGCAAAGTTCGCAGCGATTATAGCTCTCCGACGTCAAACTGTATTGTCTCGACTCCGTTGATCTCTCGATATCCAGGTTCATATCTTGGCTACAACAAGGTGATGATCCGAATCAATGTTTGCACCTCAGAAGGTCTGAAGTCGATCGCAATGTGATCAATCTGACTGACGATCGGGAAATCGCCAGGTTCCTTTGTGAATGTTTAGGTGTGGGAACCGCGTGCTAGCCACAGAGAGGTTCCACCCAGAGGCGAAATCCATCAGCCTGAGCCCGTTTCCAGATGTATTGTCGTGCAGGCTGTGTTTACCGATGACTCTAGCAAAGATGTCCTTCTTTCCCAGCTGAGCGTTGAAGTCTCCTAGAACGATCTTGGTGTCGTAGCTAGGCAATCGATCGTATGTTCTTTCTAGGAGATCATTGAAGCCATCCTTGGCGTTGTCATCCATCTCCTCTGTCGCGGTGTGAGCCCAAATCAGGCTGATGTTCCAGAATTTAGCCTTGCTGCAGATTTTTCTATTTTATTTATTTTTATTTTTTATTCTATTTCATATACATTATAAGAATATTCTACAAATAAGCAATGGTTAAGATATATGAAATAGTTAGGAACACTCCGTTTTCAAAAGACAAGTGTCGAGTATACCATCAGATACAACTTTAACTTTAGTAATATTTGCTGATGGGTCAATTTATATGGATATATGGTAAATAAATTCAGTTTACTTCAATTACATAAGAATGTAGTGCAATTAAATAAATAAAAATTCGATTTAATGATTGAGAAAAGAAAAATGAATACAATGCAAGAAAAGGAAAAAAGAAAAAGTGAAGAAACAAAAAGTGAAAAAAGAAAAAGTGAGTTGAGTAAGAGGGTTGAAGCACACCAAAACATTTATTAGGTTATGACATGTAACAAAGAGTCAACTAACGCAAAGTTTATTGAGAAGAATATATATTAGATCAGATCAGATATCAAGAATATATATCATATCTTTCAGATCATAAATTAAGTGGTAAATTATTAAACAATCGGGGAGCAGTAACCAGATAGAAATGTGAAAAGTGTATTTTTTTTGCAACAGGTAATCTCGCAAAATATAGGTTATTAACACGCAGGTTATGGGAATCACACCACATTGAGAAAAGATGGCCGGATCTACCAAAAAAAATTAAGAACTTTGTAATAATAAAGATGCCTCAGAGGTAAAGTATTAAGATTCTTAAATAAATCAAAGGAATGCGTCCTACGGTTAATTTTAAATAATATACGAATCGCGTTCAAAACTTGAATAAAATATTTTGACAGATAAGTAGTATGATCCTTCCAACTAAGTTTATTATCTAGAATGATCGCTAAATATATAAAGCTATCTACATTTTCTATCACAAAACAATCAGCAGAACAATTGCTATAGCAGCTAAAGGATACTTCATCAAGAGAAAGGGTATGTAGATTATATTTAGTGCAACTAGGCGAGTGATAAGTAAGCAATACATCTTCTAAAACAACTCCAGAGATGTTGAGAATCATAAATTTAGTCTTGTGGCTAATTATACGTTTATGATAATGATACCACTTACGCAGAATATCCAAATCATAATTCATGGAAGCATATAAAGTAAAATAATTTGATTCAGTGTACGATATGGAGATGTCATCGGCAAAAGCTGTTACTTTACCTTTAAAACGTTGAATGAAAAGTGTACTAACATAGATTAAAAATAAAATAGGACCCATAACCGAACCTTGGGGAACGCCTTAATTTATTACTTTCTCTTCACTCAAAGTATTTTTAATTTTGACCATTTGCTTACGTTCTTTTAAATAAGAAGCGAACCAATAGAAAATAATAATAATAATAATTGTTGGCGCTACAGTCCAAAGGGGGACCAGGGCCTAGCTTGCTCATCAACTACTCGTATTGTGCGCTCTACTGTTCTCTCCCAAGTAGAAGGGACCTACAGTTTTTTGCCGACTCCGAACGGCGAAATTTGAGAAACTTTCTTAGACAGTTATTACTCTTTGAGTGTTGTCAGCAGCTCGAAAGATTGGTGTTGAGCTGGGAATGGAACCTAGACCCGTATGAGGCCTGTGAGCGTCGCACTCTATTCACTACACCACGGGGACCACAAAACCAATAGAAAATACTCCCTCGAAAACCTAACATATATCACTTATGCAGTAACTTTGAATGATCGACCATGTCAAATGCCTTAGTTATATCAATAAATAGTCTCAGAGTTATTAAGTGATTGATATGATTCACTACATAGCTTCAAAACAGCATTCTCATTAGATCTTCCCTTCTGAAACCATATTGAGAATCTCTTAGGAAGTTGATTTTGTCTAAGAAAGATACCATTCTAGTTTTCATGCATTTTTGAAAAAAGTTTGCAAAAATAGGTAAGAGGGAGATAGGACGATAATTATTGAGAACAGTGGTTTCACCCTTTTTATGTAATGGAATAACAATAGCTACTTTAAGTGCATCAGGGAAAACGCCTTTTTGTTGCTAAGGTTCTATATATATGTCAGGACATCAGAAACATTAAACGAAATTTGCTTTAAAATTTTACAAGATATCATGTCATTTGATGGAACCTTAGCAAAACGTCTATACGTTGACTATTATTTGTGATGTGGTGCTTAAGTTTCTTCAGAAAGAAATCAAATGCTAATGAAGGATCGTCAGTATTAGAAACTTTTTTTGATTGAACATCAAATCGTGATTAAGTTTTCAAAATTAATTTTATTAACAGAGTTAACAAAACTCGGTTTATGTCTAGACATTTGACATTCAAGTTGAATTGTGGTTAAGCAATGATCTGTAATTTTAATATCAAATACTTCTGAGTCAAAAGCAGTAGTATTGTTCTTATGCAATCTTATGATCTAAGCATGATGATTCTCTAGTAGGTTTGTTTACCTAGGAATAGAAACCACAAGACGATAGAACCGCCAAAAAGTTATCAACTTCAGAAAAATTTGATAATATATTAACATTAAAGTCACCTAAGAATTAATTTGGAGGGGATGAGTGTAATCTGTACATTCCAACAAAATTATACTGAACTCCATTTGATTTAAAAGTCAGACGAATTAAGTCAACACTTTTAAGGTTAAGTATTAGGACGCCACATACAATATCACTTCTATAGAATACTGCCACTCCACCTGCTGAATAAGAGTTATTGCAAGAAGCCGCGAATGTAAAATTAGGGATGTTATAATTAGAAATTTCATAATCATAAATCCACATTTCAGAAAGAAATATGAAATCTGGTAAATGATCAAGAGAAGCAAGTTGAGTTAGAAATACATCAAAATTTTCTCGAAGACTATGTATGTTTTGGTGAACTGCCAAGAACTCAGAATAATTCATTATGTACGGATGGTTACTACAAAAACAATTATTAAAATTATTTTGAGAAAAGCAAGTACTATTTTCTCTGTTAAAATTATGAGAATTTAATGAGATTGATTTATTCATAATAGTTACATAATTGAAAGAATGGAAATTAAGAAATGTTAAAGCCATTTTTTGCAAAATCCTCATAATTACTCAGATTTATTGCATTTGCTCTTTTTTAATAAACACGAATGAATTTCTTATCCCCACATATTTACGTTTATTTTGAGCCTTAAGCTGCTTGACTTTCCTCAAAAGAGATCTTGTGTACGCAGTAAGGCAGTCGTTAATGAAAATACGTGAGTTATTTTTGTCAGCCACAATTTTCAATTTTTTTGCTCTTAGAGTTTTCATTAACTCCATCTTCCGAAAGAGAGAGGTGAACTTCATAGTCACTATGGGTGATTTTTCTTTTTTTTTAAATGCATTTTTATTCTTATTAATCCATTTTCTTACCTGCTATACAAAAATATTTAAATCTAGCTTACTAATATAATCTACTGATCTTAATTCAAACTTACTGACTCTTCACGAGTACTCTAAGCTAATCTAGGTTTTTTTGCTTTGTGCTTTTCGGCTTCTTATATATGTATTTTAATTTAGCGCTTAAATCTATATACATTTTTTTTAATTTCCTCCAAGATTGTTCTTGTCTGATTCTTGTTCTTAACCTAACTTACGTAACTATGGAATCTAACTAAACCTAAACTTGTAACTATATAGAATTAAATAAGGCTAAAACTTACCAGATGTACCGGTATGAAATGAGCGTTTTTTTTTTTGAAAATAAAACATTAATTATTAATGGTTAAAGTAAAAACATTTTATTCAAAGTTTTGGCCATTGTTTTCTACACATTTTGACCACCTTTCTGGCAATTTGTGAATACCACGCCAATAAAATTGTTCGTCTCTTAAAGCAAACATTGCTGCCATTTGCTTTTGACTCGAAGTATCATCTCCATCCAATATCGTTTGCAATTCGACGTCTTTAAACTTTTTTGGTGGTCTTCCACGTTCTTCTTTTTTTCACATCAAAATCATTATTTCTGAACCGGTGAAACCATCTTTTGCATGTTGCTTCTGATAGAGCATGATCACCATTGATTATCTGTGCCCGTAAAACTATACGGACGCGTCTACTAGGACATATGTATTGGTGGACCTTTTTTGGATTTTGTTATGTATTATTTTTTTTTTTTTTTTTTGTAAAAGGCTTTACCTTAACCTCTGTGAGTTGACCTTAGTGAATCAACTATCCTGCCTTTTGCTTTAAGAAGTTAGCGGCATCGAAAGCAGATTCTGGTGTAACCACCAGTAAAAAAGCCGTTCCTTTGCAGATACTGAACTGTCGCGGGCAGAAATCGCTCTACTGAACCCTAGGAGTTCCTCGTGGCTGCGAGCGACGTCCAGCTGGTATTGAAGTCGCCTTTCTACTGTTCGGCATACGACATGGAAGATGATAGGGCAATCTTCCCTATCTTGTATCAGGCATATAGTGTCCAAGTATAAAAAAGCTTCAGGTGGAATGAAGCCGTTTAGACGCACCCGTTTATGGTACATGTCATTAGGGTAGTAAGCCCCAAAGATCAAAATGTTAAATGAAGTCATGCCTCGAGCAGTGTGACTCCGAATCAACTTAATAATAAAATTATCTATCCTTATAAGGTTTGCCTCGTTGTACAGAACCTCGTTGGGGTAGAATTTCTTGTACTGAGATTCTGGTGTTCGATATAAACGAAGACAGGCTCGAAGGCACCGCCTCTCGAACACCCTCATCTTTTCCATCTGGGGTATGATGCCTCCTTGCAGAGGTTACATTTCATATTACTTTAATTCGGTTTTGCAAGCGATATTTATAGTGACATTTGAAATTTGAAGCCAAAACAAAAATTTAAAAAATGATGACATCAACTCGAAGATCTTGTTCCTGGAAGTCATTATCACATCTCGTACCCTTGTGTAAACAATGTTTGAGTGTTTAGTCGATCATAAAAATTGGGCGATCAATATATCATTAAGTTATAAAGAGAATAAGTTAAGTTCTCAAATCATGCAGACAAATTTGTTTGACGCTTATGTGACATTTCGTTTTAACATAGTAAGTCTGTAGTACTTTATTTCTCATGCGTTTGCTTGCAACTACACATCCTTATATCTAACCTTATAAGGTTTGCCTCGTTATACAGAACCTCGTTGATGTAAAATTTCTTGTACTGGGATTCTGTATATTTCTGGGCCATGTAGCAGATTACCTTCACCCTGGTGTCAAGTTGACTACTGTATAACAGCCCTCTTGCCATACCGAAACCATTCCTAGCTCTGGTCAGAGCTGTATCTACATGGACACCACCATGTCCAACCGGTCCAACCAGATGCCTAGATATCTTACTACACTTTTCACGGCCAATGGCCGTCCCAGTGGGTCAAATATGCCGAACTTGTGGCAGTTCATTTTCGTGTCTCTTGAGGCTCTGGACAACGGAGTTCTGAAAAGAATAGTTTCACACTTCTGGTAATCGTCGCAAAATAGTTGAATCGCATCGAAGTCACTCTCCGTTTATTTGTCCTACCTTCGGACTTGATCTGTACGCGATTAAATCATCGGCAAACGCTAAAATGTTAGGCATAGAACCTATAAGATCGCTAGTGAATATAGTGAACAAGTTCGGCGAACCCACCGCCCCTTGTTGCAACCCAGTTTTTATGTGGAAAACAGTTGAGAAAATTTCGTTGGCATTTTTCACAACGAATTTCTTACCTATAACCATGTCATAAATCATATACAGCAATGTTCTATGAATGTCGAGCCTGTCTAACTTGAGGAAAAGACCTTCTAACCATACGGTGTCGCATGCTTTTTCCTTGTCAATCAGGCAGGCTCCTGTGCACTGTGTTTTGTTTCTATTCCATTGAATGTCGGAAACCAATTCAGACGCGGCATGAATGGTGTCGTGCCCCGCCCGGAAGCCAAATTGGTTTTCCGGTATTAATTGCTTTTCCTCAACCTATTCTTTCAGAGCTCTAATGTCTTTCTTCTCGAATACCTTGCTTATGCACGGAAGAAGATTTATAGAACGGAGATTCGTCGGGATGGAGGTATCTTTGCCCCGTTTTGGAATGGGCTGACCACAGCTGTTTTCCAATGCGCCGGGTAATATGCATTACTCAGCGCATTGGTGAACAGAGTTGTGTAAATTAAATAACCAGAGATTATTATTTAAAAAAATAAATTTATTCGGGCAGCGTGCCCCCGTACAAGTATAAACTAAGGCTAAAATACAATGATTCTACGTCTACCTTAAATACTATTCCACATGCTCCAAACATGCACCCAGCAGCTAGCAGGTTCCCACAGGTGCTCTCCGATTACCGTCGCGGTACGTGATGGAATGCACATTATTGCACAGGTGTCAGATGGTCCAGACATTGTGTCAGCATTTTGGGGTTTTGTGGGAACAGAGAATGGTAACTGGAGAATTGAATATTTCTGTTCTTAACTCCTCCACCCTTAATTTCGAACGCCTTCGTTCGATGGTACTGATCTTATGTGGCGTGATAGGTCTTCTATTCCAATGACTAAGGATGAGATGGTTCAGGCTCTTCGTTCGTCTTCTTATTTCCTCGTTCTTGTTTTAGTCGGAGATACCAATAAATTATTGCTAGCGTGATCAGGATTATTACCAGGCTTGGGCTGATGATTAAATTTAGTTTATTGTTGATTTTCAGCAGACTTATTTGTTCTGTCCCATTGACTTGCAATTCCTAAAGCATTTCCAAAGACAATACTTCTTCCATGTTCTTCTTGGCTGATGTAGGTTGTAGAATTGCGGGTAACGGCTGATGGTTAGTAACTTCTTCTTCTCGAAATGATCTACCATTTATTTCAACTGTGGTATTAACGTGCTTTATGATGAAGGTGCCTTTTAACTTCAGGGTGTCGTTGTTGATGTTCACGGATCCATTAAATTGATTGAGGAAAATAATCTTTGGTGAAATTTCTTCGATGGTGGGTATTTGCTGATTGTTTATGATGACGCTTGATGGGGTTTGGCTCCTTAAGAGGTTTGGAATGCATGTGGTGTTGCTTTTTTCTACAAGATAATCTCTACTACAAATTACATGTTCATTAAACGACTTACAATTACTTTTTATGCCAAACAGGTTTTTGTCACATTTAATAATTTTGTCAAAGGTGATGTTATTAATTTGTGTGCCGAATTTTACGGCCTTAATAAGTAAGAGGTTACATATATGTTTACTTATAGTCGGTAAAGTAAAGATATACAATATATTCTTATTATCTGAAGCAATTTTAACGTTGGCGAATTCGAATGCTTCGTCCATACTGGTAAAAGGAATTTTTTCTGATCTTAACAATTGTTCTGCTATGCTTGTTTAAGAATTGCTTAAAATAAAGGAGTTGACAATATTGGCTTTAGTCCAGTGGATCGAATAACCTACATTAACAATTTTTTCTTTTATTAGCTTTAACTTATACATAATTTCAATGAGAATTTCCTCTTTATTTCCCCTTTCTTCTTTCACAATTTTGAAGATTTTGTTTGTCATATTCGATATTTTGTTAATTTTTGCTAGTGTCAATTGCTTAATTATGGTTTGCCTATTGTTGTTACTCAAGACATTGTTAATTTCTTCCTTTAAAACTTCATGGTCGCGTCGATCTGGACTGCCCGCTATCCACTTCCAAGTGCTCCCTAGAAAGTCTAATGACCGTCTGTTCTTCTTATTTGGCTTAAGTCTCGCTAGTTGGTTCTTGATTTGAATGATCTCAAGGGATAGTATATGCCAAAGAGGATGACCATCTGTTGAATTTGTTGTAAGTAGTTCTTCCAGTTTTATCACTAAAGTTTGATAAGCTTCAAGATCGATTACATGAATTATTTTAAATCGCCCATTCTGAATTCGTGCGGTACCAATGTTTACTTTTACTAACTGAGAATTTGAGTAGTCTAATATTTGAGTTTCCGAAACAGAGGATGAAATTAGCAGCAGATACGTTCTTTAAAGAGAGAAATATTAAATTTTAATGAGACTTTGCGAGACAATTTTCCCGGATTTTGTAAGAATGGTGGTGTTCCTATCTGCAGCAACAATCTCTTTTTTATAACGGGGTTATAATTTGTTACCGTTTCTTTTATTAATCCTTACGTAGACATTTTTGCCACTTTCGTATACTCTTGGCGGGGTTTTCTTTTTATTATGATATTCCAGATCGGCATTTTGTTTATGTTCTATTTTCCTGCCGCTCCTTCTCAATTTGCTCTAAATCATAATTTGGATTCCTAGCGAAAAACCTGTCACTGAGTGGATCGAATTATTATACTCATAAACGGATCTGTCTTATAATTCGGAACACGTAATATGTGCTTTTTCGGATTTAAGACAACGCATTATTTCTGAAAGACCTTTCTATCTGACCACTTACGGAGCTAGAGTATGGAGGCGCCTTGAATACCCTAATGTTAAATTGGTTTTCTAGCATGGAGGTAACGGAATTCGCACTGAATGATTTCTCATTATCAAAGACCATTGACTCTGGTGAGCCGAATGAAATGATCAGTCCTCTTAATGGTTCCTTAATGTCCTCAACTGCTCTTGACTTCACAATCCTTGTCTGATCATACTTAGAGAACTTATCGATTCCTGTTAAAATAATATGTTTGTCTGCGAAAAATAGTTCGACATGCAGAATCCGGCCTGGATAACTTGGGATAGGGGTCGCTTGCAACATTGGCCTATCAGGATGCCGGTCGTACTTATTACTCTTGCATACTTGACATTGCTTCACAAATGTTTTTATTTTCGATCTCATTGGCGGAAAATAGCATCTATGTAGCAATTGAAGTTTGTTTTCGCGACTGTTGCGATGCGCACGATTGTGTTCTTTAATAATGTCAGTTTCCTGTTCGGATTCTGTGCAAAGATCTTGGACAAAATTTTTAGAGAAACGAACCCTATATTGGATAAATTGTATGGGGTATAGTTTTTGCATTTCATCAAGAATTGCTTCTTCTGCTTGTAGTTCATTCGTTAATGATGGATTTAGGTAGCTTTTTAAGATATATATAAGTTTATCTTCGGAATATTGCGGTTCAACTATGATGTGACGATGATATGTTGGGAAAACGATCTGAAATTGATAAGAAGGAACTTGGCCTAAATTTAAAATGATCTGATTCCCAAAGACATTTAAGGGTTCTCTCGCTAACTGTATAGCGTTTGGTTTAGAGCTCTCGTTACTACATCGGGTTACTGTCAAAACGTTTACACAAGAAGGTTCTGTTCTGCACAGGCGCTCTGGAAAGGGCATCCGCCACTACGTTGGTTTTACCAGGCTTATACTTCATTTCGAAATCATATTCTTCCAGCCTAGCCTTCAACCTCTTGATTTTCGCATTGTTGTTATTGCTGCTTAAAGCAAATGTAAGAAGCTGGTGATCGGTAAATATTCGAACTTTCACTGAACCGTAAAGGTAAATCCTGAGTGAGTTTAATGCCTAAATAATGTCCAACATCTCTTTCTCGTTGGCAGCGAAGTTCTCTTCTGTTTTACTTAACGTCCTCGAGATGGATTGCTTAAGTTTGTTAAATGCCACCACAGCTTCTGGGTTAAGTTCTACCGTTTGCTTAGGGGACTGTGATTTCGACACACGTCCATCATCCCCCTTAAAAGTGCCGTCAGGGGTTTTGCGAGCTTCGCATAGTTTCTGACAAAGCGCCTATAATACCCCGAAAGGCCAAGAAAAGATCTTAGTTCTTTCAAAGTTTTAGGATGTGGAAAAATAACGATGGATGAAACTTTCCCGGGATTAGTCTTAATTCCGTTTGCTGATATGAGGAATCCCAAAAATTCCACCTCTGTTTCAAAAAATTTACACTTTTCTATTTGAACCTTCATGTTTGCTTCCCGTAAAGTATTTAAAACGGCTTTTATAGAAAACGAAGTTTTTTCAATATCGGACTCCTTCCTTCAGGTCGAGAATGGTGAAAAATTTGTTTTTGCCCAATTTTTTTTTTTTTTTATAATTGACGCGTGCAAAAGGGGTTGCGAGTACCCTTAAGTGACCGGATCAAGTCACAGCACGGGCCGAAGGTATAGAGGAAGAGAGGGAGAGGAGGTACCGATGCACATTGGTTTTAAATGCCTGTGGATTGTAATGAGGAGGAAAAATCGAGCTGGGAAGAGCATTCCAGATTCGTGTAGTGCGGCTAAAGAACGAGTCTCTGAATTTGACTGTAAGTCCGAAAGAGAGCTTGAGGGTGAATTGGTGGACATGTATTGCAGGTGAATTCTTGAAGGTGATGAATGCAACTGGATAATTCTTCTGAGCATTTCTAGTTAAAATAGCGATAAAAGAGTGACAACGATGCGACACTACGTTGGTTTTCTAACTAGTCAATCGACTTCGCAATATTACTGCCATCTATAAGTTTTATCGCTCGCTTTTGAATTCTATCCAGCAGGTGCAGGGAGGTCTTAGAAGCACCTGACCAAATAGAAGCGTTATACTCAATTTTTGGGCGTATGTAGGCCTTGTATATTGTAGCCAGATCAGAGGAGGTGAAGTACTTCTTGCATCGTTTAAGGAAGCCTAGACATTTCGCAGCATTTTTGGCGACCTCAATTGCCCAATGCCCAATTGAGCAATGACGTCGTTAATGTCCGGGATTGGATACCGATCAGAAATTGTAACAGCATTCAGTTTTCTATAATCTATTACCATTCGATACTGCTTAGCGCCAAAAGAATCTGGCTTCTTCGGCACAATCCAAACGGGAGCGTTGTAGGGCGACCGTGAGTAGTAGTAGCTCTTGGACCTGCTTCTCGACTTCCGATTTCAAAGACATCGGAAAGGAGTAATGACGGCTATGAATGGGGTCCTGAATGGGGAATGGTTACTACGAAATATCGAATTTAACAACATTTTTTGCTGTGAAGTGAGATGATCGATTTTTACATTAAATGAATTTATGTTTAAGGAGTTAACAGACTGGGACTTCAATTGTTTAATTTGAATGTGGACTTTGTTGAGAATTCAAATGTAGCTTTCCTTTTTGTAGATTACTGCGGATAGCTCTTTTAAACTATCGTTGCCCAGAATTCCATGAAAAGTAGATGGAGAGGGTAAGAAAAAAAAAAATTCAACGGAACGTCTTTTAAACCAAATAGATTTATTAGTGTATGCTGGCTAACCTCGACATCGCCAGCTATTGGTCTTGCTTATAATATATATGATGGTTTGGAATGGGTTTAGCAACTACATCAGGTTTTATATAATTCGTGCTAAACCCAGTATCAATTAGAAACTCAAGCTTTTCTCCACCTCCTGCCCTATGGAAGAAGCCTAATCTAAAAAATGGATGTCTGTGCAATCAATAAGAGGTAAATTATTGTCACTGGATGGTGAGTGATCGAAGAATCACTTCGCCATTTCAAGAGTTTGCTCAAAGTCAATCTCCGAATGGCTTGATGAGTGGGTATTCTGATAGCCAAGTGGTTGTTCCAGAGATGGTTTGATGTGAAAGTTCTGCTGCGGATGACCCATGGTGTCCTCTTGAATAAAGTTACTCTGTTGTTGTCCAGAATATTGCGGTTTGTTTTGCCGATGACTAAATTTTGATTGGGCCGAGTGTCCCTGAGTTATTGGTTCTGTTTTCATATGCGGTCCGCCATTATTCGGATATTATTAATTTCCGAAGTTAATTGGAGTTTGCCTTGTATTATTGGATGGGATAGTTTTGCCACCTTGAACTAAGGGCACCATCTGGAACTCTAAGGTTGCCAGATTGCGCTTGTCTGCATAATGCATTGCCAAGCAGCGCGAGATACTGGTCCAGTTAAGTGGAGTATTAAAGGAATCTTAAAGGAGTTATCTTGTTCCGTATTATATTCAGTATCCCAAAGTACTTTGGGGTACCCTTCAAAGATTCGAAGGTATCAAGGATTCTATCTACGCTCTTTCTCCATGTGCTTAACTCACTAGGATCACCCGAAAAGTTTCGGATACTACGGACAATATCCGGAATGGTGTCTAATGCGGATAGCCTACTTTGATGTGCTGGTTTTATTGGTTGATCACAAC
This sequence comes from Eristalinus aeneus, assembly GCA_955652365.1. Classification (NCBI taxonomy): domain Eukaryota; kingdom Metazoa; phylum Arthropoda; class Insecta; order Diptera; family Syrphidae; genus Eristalinus; species Eristalinus aeneus. The sequence continues at coordinate 5,360,469 of OY019135.1, forward strand.
CTGGATCTAAGCATAAGTTTAGTACGTCTTGAATGATTGTTTGTCCACGCTTAGCGATGGACGCAATAAGGCAGTCTAATTCTGGGGTTTGAGGTAAGGCAGATGAGACGCTATGTATGGCGGATGGGGCCTGCGAGGCAGGACCTACACTTGGCTGAATGGTTGAGCTTGTTCTTGGAACCGAGGGCTGTTCTGGCTGCACATTTTGTGCATCAGCTTGACCTCTTGTTAGGACCATTTTGTTTGAAAATGTTTAATTATTTTTATTCGAAATAACCTTTATGAATGAGGGAATACACTCACACTTTTTGAGACAAAAAGACACACATTTTGTATAGCGCGTTAGAATGGCCGCCGTGGCGTAGTGGATAGAGTGCGACGCTCACACGCCGAAGGGTGTAGGTTCGAATCCCAGCTCAACAACAATTTTTCGAATTTTTCACGGCACCACCTCTTTCGAGCTGCTGACAACACTCAAAGAGTAATAACTGTCTAAGAAAGCTTCTCAAATTTCGCCGTTCGGAGTCGGCAAAAAACTGTAGGTCCCTTCTACTCGTGAGAGAACAGTAGCGCGCACAACACGAGCAGTTGATGAGCAAGCTAGGCCCTGGTCTCCCTGTGGACTGTCGCGCCAACAATTATTATTATTAGAATTTTGAAATTTTTAGATGAAAGATGAAAATTATAAGTAAATGAAAATATGGAAAAAGTAAATGCTTATTCTATACAGTATTACACATATAAAAAATTATAGTTATTCTTCTTTAAATAACATCCGTATTCTCGTATTTTTAGCTTATTTTTTCTAATCAAAGTGCAAAATATTATTAAGTATTAATTAATATTTCATTCTTTATGCACATTCTTAGTAAAAAAAACTCTTACTAATTTTTTATTCTTTGTCTACGTTCTTATTTAAAACATTTGTAATTTTTCCTTTAAGCTTTTCTTTCTTTTTCTTATAAATTAAAATAATAACATATCATTAATTAAATGAAGCAAAAATTCCTTACAGAAGAAACAGCAATGTATTCAGCATGTGCATGTTGATCTTCGTCTCGGGGAATTCTTGTGAGTCCGTTTTTCCAGGATCGGGTGGTGCGGCCAGCTTTTTCCCAAACGTCCGTTTTGCCCACTGTCAAACACTGCATCTCGGGGAATTCTTGTGAGTCCTTTTTTCCAGGATCGGGTGGTGCGGCCAGCTTTTTCCCAAACGTCCGTTTTGTCCACTGTCAAACATTGCAGCTACTTGAGGTGACTGGTTCACTGTGGCCTACTCCGGGGCCTTTAAGTTCACCACTACACGATATGAGGCCGATAGGCGTGAGGGGATTCTAAACACTGCGGCTACTTGAGGTGACCGGTTTAGTACGTGTTTTGTTCGCGAGGGGCGCGGCGGCTTCTTGAGGCGACTAACTTCTTTATTCGGCGATAGCACAGCCGTTGCTTGAGGCGAACGGCCTCCACGTTGGGCGCTAATTAAATAATCAGAGATTATTATTTAAAAAAAATCTTTATTCGTGCAGCGTGTCCACTTACAAGTAAAAACTAAGACTAAATTACAATGATTCTACGTCTACCTTAAATACTATTCCACATGCTCCAAACATGCACCCAGCAACTAGCAGGCTCCCACACAAGTCTGACACAAGTCAGCATTTAGTTTTGTGGGAACAGAAAATGGTAATTGGAGAATTGAATATTTCTGCTCTTAACTTGTATACGTCCACCGCCTCAGGGGGTAGATGGTGCAGAGCAATTGTTGGTATCCCCTCTATTCCCACTGACTTCTTCTTCTTCAGTGAGTTGAGGATACCTTGGAGTTCGTCTTTAGAAATAAGGATGGAGTTGTTTCCATTATCGGCTACGACATTATTTGCCGGAAGATCGTCACTGAATCTGGTGAAACCAGGGTTCTCGGATCGCCATTGACTAATTTCATTCCGCAGGCACCTTCTCCTGGGGATCCTCGACTACGAAAAAGTCGTTGTCAAGCACTGCCCTATCTGGATCGATCCCAACTGTTGTCAGTAGATTCGAATTGTCCGCTGTTCTGATAAGTCGAACACGTTGGATGTCATTATGGTCTTTCCTCCGAAAGTTTTTATTTACTTGCGGGAACATGCTCGGGCCGCCGTGGCGTAGTGGGTAGAGTGCGACGCTCACACGCCAAAGGATCTAGGTTCGATTCCCATCTCAACACCAATTTTTCGAATTTTTCACGACACCACCTCTTTCGAGCTGCTGACAACACTCAAAGAGTAAGAACTGTCTAAGAAAGCTTCTCAAATTTCACCGTTCGGACTCGGCAAAAAACTGTAGGTCCCTTCTACTCATGAGAGAACAGTAGCACGCACAAAACGAGCAGTTGATGAGCAAGCTAGGCCCTGGTCTCCCTTTGGACTGTAGCGCCAACAATTATTATTATAACATGCTCGGCCTGTTGGATTGTACAGCCCGAATCTTATTGCCCCAATACAAGCTTAAAGCTAGTCTGAAATTATGTTTGGTTAACTGTTGGAATACTTTTATCTGAGATTTCAGAGAGCAAATTTCTACACTCTGTGGGTCCGTAAACCACCAGTACAAGAGTTTAAGTCTTGACAGGAGTCTACTTTTTTGCACGTGAAGTGCATCGATAGTAGCATTCCGATAAATGTCGCCATAATCGGTTCGTGCTACCTTCGGGATTGTTTTGTTCGTTTAATGGCTTCGTCCATTTATCTGAGGTACCCATCAACCTCTTCGTTCTTTAGGTTTCTGTTCGTAGGAGGACTGATCGTAGGAGGACTGACAATCGTACATATTTCTCTGACTAAGGTTCTAGAGAAACGTGGCTAGCGTGCCTTATTGTTATTATAAGGATGCGTTTGGGCATATTCCTCCAGTTCCTCCAGCTTATTCGGGAGCTGTATTTCCGCGGCGAGACCACAGTGATCACTGTCGTACTCGACCGTAATTAAACAGTTCCTCGTGTGTCGATCCACGTTTAACGTAAGTTGTCTGTCTATTATCATCACATCCGCTTCTAGGAAAGGGTGGTCTATCAGTTGCAAGCCGATCTAGCTTGAACTCGATATTGTTCTGCTCCCTCCACTCTAAGAGAGCGCTTCTTCTCTCATTCGGAACACTGTTATCCCATTCACCATGCTTATCGTTCAAATCTCCGGCTAAAATATAGTAATTTTCTTCTGACTTTAATCGGAGGCTAGAAAAGAGAGATTCTAGCTCCGAAAGAAAGTTAGGATTTTTGGGGTTCTGATGCATAGGCAGCAATCACAAACAACTTCTTTCCACCTTGGAGAGAGATGCGTGCGACCGCTGCTTCTAGCACACTAAATCTACGTACATCACTGCTATATACTACCTTATGATAAATGTTATTTTTTATCAAGAGAGTGACCCCACCACCTCGAGTGGATTTTTGGGGGTAATTTTGGGGTAATTTTTGTACCTGAGATTGCCCGTCTGGCTTAGCTTAGTTTCGCTAACCATTAGCACATGAGGATTGTGGGTTTCCACCAATGTATTTTCGTTCGATCTTTATCAGCGAATTTACATTCACCGCTAGGATCTTTAGGGTTCTGTGCGCGTTGGTTCGCAGCTGAGAGAAAAGGAAACCTACTCTAGCCGTCTGCGTTAGGAAACTGGTTTGTAGTTCGACCATCTGATCCCTTATAGAGGGCTCTACCTCAGGTTGCCTTACCATAGGAGCTGGGGCAACCTTCGGCACTGTCCGTTGTGCCAGTTGTCTGCCTGACACCATTTGGGCGTAGGAGATACCGGGCGTAACAGAAGTATCTAAAGTGCGGGCTACTGGCCTGGCTTCTATTTTTTTTTTGTTCCTTACCTCCTCTACTCTCTGACGGAGCTCTTTGATTCGTGGACACCCTGAATAAGTTGCAGGATGTCTATTTCCTCCGCAGAGTACACATTTGAGGAGCGCCTTATCCTCGACTTCATCCATACCTAAAGGACATTCCACTTTGTTGTGGCTGAACGTGCATCGTGCGCAGCGGAACTCCATATTGCAGTTCTCCGCGACGTGTCCCAGCCTTCTGCACTTCGCACATTGAAGTACGTGGTCAGACTTGTTTAATTTTTCCCACTTCACACTCAGACCGCCTACGAAACGAATTTTTCGTAGGCTGTCAATTTTGGTGCTATGGGTTACCTGTACTAAGAAGAAGGGAAGTGCCTTCTTCTTCGCTCTCGCCGCCGCAGTAATAAAGGGCCTAACCCCTACAAACTGTACCTCTGCTTGTTTCTGCTGTTGCTGTTGTTGCGTCTGTTTTTGTTGCTGCAGCTTGTGCTCATGTTGAGCTGTCTGCAGACGTTGCGCTGCCTTTGATGTAGAAGGCAGCGAATCTTGAGGTTTTTGCAGGTTTTCCTATGCTGCTCTTTTTCTTTTGCTGCTTTCTCAGCAGCCTTTCTAGCTGTAGCCTGCTCATAGAGAAACTTGATGTGAGCGTTTAGTTTTGCTCTTTCCTCATCAAGTCTCATGAGCTTTGTTTCCTTCTCCTTGATTTCCTCCTCTTCATCGTCAGCGTCCGACGTTGCGAGTCCATTGAAGGAGTTCTCGCTCCCTTTGTAGGAGAATCGACATTCGTTGCCCTCTGATTCACATTGGAGGGCATCAATGTCGATCTCCGATGTTGCTGTTGTTTTTTTCTTTGGCGGTGTTTTTTTGGCCGACCACCTCTTCGTCCGACGTCATTGTTGTCGTCCGACGCTTGTTTTGAACGCGCTTCGGCTGCAATCTTTTCCTCCTCTTCTTCACATCTGTATTTTGTTTGGTGGGACTAGCCAGACGGATACTACCATCACTTGTAAGATGGCCTGACGCCCCAGCCACCGGTGTCTTAAAATCACCCGATTTAACCGATTTGCTGAGTTCGGGTTGCTCTTCACTCTCTATGTTCTCACTCACTTTAGTGTGTTTGTTAATTAAAAAAAAATAACTTTATTTTTTTCCCAAGGGATTCGAACCCGGGTTTACCAGTCTCTACACTGGTGATCTTCCACCCGCGCTAACGACTTGATTTAAATTTTATGTCTTTTCTCACTTTAACAACACACTGTATTCATTTTTCGTAGAAGTCGAAACACAAGCATACTCCGCGGCGGTCGTTGAACGACTCAGTTCACCGCTCTTTTACTCATACTTTATATCACGCAGGTCTTAATGTCATTTTGCTCTACTTGCATTCCAACTTTATCAGGTTAATTATACGATAAATCACGCAAACCCACAATGTCAATCGCATTTTGATTTTCTCTTTGCTCCAATGTGTTGATCTTAAATTCCAGAGAGTTTACCGTTTCCATTAGAGCACAATTTTTCTCCTCCAAAGATTTGATTTTAAGAAGAGCGTCTGAATTTAACTGCTGTAATATCAGAATCTCTTCAAACAGCATTTCTAGTGTAATTTTTTTCTTATCAGGAGCAGACACAGGAGAGCAGGAGCAGTTGATACTTGGTCATTGTTTGGCTATGATTGATGATTGATGTCATGAGGCGTTCGCTGACGGGTTCGTAGCTCAAGACTTTTTGCCTAAGTCTGCCTCGGACAACAAATCCGCATCGGAATAAGTGCTGCCTATAGCTGTCTCTATAGCAATCGCTGCAGTAGATATCGCAGTTCTTTATCGTTTTTATGCCAGGCCCATCCCATCGCACTTCCTGGATGGCCTTAATGTCTGCCTTGTAGCAGTCAAGGGCCTCCGCAAGTTGTTCGGCCGCACGTGGCCTGTTAAGGGACCTCACATTCCACGTGCAAAACCGAAAATCATTGTCATTGAAACGTTTGCTGGGGTCGTCAAGAGTTGATCCTTCATTATCCGAGGCATGATGTTGTCCCTGAACTAATGATTTTTACGTGGTGAGAAAGTTACTCTCACGCACAACCCACAGCCTGATAGGACAGGCCCATTTAAACCCTCGGGCAGAGGGGCTCGCTGCATACATTGGTTCACCATATAACGGGCGGCGCGTGGAGGCTGTATGTCAACTTGACCTGTGCACTTACGAGGGTAGTGTTGGCAGCTCGCCTTGTTGAGCGCAATCAAAAACGTTACCTCGCGTGAACAGGCCCATGCCTGTGAATATCCAAAATAAGGAATATTAAAAAATAAAAAATTAATAGCCTCCGAAATTACCTGCTTGCTTACTTCAACCACAATCACTTCCCTAACAATTTTATTTTGTCCTTTTGGTATTTTTATATGCTATATAAAAAAACTTTATATAATGTACTATATTTTATATATATGTATATTGTTTTCCTTTTTCTCAATATACTTACGTATGATCCTTTTTTTATTTCTATCTTCTCAATCTCTACTGCAACTCCCACTAAACATCTATTGGCTATCTTATAAATTTTTACCGAAATTGTTTACTTTTCTTTTTGTTCTCGACTTAATGTAACTTAACTACTTTCTTCGACCAGAGCGTTTTTAAATCTTATCCACTATCCTCCATCGATCCTGCATCTCATGACTTCCTCTTCGGATGATCGTCGTTTTTCGTCCACCTTGATGACCACCTGTTTCATTGATCACTCCACTATCGACCACTTTAGCATTGACAACCTATCTTTCTATCACGCCACTCAAAGAACAGCTAACCCTATCTTTTTAGTTGGCCATTTTTTTTTTGCCACACCATTTGCTTGCGGGTGGTACACTGTTGTTCGCATGCGTTTACCTCCCAATAAACAGGAAACTGAGATTCTGGATCTGTTATGATCTTTGGACTTCCGATTTTTGCTACCCAAGCACTATAGAATGACCATCATCATACAATCCGCGGAATTTTGGCAGGGGACCCACGAGATCTATATGAACGTGGTTAAATAGTTGATTTAAATAGTGACTTTGGCACGTTGGCAAGGAATACAATTACGTGCTCATTGTGTAATATCTATTCATTAACTGCAAAACATAGCGTTGCGAAACTTTTTTGCTCGTTGCTCGTTTACTGCGATGGACCATGTTTTAAAACGTTTCATATACCTATACGACGAAGAACTTGTGGAACTGATGGACGAATTTCATTATAGGAAACAGTCATTTTTGAATAAAAAGTTTAAGGTTCCCACTTATTATCGAGTTTTTGTTCGAGTACGGCTATTGCAGTGTTGGATGCATCGGAGTTGATTCAACAATCTGCCTATTTTATCTCATTGAAAGCTGCTTCTGCGGACAGGGTCCATGGAACATGTCTCTTATTATTCTTCTTCGTATTTTTATAAAAATGTACAGATCCTATAAATATTCTCAATCCTAAAATCTTATAGGTTTAGAAAAATTGAAGACTGATTTGACTCTGTTCGGAATTAGTCAATCTTTATTTTTTATTGTATAATCGTTATTTTACGAATTGTTTAAGGCTCAGCTTGCACAGAGATACAATATTAATATATTTAACTACTGAAATTATATTGTCCTTTTTAAACAGTAATTTTGATAAAAAGGCATTTTAAGGAAAACAATGGAAAAAAACATTCATTGAAATTATTTAAATGGTTCTTTGTGACCAAACGTGATATTTAGTAAAATGGAGTTTTTATCTTCTAGGTCGGCCACTCATAGCTAGCTTAAGTCGAAATTTTAAATTTGCTGATGTAATCGAAATATCAAACACACTTTTTTATTTGATTGTTGGAACGATGCTCTGGTCGTTCAGTTGAAGTTGATGGCGACCAACCAAAGCAGTAATCCATTCGGATCGTCAAAGTACAACACGTGAAATTGCAGAAAATTTTCATGCGTTGAAAATCGCTTAAAACCATGCTATGTACGAAAACTCGATATATGTGTTCCTAATGAAAACTATATATATGTGAAACTAATTTGAAAACATATTCAAAACGATTGATAACTGGTGATGAAAAATGGGTTTTTTACAACGATGTCAACCGGAAATGATCTAGAGCAAGCCACATGAACCAGCTCCAACAACATCAAAAGCTGATAATCATCGAAAGAAAATTATGTAATCATCTTAAAAAGTTATGAGGCGTGATCGCTTTCTGTTTATACGAAAATATTGGCACTTCTCTAATTATATATTTAGAAGAGCTTTTATATAAACCAACAAATATATGTGTTACTGTAAAAGTAAATAGAAATTGTCATCAGAAGCAAAACTGAAACAGAGACGAGCTGATTTTGTGGCTGTTAAAAAACCTAAAGAATATGTTTATAATGGGCAGACAAAAGGTTAGTATGTATGTTAACGACACACAACAATCATACTTGCACTATTGTTGAAGGAATAAAGGCTAAACTAAAACCTGATAGGGGGCCTGGGCCTGTCCACAGGAGGTAACGTTGTTGACTACAACACTATCCTCGTTAGTGCACAGGTTTAGTGCCATATAACTATGAACCGACCCCGTCAGCGAACGCCTCATGACAATCCGAATCAAGGCTAAATTCGGGAACATCAGCCTAATTTGCGCTGACGCCCCGACAGAGGAGAAGGATGACAACATTAAGGATGACTTCTATGATCTCCTAGAAAGAACATACGATCGATTGCCTAGCTGCGACACCAAGATCGTTCTAGGAGACTTCAACCCTCAGTTGGGAAAGAAGGACATCTTTGCTGGCGTCATCGGAAAACACAGTCTGCACGGCAACACATCCGGAAACGGACTCAGGCTGTTGGATTTCGCCTCTGGGTGGAACCTCTCTGTGGCTAGCACGCGGTTCCCACACCTAAACATTCACAAAGGGACAATCAGATTGATCACGTTGCGATCGACGTCAGTCATTCTCGATGTCCGAACCTTCCGAGGTGCAAACATCGACTCGGATCATCACCTTGTTTTAGCCAAGGTAAGAACCCGGATATCGAGAGAGCAACGGAGTCGAGATAGACGTCGGAAAGCTAAAATCGCAGCCGATCGCCGGGAACTTTGCGGAACGAGTCTCCCTGAAACTCACTCAGAGTTCAGCGCTGCCTGCACTAATAATAGGAGAAGACTGGAAGCGTTGTCATCAAAGAAGCTGCAACTGATGTGCTGGATTGGCTGTTCCAAGCGTCTATGTCCTCCGTCAGAATGCGGGTGGCCCCTACAAATGCGGTAGCGCTATACAAATCCCGACATGGCCCGCATCAACTGACGAATCTGATTAAAGCCGCAAGAAAGGCTGGAGAAGAAAATATGCACAGCCTTTGTCACCATGCACCTCGGAGCGATCATTCACCTTATCGACGGTTCCGGGGCTTAAATAGAATTGATGATGCGGTGGATAGTCTAATTCTATCCGGCAGGGTCACCCATACCGCAAAGATTCTAGTTGTGGTCCGAAAACCAAATAATGATCATCTTTCCTACTCGTCCCTGTACCCACATCCCTTCTTCCACCCCCAATCCCTTTTATCCCCTGGGCTGGATGAAGGTGTCATGCGACCCGTGCCGATGATCGACCAGGCTAAGGGCCCAGGAAAATAGCTCAGTCGCAAACGGAGCATTTGGTGAATCTTTGGCGGACCACCAGATCAGCTAGCCTTACCTGTGTATTGAAGCTCTACACAGGCGGACCACCCTTTCTCGCATTACTCGTGGGACCAAATGGACCAAACCAAGAAAACAATAACAATGACAACAAAAACAACAACAACACAGACTAACGAAACGGACAAGACCCCAGTATCAGTTGCTATGGACAAACCTGGCCTGACTACTGAGTCCTCTACGACTTCCACTCCGGAAGATATAAACATCCCCCCTCCAGCACACACGACACCTGTCGTCGGTCTCGACACTGGCGCGGGCAGGCGCGTGACAGAACTGGTTAAGTCCTTCACGGACAAGTCTCGGCAGCCTCTCCCAGCTACCTCGGGTCTACCCTCGAAAAGTCTAGCCAAACCGCAATGACGTAAGAGGGCGCCCACTCGAGGAACCAAGGGTAGGAAAAGCCAGCTGTCCTCTTCGGAAGATAAAGTTCCATGCTATCGTGAAAAACAATCCGCAGCCCGTATCTTCAAAAGACTAGGGGACATCCCTGAGGGCGAATGGGACGAGAAATAACGGTCAGCCTTCGTCTGGGCAACGAAGGTCAAAGAGTTGCTCTCAAAGCACAACATTGCCCTCCCTACTTTATCCAATGACTCTGGAACCGGCAAGAGAGACAGGTCACTGAAGGAAACATCTATCCCAGCACCCAAAAGACCGAAGCGCGGGAATAGCGGCCAGGTCAGTGCGGACAAGCGCTTTAGCGATGTCCTAAAGGGCCAAACTCTGGTTGCGGTGGTGGATCACTCGGATCCAGACGGTAGTATTCGATTGGATAAATGGATATCCTAACGGAAACTCCGGGACCGCCCCCCAACTGCGAAGACGGAGGCTGGCACCAGGGCCACGTTAAGGTGCTTTCCTGCGCTGACGCGGAGTTGGTGATCTTTTTAAAGAGGACCATCGACCGTATCGGTGAGCCATGGCCTGGCGCCAAGCTGGAGGTCGTGGATCTGGAGAAGATCCCCAACAGACCGAGAGCTCGGATCAGGTTACCAGCCGAAACTGCTGAGCCGGATAAAATCCTGCGACTATTGCAGCTATGCAATCCAGGACTCAACACCTCGGACTGGAAGGTCGGAAGGATAGATGAGCCCAAAGGAGACATGATGACTCTCATAATGGTCATCAACGAGGAATCACACACCTCGTTAGTCGACCAGGATTTTAAAATGAGATATGGTTTTAACAGGGTTCAACTCCATGTCAACAAGAAAGACCCGGAGCAGGCGGCGGCCTCAGCTACTGCCCTAGAAAAACCGTGCACAAGTCGGGACGTAATCGCACGTACAGATCCGAACACGGATCTAGTCCCTCTTTAAAACCTACCAATTTGCTCGCTACCTGAGGAGTCACGCGAAACTGCGGTCTCTGAGTCGGAGGCGGACATCCCTCTTACTATAGAGATTGACTCGGAGCAAGAAGACCTCGTTCTCAATCCAACCGACGAGAAAGACGATCAATCGTCTGACTCGGACTCCATGGCCGATACCACAGTAGTGGAGGTCTCTGAGACCAAACGCATTGCTGCGGGTGGTGCGGATTAACCTCCACCACTCGAAGGCGGCCTCCGCTAACCTCCTCCTGCGGCTAGCAACCACGGGGGGGGGGGGGGGGGCGGGGGGGTCAACGACAGGATCTATGGCTTAAGGACTCCCAACTACAAGCTGCTACATTCGACCAAAGAAGGTAAACCAAGGGCTTGAATCCTCGTAAAGTGTTCTCTAAATACTTTTCTCTTCTCCAACCTCAGTGATCCTGATACAACCACTGTCAACCTGGAGTTGAAGGACACCCGATTCTGGATCATCTCGGCATACCTGGCCTACGATAAACCGGGTCCTACAGAGATGTTCATGACCGCAATCATGAAAGCTAACAATCTGTAATAAAGGTTGCGAACCTACCTTCATCACTCACAATAGACAGGAGGTTCTTGACCTCACCGTTGTCTCTGATAACTTTATTAATCTGATCCAGAATTGGAAGGTATCCAGTATCCCTTCCTTTTCCGACCACTGTTACATACAGTTGGACATCATGGGTCACCCAACTACAGATTCACCATATAGGAATGCCAGAAGAACAATCTGGCCCCTGTACAGGGGATGCCTAAGGCGCACTCTGCGCTTTCTCCCACATCCCCCCAGTAACACCAGAGACCTCGATGATCTGGTTGACCTTTTTACTCTGAAACTGAACAAAGCTCTCGACGTGGCCTGCCCGGTCACTAAACCCAAGGGCAACATTAAACCATCTTGGTGGAATGTCGAGTTAGACAATCTGAGGAAGAACAGCCGACAATTATTTAACAAAGCTAAGTCCACAAGATTGGATACTGACTGGGACGCCTAAAAACAATCCCTCAAAGCGTATAAAACCAAAATCAAGAAATCCAAATCGGAATCTTGGAGACTCTTCTGTGGCAAAATAGAAGAAGTTGGTGAAGTTTCGAGACTCAGAAAAGTCCTCTCCACCAGTCCATCCATACCCTGCTACAAAAGGCAGGATGTTGAATGGACCATGACCAGTGAAGAATCCCTAAGTATTCTACTCCACACACACTTTCCAGGCAGTACGGAGGAATCTCCGCTGACTCAAGAATCAACCAGTCAACAAAGCTGCCTCCCTCATCTTGTCACAGAGCGCAAGATGTTTTTTCTCTTTGTTGTTAAGAAACAAAATATTGTAATCAGCAGATTGTAAATCCATTGATGATGAATAAATAAATAAATAAATAAAGATACTCTGGGCCATTCGGAGTTTCAAACCGTACAAGTCACCTGGACCCGATGGCATTACACCAGCGGAACTCCTGCAGTCCTCAGAGTTAATTCTCCCATGGCTTGAGGTCATTTTGAACGGTTGTCTCCGCTTTTCATACATACCAACTAGCTGGAGAGAAGTTAAGGTGGTATTCATACCCAAAGCGGGACGAAGCTCTCATGTTCAACCTAATGATCTCCGCCCCATTAGCTTATCCTCATTCCTTCTCAAACTATTGGAGAGGATAATCGATCTTCACATCCGTTGCACAGTCCCTGCGCACAGGCTGGCAACCTCCCAACATGCATACTGTAAGGGCAAGTCCGTTGATACAGCCCTACACTCACTTGTGCATCATATCGAGGAATCTCTCTTCCACAAGGCTTCTCCTTAGTAACCTTCATGTATATAGAAGGCGCTTTTAACAATGTCTTTCCGCATTCGATATCTAATGCACTGACAGATTTGGGCGTGGACGTGGGGCTCACCTCTCTGATACAAAAGCTACTCGTTAGCAGGCGTATCACGGCCAAATTGGGCTCCACCACTACTTCCAGATACGTAGGCAGAAGCACTCCCCAAGGTGGAGTCCTCTCCCCTCTTCTATGGAACATAGTAGTCAACGAACTGTAACTAACCCCGGGAAGGTGAGGGATGCAAGGTGATAGCTTATGCAGATGATATTGCTATTGCGCTCTCTCTCTAGGGACCTTATGCAAAATGCTCTTTCGCTCCTTTCAAAGTGGACGAGCAAAAATGGACTAAGCATCAATGCCAAAAAAAACAGGAAATACAAAGTTCCCCATATTGACCCACCGACCATCAGCGGCCAGTAATGCTCTTTTTCCGAGACAGCCACGTTCCTAGGACTTACGCTGGACAGGAAACTCAGCTGGAAGACAAATATTGCCGAGCGCGACCGCAAAGCCACGACTGCACTCTACATGTGCAGAAGGGCTATTGGATCTGGATGGGTTATCCAACCGCATATGATGGCCTGGATCTACACGGCTATGGTGGCCTGCACTAGACACAGCCTCCCACTATAACACTATCAGAAAAGTCCAGCGACTGGTCTCCATATGTATATGCGGTGCTCTAAGAACCACCCCATCTAAGAACCACCCCATCTGAAGATCTGTTTGCCCAACAGGCGGCTGCTAGTACAACCATAAGACTGATCTCCTCATCACAATGGAACGTGTCCCACGGACACTCAAGAATCCTTCAAAGAGTAAAGTTTGCATACCAGAACCTTGATTATGCGGCACCGAAGGTCATTTTGACACAGAAGTTCCGCACTATAATCCCTGAACGAGACGCGTGGTCGGCTAACCCACATTAAGTTGCTGACCCTACGTGCATCGACACCGATGGATCAAAAACAAACGAAGGCGTTGGTTGCAGAGTCTACTCTGAGGATCTGAACCTTACTCTAAAATTTAGACTTCCCAATCACTGTAGCGTTTTCCAAGCTAAAATAATGGCCATTCGCGAAGCACTGTCTTGGCTGAACAGGAATAGTATATCCTCAGCTGATATCCTTATTCTTACGGATAGTCAGGCAGCACTCAGGGCCCTGGAATCTGTCTCAACAAACTCCAAGACGATCATGAACTGCCGCACATCCTTAGATGAGATGGCTAAGCAGTTCAACATTAGCCCGTGCTGGGTGCCAGGTCACAGAGACATTCCGGGCAACTGTCAAGCAGACGAATTGGCCAGGCTTGCAACAACGCAACCACTACTTCAGGAACACAAACACCTCGGTATTCCTCTCGCCACATGCAAATTAGTACTGCATTTGAACGCGATCCATCAGACTTATCAAAGATGGTCTGACCATAACCTTTGTCGCGTCTCCAAGGAGGTGTGGCCCTCTCTTGAGCCCAAACGCTCCAGACTGCTACTATTGCTCAAAAGATCTGACATAACTCTGATCATGGGAGCCATAACCGGGCACTGTCTAATCGGCGAGCATGCTAGCAGGCTAGAGGCTCCCTCAAACGATTTTTGCAGAAGCTGCCCGGCACTCTCGCGCCTCAGACACAAACACTTTGGAAGCTATTTCCTCAACGGCCTACATAACCTCAATAAAACCCCTCCCACCGACATTTTAAACTTTATCACCGGCTCCAGCTGGTTTAAGGTTCTTCCCACATGGTGTGGTAGCACAATGGTCCTGTATGGGACTAAGTGTACTCATCAGCCACCTTAACCTACCTACCTTGTCACCATGTAAATGAATATCGCTAAATACGTCTTGATGGTTGTGCGAGATCGTTTCGTCCAAATACGTAAATAAAAGGGACCACAATAGTCGATGCCGGATGCACTGAATGGTTGGGTAGCTGTTACTCTTTTCCTTAGTAATGAAGCCCTATGTTCAACGAAAATAGCCCCCCATTGACGTCGGCATATAACACATCTATGCAAGCATGTTCGAACTGCCTGCTTCGTCTGCAAAATCCAGTACCTATGGCGGAGAGTCTGTAGCATTAATTGCGCCCCCTCATGCAGCGTTGTCTCGTATGTAATAATAATAATTGTTGGTGCTACAGTCCAAAGGGGGACCAGGGCCTAGCTTGCTCATCAACTACTCGTGTTGTGCGCGCTACAGTTCTCTCACGAGTAGAAGGGAGCTACAGTTTTTTGCCGACTCCGAACGGCGAAATTTGAGAAGCTTGTCATACAAAAATGCATTGAGTGACAGCAACTGACTGGAGGCCTATAAGCTGAAAGAGCTTCGGAGTTTTAGGACATCACTGAAAAAACATTTACCTTGTTCAATGCGAATTAAGGTTTCCAAGGCATAATCTAGTTCTTCAGGAGCAATGACAAAACTCTTTAAAAGATTTTTTCCTTGCGGGGTCCAACGATAGATGTGAGCAACAGCTCTTGAAAGACGAAGCAGGGAACTAAAACGCTCGCAAAGAGGAATTGTTTCTCCGTCTGGCCTTCGTGTTGTGAGTTCAAGAACGACTGTGACCATAAGAGCACTTAAAGAGCTTCGCTCTTCATTCAGTAGTATTGAAAGTTTTGCTTCGTTGAGTACGATGTTGTCTTCGAAGTTGAATGGCTCATTCATCAACCACTGTGGGCCATGAAGCCATAGATGATGGTTTACCAGTGCCTCTGCCCCAATTCCCAAACTCGCAGAATCAGCCGGATTTTGAGCCGATCTAATATGGTGCCATCGGTAGGGAGATGGTGGGAACTAATCTGTCGAACTTTATTTGCGACGAATGGCTTCAGTGTTGTTGGATGTTTGCGGATCAAACAGAGTATAATTTCCAAATCCGACCCCAGATGATATGGTGCATTCTGCAATCACAATGCGCTGTAGACTTGTTGAAGCATAACAGCTAATAAGTGTGCCGCGCACAATGGGGCTACTTTGATTCGAGCTGTAAGAAGCGAAACAAAAGCTGATGCATAGTGAGTAACTGTTTTAATACAAATAACGGCGACTTAGGCCCGTGAACTCACATCGCAAAAGCCGTGGATTGTAGTTAATTCCTTATCCGACACTCCCAATTACCTGGGCACACGTAAGATGTTAAGGGCGTCAATTCCGGAATATATTCCAGGAGTAGGTAGGTAGAGGAGTATCCCAAGTAACACCCTCAGACCACAGTCTGATATCTTGCCGGTGACGACAAGAGGGCGAGGAAGACGGTTGGGTCAAACAGTTGTGCGACTTCATTGAGGACGGTCCTTTTGGTAGGATATTTGACCGCTTGCTTAAGGTCTACGCTGAAAAACAAATCATTACTCACTCGATACCATCGCAATCCGAGCACTGAAGTTGTTGCAGGGTTGATAGCTTGAACAGCTTGTAACTGGTTTGAATTTCCTTTTTGAAGCTTGAAATGGCCTCCTGTAGGAATCCTGTTGACGTTAGCCGCCAACAACACTGCTCCTTGAATGGTGTGCATTAAACTGGTAAGACATCCACATAAAACGACCTTAAAATTACGCGATGCTAATGCATGATTACAATCATCGTAATTATCGAGGGCACATTGATGTAATGCACGCACTTGGGTTGAAGGGACTACACGCCATGCCAAACGTCACTGTGTTCAGATTATACACTCTAATCTCTTCGTCGGGTGACTCCCGCCACAAAATACGTTGGAACTTTTGATGATTCGAATACTTTGCGAAACATAATCTTAATGTCCGCTGTTAGAGCCAGGAAAAAAACGTCGAAATCGGTAGATGATGTTTACCAAAGGACCTACCAGCTGAACACATTAAGCGAGATTCCAGCACTAGTTCGGGCTTAAGCGTTGAATACAACCCAAAACTTTGTAGTCACCGCATATGAGGTATGTAGTATTCACTTAAATGATCATCAGTTGGCCTGCATGTTCCATATGACCTATAGCGCAATATTCACGCGTGGATTCAACGTACTGCTTTCGAAAATTCTCATCCCCAGTTAGTCGGCGTGTGAGGCAATGGAACTGCCGCAATGTTGTTTACATCGCCACCAAATGGTATGTAGACAACATATATGTCATCTTTGCTTCGAAAGTGAGTCGATCAGAAGATCCGCACACATTCGTCGTCTTGAGCCTCATCTCGCATCTATCCCATTGTTCCACTGGAAGCCCCATGAGCTTTAAAGCGCGAAGCAATTTTTGTACAGTATCGACAACTATGGGCAAGGGCTTTGCGCTTTCTTTGATTGCCGCCTATAAGTTCGAAAACCTGGATACATGTATCTCCGACAGTAGTCTTGGTTTGTCGAAGCGATCCTTTAACACCGCCCATAACCACCAATGGCACATCCTTTGCACACACTGCTTGTCAAAGCTAACTAAGCCTGAAAATTAGCATTGTGCACCGGTTTTTTAAAGATATCCTTAAATGTCAGCCAGCTAGAGTAGGGTCCGTCGATAGGTGGGATTGTGTATGCCGAAAGATTTCGAATGTTCTAATGACACATATTTGAGGTCGCCAAAAATGCTGCGAAATGTCTAGGCTTCCTTAAACGATGCAAGAAGTACTTCACCTCCTCTGATCTGGCTACAATATACAAGGCCTACATACGCCCAAAAATTGAGTATAACGCTTCTATTTGGTCAGGTGCTTCTAAGACCTCCCTGCACCTGCTGGATAGAATTCAAAAGCGAGCGATAAAACTTATAGGTGGCAGTAATCTTGCGAAGTCGATTGACTAGTTAGAAAACCGACGTAATTTTATTTAATTTAAGTAATTTAATTTATCGCTATTTTAACTAGAAATGCTCAGATGAATTAGCCAGTTGCATTCCTCACCTTCAAGAATTCACCCGCAATACACGCCTCGCTAGGAATGCCCACCAATTCACCCTCAAGCTCTCTTTCGGACTTACAGACAAATTCAGAGACTCGTTCTTTAGCCGCACTACACGAATTTGGAATGCTCTTCCCAGCTCGATTTTTCCTCCTCATTACAATCCACAGGCATTTAAAACCAATGTGCATCGGTACCTCCTCTCCCTCTCTTCCTCTATACCTTCGGCCCGTGCTGTGACTTGATCCGGTCACTTAAGGGTACTCGCAACCCCTTTTGCACGCGTCATTATAAAAAAAAATTTGACATTGCAGACTTCACCACAGATAAATGTCGATTTAAAAGTATACAAGTGTCGTCGTAAAGGGCTTCCCCCTGTTGCCATTGCCCTTCGTGAGCAGATAATTCATCCTCTTTCGCAGCACCAGTCATCTTTTCGTGATTTTGCAAAAATCGATTACAATGTGACGTAGTTGAGTGCAGCTCTTGGGTCAATTGGGCAATGTCACATACGCTAAGGTCAGCACCGTTTACACGTTCATGAATTCTCTTCATTACATTGAAGGCCGACATTCGCAGGTTTAGCTCCGCCATGATGACGTGTTTGGAGGTTCAAAGCAGCTAACAGCAGCCGCGAAAGAATCAATATCAATCAATATAATGGAGAATTTGTGAGTTCAAAATAATTGATTAGAATATTTTTATTGATTCATTTATAAAAAAGACATTCATATTAATCTAAAAATAAAATTTCGACAATATCTGTGCAAACACACGTTAATCAAATTAGGCTGGGGAGGGGTTCCTCATCATTTCATTAAGGCAGCAATTGTTAAGAACCGTCAAAGACTACCCGGATTTTATTAGTAACCGCATGATGGGGTAAGTAAAAGACACTTCTCAAAGTGGGCTTTCATCGTTCAAAATTTGCTCCATATGTCCTAACTCCAAATAAGTATACATAAATCTCTGACATACCATTGCAAAGAGCCTGGCTAAAGCCCCTGATAAGTTATAAGCAAGTCTCACGTTTACCTGGCGAAATGGAAGTTCTACCTTGCAGATATTGTTTGACGTCCTAGTAATGGTTTTGGTGAAGTTGGGATTACAATTCTTTGTTGTGGTAACTACCCAAAATAACCCATCCAAAACCTGTTGCGTGAGTTACGACCCTTCGTTCTTAATCAAAACGGTGTCCACCTTACAGAATACTCCACGCCTTCTGAAAACCTGCAACTGCCAATGGAAGATCTTCTAGGAAAGAAAGGTTGTCTACGTTCAAAGAAATCAATGGAGTCGCACATGTTATTTTGTTCAAGATGTAGGCCTTGATTTGAACACAATGCGAATGAATACTACGCTAACCTGACCACACCTTGAATCATACTAGCCTCAACAGGAGTAATTTCTGAAATGTGTGCGACAAAATCCAAACCTTTTTCAGTCACGAAAGACGCTTGCGAACCAGTGTGTAATAGAAAGCGTGCGAGATGCCTTTTTCCCATTCCATCTAGTACCTTAACGGCAACTGTAGGAAGTATTCCTGAAGACTCAGGAATACTTCTTCACGTAGTTACTTAAGATCGAAACACCTGAGTGGTGAACAGTAGAACAAGATTATTGTGTTGTATGATGACGAGCATAAAACGAACAACGTGTTTTAACTCAACATCGCGTCGATGAATGCTTAGTGCTAAGACAATTATAACACAACCGATTATCTCTAGCAAAGCTGCGATGCGATTTTACCGGCAACGAAATAAATTCAACACATTGTGGTAGATAATTATCTCCTTTGCACTTCGGGAATGGCGCGTTAGTAACAGATAAACTTTTTCAGGATTCGTTTTATTAACCAACGAGTAAGCCTCCAGACTGCGAATAACATCATCTGCTCTATCCACAAGCTTGCATAACACATCACTTAAAAAGTCCCGGGACTAACCCTTAAAAACACACTTTCTAGACAAATTTCGAATTTATTAATCAACATCGTTTCCGTCAAGAGTGATACAATCAGTCTAACGCCGCTCTAACATTTTCGGCGTGCATCTTGAGGCCAGAAAGGAGGTAGAATTCCGTGGGGCCAAATCTAAGAATACGGTGGGTGCGGAAGAAATTCAAATTTCTTCCTTCAAATGCACCAATAATGCCATGTAGTATTCGCTGTTGATCCTTTTGCCTTTCTCAAGTTAGTGTATAAATAACATTCCTAGCGCATCCCTAAATATGGATGTCAAAACTTGCCAGCCGACCTTTGAGTTTTTGGACGCTTTGGGCGTGGTTCGCCGGCCCTCTGGAGTGTAGTGGTGGCTCCATGTTTCATTCATTGTGACATACTGACGCAAAAAGGCCTTTTTATTCTGGCGAAGCAGCTCCAAATAGCTCTCAGAATCATCGATACGTTATTGTTTTTGGTCCATTGTGAGCAAACGTGGCCCCCATTTTAATGAGATTGCAGACAAAACTACGTAAGAAACCCTCACATCTCCTTCGCTGTCTTACTCTAACTATAACAATAAAGATCTAAACAATTATGTCTGTACATATACAGATTCTACGAAACCCACTTCGGAGAAAACATCGTCTTGGTATATAACTATTAATAATAATATATTCTCTTTAAAAAATTCGCCAATTTATCCCGTGTTAAAATTAGTAAAGCTACTAGACTGAGACTTGGACATAGCCGACTCTCGCACGAGCACTTCTTAAAAAAAAAAGTAAATCATCTACATGCTGTTTGTGAATGACCCGCCTTCCAAAATTACAGATCAAACTCCCAAATTGACTTCATTTCCCCCCACTCTGATCATAACTCAGATAACTCAAAAAAAACTTATTAATTTTTTAAAAGCAAAACATTTGTATCATCTTGTTTATGCATTTACAACTCTCACTTTCTAGCCTAAGGCCTTGATGCTCTAGCTAATTCTATTATTTAACATATAATTTGTATAGTTATTAGTTAAAATATATAAATAAATATTATAAACGAAGACAACAATCCCACAAAGTTTCGGGTATGAGTATTTGAGAGAAACAATTTCATAATCAATTTTTGTTTTTCTGGAAGAACGAGTATCAATTAGTTTTGTTCATCTTATACTTGTTTTGTGTTTGTTAGTAATACCTCTCCAAATAAATAGTAATTTAAAATATAAAAGTTTTAGTAAGTGTTTTATTGCATACTGTATCGTTATTAATCTTGAAAATTTGCGATGGAATCCAAAAATACCTTGCCACTTTCGTTAAATAGCCACACAACCGCTACAAACATCGATAGCTTACAGCATCTCATTCTCCCATCTTTCTGGATTAAGGAACTGAAAGTGTGCTTTGCAGCCTTAGAAATCAAATCTCAGATTAACGCAGTTCTGCAACAATAACCATGTACACAATGACAAGCATTGTTACTATTACCGAAAATTCAGCAACAAGGCAAAACTTTTACCCCACCATGCGAATTCAAAGCTAAACTGGAAAACTAATAATACCAGAGATCGCTGATAGCTCTGAAGGCCCTCGGCGACTTATTCTGTTTGACCAAATATCTAGACAACGTTTCCTCATCGATACCGGAGCCGACATTTCAACCATACCACTAACGCGCAGCGATAAAACCCGTATATCCAGCTTAAAATAGTATGCCGCGAACGGAACATAATAATCAACGATCGAACATAAGGCACTAAAACTAAGTTTAGGAATTGCATCATTACCAACTGGTTGTAGACGTCAAGACACGTCGCGTCTCAGATGGCAAACTAGTACTTAAACGAATGGTACCCTCAGTTCTGCAGCATTAACTGGTATCTCCAACGTTTGCAAAAATGACGTTTGTACATGTCTTCTCCTTCTCTTCATACTACCGCAAAACACAGAATGGTACATCATATTGAAACGACAGGGCCATCAGTATACGAGAGAGTAAGACGAGTATCACCTTAGCTGCAAAGGAGGAGTTCGACTAAACTATCCAGCAAGGGTACTGCTAACCATCTAGCAGTTCTTGGGCCAGCCTTATACTTGGTGCCCAGGAAGTCATTCGATTGAAGACCCTGTGGCGATTACCGCCGACTTGATGCGCAGACAATTCCTGACCATTACCCTATCGCTTACATCTGCGATTACGCTTCAATTTTACACGGTACAACGATCTTTTCTAAAATTGAATTGGTTAGAGCTTACCATCGAATACCAGTGATTCAGAAGACGTCGGATACCAGTGATTCAGCGGTCAGGAATGACCGTTTAGTCTCTATTAGTTTTTGGTTATCCCGTTCGGCTTGTACAATTTCGCACAAACATTTCAGAGATTGATTCGGCAAGTTCTGGACGGTCTTAAATTTGTAAACACATAAATAGACTACCTACTAGTGGCATCGGCTAGCAAAGAAGAACACACGCAAGATCTTAAAATTGTTTTCAGCCGTTTTTCAATTCAAATTCAGATTGACATTTGAATATCTGAGACAACTCATAACAACGCAGGAGTCTCTGTCATTGCCAAAGAGAATAATCGCATGCGCAACTGCCACAGTTCTTGGGTTTGATAAACTTTTATAGACGCCATATTAAAGATGCAGCGAACACCCAGGCATCACTACATGCACAGATTTGTGAAAAAGAACCAGATACAAGTTGAATTACCAAAGAAACTGTGTTACCATACAAACGAGGACTTAACCAACGCAGCTCTTTTGGCGCATCCAGCAGCACATGATCAACTTCGTTTGACAACAAACGCTTCACGTAAAGCAATTGGAGGTGTACTTGAGCAACATTGAAGAAACTTTTGAACACCAAAACGTTGTAGTTCAGAATGTGTAGATTTAACAACAAAATTCATATATTATATGTACTCGTTGAAATGACAAGTACACTAATATAAGAACTCGTGAGTTTTAAGGCTAAGGTTACTACTTCTCCTTCCCTATTAATATCAAACAAACCCGCCTTAAATAATTTCAATTTCCTTGAGGAAACCTTAGAGATCGCACTGTTCGTCGTGTTGATCTTCGGAAACCACGTTGATTCGATGAGGAACCAGCTTCGGTATAACGTTGATTTGATAAAGAACCATCTTTAACATCAGGATTGCCTGCTGATTCACTTCTGTGCCTGGAAAAGTTTGTGCTATCTGAGAAGGACTGAACGTTAGCTGAGATTCCAGTGGTTCACGGTTGAGTTCGTTTGCAACGCTGTTCTCATCATTTTGTCTAATAGAAGCTTGATGATTATTGAAATCGAGATTACCTTTAATCTGGCCTTCTCTTGAAATCGGTTCTAATTCGGAATTTCCACAGGAAATATAGGGGTCTTCTGTTTGGTGTTTAAGTAAGCGTAATTGATTCTGATGGCGTCTTTTGTCTGCCATACATCTAACTGCCCAGAGTACCCGCTTTCTCCCCCTTGCACCACTTTTCGAGTCTCTCGTACACACAAAAGAGTGTTGGTTACGTTGAAATTTAGGTTTTTGTCTTGAAAAAGACATTTTATGTTGTTCCGGAAAAAAACACGAAAGCAAATTTCTACGTTGTCTCCCATGCAATAGCTCCGCAGGAGACTTCTGTCAAGTTGGATTCGGAGATGATCGATACGATGAGAGAAACACACTGACTGCTACATCTCAGTTCTTTTCCTCCTCGAAAATCTTCTTGAATGCTTCTTTTAAGGTTCGCACGAATCTTTCGGCCTGACCGTTGGAGGCTACCATAGATGAAACGGAGCTGTTCGACAATGTTGAATGAAAAAATAACACCAAAATTCTTCAAATATCCGCAAGGCCTTCCACTAAATGGAATTCGGAAAAAATTACTGAGGTACTGGCACTGACGGGCAAGTTCGAGCAGTCATTGTGTACAATAAAAAATTCGAAACATCACCGGTTACAAAATTATGTCCTCTGTCAAAACAAAACAATGTTAAAGCAGTAACTCCCATTTACACCAATGAAAATTCATCAAAATAATTTGAATCTATTGCTTTGGATTTGCATGTCCGCATTGGTAATCAATACTGCATTCGGCCAACAATTAACTGGAAACTACGGGATCACGAGATTTGAAACAACCCCAGGTATCTACTTTGAAAAAATTGGACATCCGAATGTGATAGTTATGTTGTGGAAAATAATTGTGTTTTTTTATTTGACAAACTATTGGTCAGATGTCTATACATACAGGAAATCCATAAAACATATGTAGGACACGTACTTAGCTACCAATTTGTCCGACTCTAAGACTTTGCTTTAAGGCGTGCAAACGCAAAAATAAAGTCTGTTCAAAACGACAACTAATTGTGTTCACTTGACTTCCCCCCACCAGAGGTAAGGGATCATCTTAGTTAAAGATATACTGTTGATGCATTTTTTTTTTGCATTTTATCAATTAATAAAGGAACACTTAAACTCTAGACAATAATGCTTAAAGCTAGTTTACATAACATTGTATAATCATAATCTAACTGGCCCTCCGCAGGCTCTGTAAGATCAACTTAGTGTTATGTGTTTTTCAACATCTTCATATATTTAAAATAAGACCATTAATTCATACTAACACGTATTATCTATTAGAAAAGGATGAAGAAAAAAGCATAACCATTTTAATAAAAAAAAATTATGTCTAAAGCTACGACTACAACTAAAACTAAGAACAAGAACTAAAACTAAAACTATTCTTTTGCTAACTTAAACTACGTACGCACATGTGCATGTACGAAGCGCGCTCAATATATTCGCGGTATCGATATGAAGGAAAACGCGAATTCAATTTAAACTGTTTCTATTTTTCAATATAATCTCAAACATCAATGCATTTGTTACATCTTGAGATACACTTTTTTAAACCTTAAAAAAAATAAATTTCCGAAAATCTTTTTCCACGAAGACATTTTTCCAAATCCGGAAACAGGAAATAATCACTAGGGTCAAGGTCTGGACTATAGGGTGGGTGTTGGATTTCTTCGAAACCACAATCTCGGGCATCAGCCTTGGAAACTCGCGCCGTGTGAACAGGAGCGTTGTCATGAATAAGCTGCGAGTTTACCCCGTCTTTTCTTTTTAATTTCCTCCCGTGAATTATGCAAAGTGGAAGCGTAGGATGTGGCGTTGATGGTTTCACCTTTTTTTGTACTAAATGAGCAAAAATCCCTTTGAGTCCCAAAAAACTGTGGCCATGAGCTTCCCGGCAGACGGAGTGACTTTGAACTTCTTCGGGGGGGGTCTGTTCCTTTTTGATGCCACTGCATGGATCGGGTCATAGTGGTGAACCCACGTTTCGTCCCCAGTAACAATTCGATCTATAACACCGTCCGCGTTCTCACTACACATCTCTAAAAGCTCTCTACAGCATGCGATTCTCACTTTTTTCTGAGGCGCTGTGAGCATTCGTGGCACCCACCTTGCACTGACCTTTGAAAGGTTAAGATGGTCATGAAGAATGGTGTGAATGGTACCAGTTGAAAGCTTGGTGATCTCTGCCATCATTTTCACCTTTATTCGGACATCCTCAAGAACAAGTTGTTCGACCTCTTTGATGCTTTCCCATACAAGCTGTAGCCGGGGCGCCGGAGCGGAGGTCGTCTTCAATGCTCTCTCTGTCTCTCGTCTAATTTGCCATTATGATTCTGTTTAACTAGAGATAAAATGCGAATTAATAACCACATTTATATACATAGCCACAGCTTCACCCCCATACCGAGAATATATTGTATGTGTCCCTTGTATGTGTCAACATGGACAATTTCGTTAATCGTTTTTGGAGTTTCGGTTACATGAAATTTGCTTGCTTTGATTGATGCAAATTTCACAGTTCTTCAAATATTCAGTTCTTCAAGTATTTTTTGAACTTTGTTGTAAATATGACCATTAAGATACGAATATATTCCTACTTTTCCTTTTTGCATTTCTCTTCGAATGATATTTCTGACGTTATTTTCGTCAATATATTTTTTAGATTTATATATTTAATTTTTGCCCAAACGTATTGGGGATACCTTCTGGTATGGTTTGATCATAAGTAAGATAGAGAATCTATTTACTACAGTGTTGGGAATTGGAACATAATCCTGAAGGTCTTTCTCTTGAGAGTGAACTGTCTGTACTTCTATTGATTCATTATCAGCTACTTCTATATCCTCCCCATTATAGATGCCTGATGGTTATGATCAATTATGTTTACATTCATTGAATCACACGTTTTGATATTATTTACTTCATCATTTTTGTTTTTACTAGGACAATCAGCAATAAAATTACTTGATGCATATGCAATTGGGTGTTCATGTTGAGATAGAACCGCTTCAATTGCATGGTTACTTGCATCTGTCGTTTTTTTAAACCTTTTTGAGAAATTCGGGTATCGTAATATCGTAGAGTTTGTGACAATATATTTCAGCTTTTCGAATACCACTATATATTCCGGGTTATTTGTATTTATTCACAGATCCTTTTTTAAATATCTCGTCTCGGATAATCAATTTTTGCATAGTCCTTAATGAACTTTCTGTAAAATCCTGTCATACCGACGATGGCTTTTATTTGTTTTATGTTTTTCGGTAATTTTAGGTTTTGAATAACAGACACTTTGCTAGGGTTAGGTTTTACCCCCCGATGCGTTAGAACATGTTCGAGGAATTGCGTCTCTTTCTTCAGAAAGTCGCAGTTGACTACTTGAAGCTTTAATTCGGTTAGAAAGATCGTTTTCTAATTAGTCATATGTTCTATTGATGAACTGAATACGAGAATGTCATCCATTCTAAGCAAATTTTAATTATAAATTTGTTTAGAACTGTATTCATCAACCTTTGGAATGTTGATGGAACATTTTTAAGCCCAAATAGCATTCGAATATATTCATAGTGCCCAGACGGTGTAGAAAATGCTGTGTTTTTCCTGTCCTCTTCTCTAACCAGAATTTGATGAAATATTTTGGCTAAGTCAAGGGTGGAAAAGTATTAAGCCTTTCCTAATTTATCTAATAGACCATTCATATTTGGAATAGGTAATTAATCATCTACCGTGAAGCTATTTAACTGAGGGCAGTCGATCACGATTCTGCATTTCTTTTTTCCTGCATTGTCCATTCTTTTTTCTACTAGCAACAAAGGGCTATTATAGGAAGAATTACTCTCCTTTTTAATGTTTTGCTTCAACATTTCTCTGTTTGAGATTCAATCTCCTTTTCATGAACCTGTGGATATCTATATTCTTTGGTGTATAAAGGCTTATCTTTATAGGTTGTTATAATTTCATGGCAGATATCGGTTGTTGCCGATAAAATATCTCCATCTTTGAAAAATATATCTTGGAAATAGCTTTTTCTCCTCCGTTCTCAAGTGATCAATATTGAAGTTATTCTTTAGTTATTTTTCTTTGAGTGTTTGTAAACTGCAAATGCTCTCGAGATTTATGCGATAGTTGTATTCTTCAAAATACAACCTATTTCCAAGTACATCTATGTATCCATGTTCGTTGTTAATTGTCGATTTGAATGGATATATAATATATAAATAATTCCATTAAATCGAATTTATTAAATTTCATTTGATATTCTAAGGAATCGGTGTTATGACTATAAATTGTACTTTATTTATCCCGTTGAGGCTTTATAGAAACATAGGGTATGTAAAAGAATCTTAGGAAACTGGTCTGTAAGTCTACTGTCTTTAAGAACGCTAGTTGTTGAAGCTATGTCCATTTGGCATCTAATTTTAGTCATACCTACGGTAATCGGCATTATGGTTATTTGGATTTTAAGTCTAACTCATCATCTGGATTCTGGGCTGATTCTTAGATTGAACTATTTTCCATTATATTGGAAATATGGTAAATTGTGCAATGTTCATTTATGTGTAGTCTGTAAGGGGTATCGATTTTGTATATCAGTTTATTAATTACTACGGCCGCCGTGGCGTTGTGGGAAGAGAGCGACACTCACACGCCGAAGGTCGAATTTTTCAAGGCACCACCTCTTTCGAGCTGCTGAAAACACCCAAAGAGTAATAACTGTTTAAGGAAAAGCTTCTCAAACTTCGCCGTTCGAAGTCGTCTAAAAACTGTAGGCCCCTTCCACTTGTGAGAGAACAGAAGCGCACACAACACGAGTAGTTGATGAGCCAGCTAGGAACTGGTCCTCTGTGGACTCTCGCGCCATACAATTATTTATTATTAATTAAATCTTTATCTATCCTATCGGGTCTATAAACTTCGGGCTTGCTCATATCAAATAAATATATTTCATTTAATCTACTCTTAGCATTTTGAAAATAACTGAATAAATCCCCCCCTCAATTTTGCCTTAATGTCCTCGTATGTTGCATCGACTCTCAGGTCTCTGATCACGTTTCCAGTATCTCCTAGTATTTTTTTCATTTTTTATTGAGAAGTTTAATAATTGTTTACTGCTTGGGCATAGGCCCATTACTTCCTCTCAGCTAATAAATGCCAATATATTATGTCCTCTTTCTAAAGCTTCGATCTGTCGAAACTGTTACCCGATTTCATTAGCACTAAACCACGACACGTTTTCTTGTTGTCTCGAATATTGTTTCGGATTCTGCTGCTGTTTGGTCAGTGACTCTTGATGTTCAATGATTTTTATGAGAACTTCGATCTTTTGTTTTAGTTCTTCAACTTCAGCCATTATTGATTTGGTTAGAGTAACTCTGCTTTTATCACTTTAATAATAATTGTTGGCGCTACAGTCCAAAGGGGAACCAGGGCCTAGCTTGCTTATCAACTACTCGGGTTGTGCGCGCTACTGTTCTCTCACGAGTAGAAGGGACCTACAGTTTTTTGCCGACTCCGAACGGCGAAATTTGAGAAGCTTTCTTAGACAGTTATTACTCTTTGAGTGTTGTCAGCAGCTCGAAAGAGGTGGTGCCGTGAAATATTAGAAAAATTGGTTTTATCACTTTGCCACTTAAAAATAAGATCACAACTATTAATGCTTTATATGGGTTCTGGATTATTATCTTTGGATACTGGTCTCCGCCGACTGCGCCGATTATGTTTAATAAAACACTTGTGTGCTTGTTAACGGTGGACTGACTTTCATTAATTCCGAAAATATAAATACAATTTATTTATGACCTACTTATCGATATTTATCAGCAAACTCGGTTCGTTGCCTTTGTTTTCGTATCAGCAAAACGAGTTCATGCACTCCAATAGTGCAATCGTTGCCATATCGGAGTTCATACACTCCCGTAGTGCAATCGTTTCGCGTCAGCACAACAACATCAATTCACCGGCATGCTGACATATAAGTTTAGGCGACATTGGCCGCACCTTTATGATCGTGGAGTGAGAGTATGTAACTCGCGCGTATAACCAGATACCAATAGCCGAAGAAAACATCCTGAAAACAACAGTCACCACGCCATTTGGGCTGTATGAGTTCCTGGTGGTGGCTTTTGGAATGAAAAAAGCATATCAACACAGTCCAAAGTCGAGGCCATTCAAACCATCGAGCGGGATAGTTAACTTTTATCGACCCTTCCTCCGAGACATAGCGGTCATCCAGGCTCCACTGAACAAATACCTGTGTGGGATAAAGGGAGAAAACAAGAACATCGCGTGGACTCCTGGAAGCAGTGCTTCGCTAGGGCACTACCAACCCAAGTCAGCCCTGTTCCTCACAACAGATACTGCAGACTACTCCATAGGTGCGTAAGCAGCTGGACTATTTCGGACAATTCTCAACGGACATAGTTCATGTTCCTGGTGATCTCAATACCGTATCATATACGCTGTCACGGATAGCACCAGTCAACATTCCAAAAATTATCTCCGGGAGGAATCGCCGACGAACAGGAAGACGACGAAGACCTTACTGCAGTCCAGAGATAACGGCTTGAAATGGAAAAAACTAGCAGTAGACAACGCGTGGATGTCGCAGAACCGCGATACCTCCGCACGATGATTGATGGATTCTACAGGTGGCCCGAAGCTAAATCTTTAAGGCAACTATACACCGGGCCACAAAAAAAGTTAAACTCATCTCTTCAAACCTATACACAATAAACATCAACAATAAACAAACCAACGGAAGAGGAGCAGTCACCAGCAGAAACCAACACACCACGTACAATTCCACTTTACACAGAGCACAATTATGCAGGAAGACTTCTTTCAAGCAATAGCAGACCAGATACTCCATCAACATCCCCAAATACACCATCATCAGCTACTGCACCAAGTATTCGTACGAATCCTCAAAAATAAAATAAAAAGAAGTACAATTCCTGACATAATTATGACACTTGAGGGGGGGGGGGGGGGGGGGTGACACATTCTTCAAAGCGAAGCAGCGCCATCTTCCAGTCAAAACCAGAATCAACTTCAAATACTATTCGTGTGAAATTCATCCTCTTGCAAGCAATATAATATTAACAAAAATAAAAATAAACATTTCATTAAAATGCAGTCCCGTATATTATTTCCTGTCATCGCTGGTATCCTTACTCATGTTTAATAGTTCACGACACTCCAAGGTAAACATCTTTGGGAATAACAATTCCTGCAAGTGTTGGGGACAACGACATCTGCTGGTGGTAAAAAATGCAGAAGAGCATACCACAGTTTCCTGCAAACGATAACAGCGACTTCTGCCAAACGATGTCAGAACAACAATAGCATTGAGCAGAAAGTACTCTGTAGAGACACACACCAGACGCCGCCGAGGAGCTGATGCGAACAACATATACAACAGAGGAACAGTAAAAGAGTAATGATTAGTGACTTGTTGTCTTGTCTCTAAAGCACGTACATACTTCCAATTTTCTGTTGATTTTCCCTAGATAACTATATTTTAATATATCAATTGCAGATGCTTGTAGAATATTATATAGTACATATATAACATATATAACGAAACAAAGTATTTAAAATTTACTTACTGATTGCAAAAACCGAAAACAGCTGAAGTACAATACAAATTATGAACAAATGATAGATAGAAGGGCAAATGATGTATATTGCAGTATAATAGTTGTTGTTTGCCAGTGCTCCACCATATTTTGAGAAAGGAATTTCATTTCAGGATATATTTGGATGAATTTTGTCCTGACAATTCACTTAAAATGTGTTCAATCAAATGACTCATTATCTTTGTGTGTAGATATAATTTTATTTTTTAACTTTCTCTAGGTTTTAATTATAGTTCGTTTACTTTTCGCCGCTTAGTCTCTTCCAATGCGGCTTTCACATCTTTTACATTTCTATTTGTTTTCGTTTTTTAAATAACTTAAATAGAAAATAACTGGTTACTTTTAATGCGCATACAATAACGCATTCACTATACAAAGTCTAATTAAATGTTTACTTATTTATTTATTTTTTTTTTTTTGCAAATTGTCTCCTCCTTATGTAGAGTATAATTTAAAATTGAATCAATACATTAAAATGTTATTCATCATATTTGTATTTCTTTTCTTATTTTTTGTTTAAATGTAGTTAAACTGTGCACATATAAATTGTTATTTGTTGAAGTAATCTTTTTTGCCTTACATAGAGTCTTTATTCATTCCAAAAATTGTTTGTATTTATCAGAAGTTGAGGGCTACAAACAGATCACCCCGGGAGCTTTTATTTTTTAAAACAAAAAAAAAAATATAAAAATAAAAATAAACAAATTATAAAAATGTATACTTAAGATTCGTTAAATAATATATATATATATATACTTGTATATATTGCTTTTTTTCTTTTCTTTGGTTAAAATAAAAACAATATGCTAAAAAAAAGTTTTTGATTGCATAGATTATTTGAGACAGAGGGCTTAAGATGGGTACTTTCTTGTTCAACTTAAATTAAACTTATTGATATGTCTTGTGATAAGTAGTGGTAGTATAGTTTACCTTATTCCTGCCTCTATACTTTTATTTTATTTGCATTAGCAGGCAGTACGTGAAACACGCAAAACTTCGTTTAGCTCGCAAATCATATTATATTATGTTGTCTATTCAGTTTAACATTTTTAAAAAACACTTCTCCTTCACCGTCTCATTGTATAAGAACTCTTGCTGTATAAGTGTTTTCGCAAAAGTGGCGGACATAGATTGATGGAATGAGTAAAGGCGTGTTTTTTGAGATGTTTTTATTTCATCATCTTTTGTTTAGTATTTGTTTCTGACAAGTTTTTGGAAGTATTTAAACGTGTGTTTGTTATCTTAGAGTTTAACTTGTACAAACTTTTACATTGTATTTTTATTTTATTATTTTTCTCTTTGGTCATTTTATATTTCCCATCACACACACACATTTACGCATACTTACACAATCTATTTTCTTCTTTAAGTGTATTTTAAAGCAACACACGAAGGATAAAAAAAATCTCAAACAAAAAAGTAAACAAAAATAAAAACAGAATTAAAGGAAGAGTAGTGGCAAGTCCAGGCGTGGCGCGCATCTTGCATCAGTCTTGAGAAAATTAAAATAAAAACAAGGTAGTAGCGGTTAGTATTCGGTTTAAGCTTGAGGTTGAGTATTTTAAAAATTCTTTTTTCTCCCTTAAAAAAGGACAAAACAGATAACATACAAAAAATAAAAAGTTGTTTTTTTTTACTTTAAAATAATTTTTTTCCTTTTGTGGGTTGCTTTTGTGATTGATTGGGTCCTTTTTTATTTTAAGAATCGTTGTTTTCTTGTTTTTGATTTAACGCTTAGAAACCGTTTCACTTTTCATTGGTATTTTAGTTTTATCTTAGAAAGAAGGACAATTGATCGTGGGCAAGTGTAAGCCTGATGGGAGGATAGGCCAACTTAATGTTGACTTCTCCTTTTACGGATCTAACGGGTTGGCGGGGAAACAAATTGAGGAATCAAACAGTCTTTGGTAAATAGAAATAAAGTGAACTGTTTCTTTATTTTAATCTTGACTAGAACTGTTATTATATTTTTTCTTTCGTTTAAGAAATCAAATACATTAAAAGACATATTTGCCCAAAAATGTGAAATCTGCAGAATTATCGATCTTTTATATATACTTCGCATATAAGGGGTGTGCTTATATGTCAAAACCTCTAGATAGGGAATGATAACTATTAAGAAGCATCTATATATGTTTATATTAATTGTGATTAATAAGGCATGATAAATTTGTAACCAATAAATAAATTTCGAGTTGATGACATCTCGGTATGTCAACGTTCCAATAGGATCGAAAAGTAAATAAAAAAATCGAAAGACCTTTTCTCAGTCCGTCAAGCATACACATTTGTCCCACAATGCATAGAATAGAATAAATAAATAAATAAATAAATAAATACGAGAAAAGTATTTTAAGAAAACCAAAATAATTTAAACAGACGAACTGTTATCTAACCAAAAATTAAATTTCCAGCCACAGTTCAGAGACTTAAAAACCAAAAAATAGTAATAATAATAATAATAATAATGTAATAAAAATAAAAAATATAAATAATTTTGATGAAATTAGGCTTAGGATGGTGGTTTTGAGTTGGGAGATGGGAGAGGATTAATTAAATTTGTTTCCATTTTGTATTGGTTTCTTCCGCGTCGTTCGTTAATCTCATTAATGAATATTTTGTTACATTCTCCGCTCCTTATTCGTTTGCTTATCCTTTTTTCAGATTGTCTTAATATATATTCTATTCATAATCTTGTGAAGCTAACTTAACAACAAAAAAGTCAATTACAAGTATTTTACACGTAGGTAAAAGTAGCCTAGAGAGTGCCCCGCATGTCGCGTGTGTTTTTCCTCCTTTCTTCTTATTTCCTCATTAATTTTGGTAAAATTTTTAAATTATTTTCACATTTTTCATAAGAAACTTAAATTGTATATTATTTTACGAGTTGTAGTTGGGTGCATTTGGGGTTTAACTCGATATACTAGATTCAGTTGATGTCGCGAATACTAAACTAGAAAGATGTCTGATGGTTCTGATTTGGTGCATGCACTACCCGTAGGCGATGCTGCACTTGCCAATGAATTGGCACGCGTTGCGGCTAGTGGTGAACGCATATCTTGATTGAGGGCGGTTGTTTGATTTTGTCCACCTTCATAATAGTACGATGCGTCTAAAGAGAAAACAAAAACGAAAATAGAAGCATTGATGAAATATGTGACGATTTGATAAATTAAAAGCACAAAACGGAAGGAAAAGGAAATGCCGACTTGGTTTATTTTCCAAGACACAAACACTTTCAGGAATTATCAGGAATTCATAAAAATTTTGCAAATGTATTTTTAACTCGCAAAACATTCATTCATTATCGATACTTTATAAAACTCATCAAAATGATGCACACAAAAGGCGAAAGGGAAAAGAAAATTAGTCGAGAAAAAAGAAAATAATAAATTTCCACAGCAAGTATTAATATCAAATACTCACTGTTTACTTACTGAGGAGTCCTCCAGTGGTGCTATATCCATAGGAGCCGTAAGCACTGCTGTACTGCGGATATGCAGGAGTGTATGCGTAGTCTGAAGTTGGTACAACTGACCCACAACCTGCGTAAGTAAAATATCAAATATCACAAAGTGCTTAATCGTTATAAGAGACAAAGAAATATATATTTATTTACGATAACTTTGTGCCAGTGCCACCACCACCAATCTCTCAAAAAATATAAAACCATAAAAGTTAGTGAATAAGTGGAAAAATATCCCAAGAAAAAATAAACAAAAACAAAATAACCAAAATAAGCCCAAAGAAAACAAAAAACAAACTTGCCTGTCGAATAATGACTAAAACTTGGCAACATCGAGGAATAACCACCGTTGCCACCACCACTACTGTGACTACTTGGTTGCAGAAGAATTAGCGATGAATTGTCCTGTTGGCCCGACGGCGACACAGTCGATGCCCCGCCCTCGTTTGTGGGCACACTAAGTGTGTTACTCGTGTTGTTTGAATTCGTTGTCTGATGAGAGGATGACGTTTGATGTTGTACGTTTGTGCCCAGATTGAGGTTTCCACTATCACCATTGTCATTGTCAGTTGGTTGGCTTGCTCCGCTGCCACTTCCTACGGCGCTACCACTATTTGGGTCCGATTGTTGTTGCTGTTGATTATTACCGTTAGCCGATGAGTTGTTTCGATTTGAGGAAAGAGTACTGCCGCCATTTTGCTGCTGCATCGATGACACCGTGTCCGAGGTAATGATTGTGATTGGTAAGCCAGGAGAGGCTACAGCTTCAGTGTGAGGTGACACCACGTTACCCAGATTTGTGATAGTAGCGTAGTGACCGTTTTCGACAACTTCATGGCGGGGAAGGGGATAAATTAAATTTGAATAATTCGACATAAATTCGAAGAGTTGTGCGCTGGTATTCTCAGATGCAGTGCAGGGTAGCATAGGACTTACCTGTATGATATGGTGATAGTGATTGCTCAAGAATACCAGTGCCTAGTTTCATATCCTGCATATTTATTGGCGCCAACGGTGTTAATGAGCCACCGCCTTAGAGTCCCCCAATGAAGAGTACCAATTTAAAAAATCAAAACCAAACGAGAACAAAAACAAAAAAAATCAAAACGATAACGACAATTGAAAACCGTCCCTGGATGGTGTTAGGCAGCCTAATACAAAAGACAAATGACTTACCAATAGAGGTTCCAATGGGTGGTGTGTACAGCGAGCTTTGTGACTGGGAAATTGTCGTTATGCTGTCGTAAAGTATAGATTCTGTACCACTTGAAGTAGGGAAACCATTGTGGGCGTCATAGTAAGCAGCTCCACCATTTGATGTCACGCTGCCCAGGTCCGACAAAAGTTTGTGTTCGTCTTTAATGCACCATTTACCGGACCATATCTACAAGAAAATTAAATAATGAAAATAAACCGTGAAAAACCTCGTGAGACAAGAGCTGAGATCGTCCAGTGGAGAGATACCTACGTTTGAATACAGTTGGTCGCCCGTATATGCCAATCTTTGGCGTTTGATGTCGTCCTCGGGGTGTACATTAATGTCGCGGTTCTCGTCATCTGAAATCAAAATGACTACAAATTAAAATTTAATTGAGTTTTGTCTCTTTCAGATTGAGTTGAATCATAGAGAGTAAGAGCAGGAGATAGTTTGGTTAAGACATGGAAAGGCGTTTGGTGGAGACAGTGATTATAAAATTTGCTCAGTTGCTCCAGAAAATTGTTATACAGCCACGACAACGAATGCATCAATCAGCTCAAGATGATCTTTCTCTGCCTTCCGTCCATTCACGTTTGAGTGCCAATTAATTGGGTTCGGGATTCGATTCACAATAGAAATGGAAGATAGCAGGAAATTTAATTACCAAACATCTAGTCTTTTTTGGACGCCGATTATGCGTTTTAATGTGGTATTCTGTGTAGCATCACTCCCCCTAATTAGGCTGAGCAACTCATCGGGTCTTATCTTTACACCACATCACCGCCATCACCCCCTTGAGAACGACAATTTCAAGTGCATTTCGTAAATTAAAATCCCATCCACTTGTCTGATGCTACTAAAGCACCAATAAAATAATAAAGCATCTGTTTTGTGATTTTATCTGCG
This sequence comes from Eristalinus aeneus, assembly GCA_955652365.1. Taxonomy (NCBI): domain Eukaryota; kingdom Metazoa; phylum Arthropoda; class Insecta; order Diptera; family Syrphidae; genus Eristalinus; species Eristalinus aeneus. The sequence continues at coordinate 5,396,555 of OY019135.1, forward strand.
CACCAGGGTACCAGTGGGGGTGAGAACTTATGCCATACTGCCTATGTTGGTGAACCGCAACTGAAAAAAGTGTATTCACTGAGGGTGAATATTTTCTCTCTTCTTCCGCTCTCTCGCTTCTTTCGCATAGTGGAGAACAAAATTTAAATGAATTATGGATTTTGTTCCCTCAAACCGTATTCGTTGTCGATTATAAATATTCCATAACAAAAAAAAAACATTATTTCTTATTTAATTTCTCAATGTCGACGTTTGTTGGCGGCGACGTCCGCATCAATTTCAGATGAACGCAAAGGGTCACTTCGCGGCACGTGACCGGGATATTGTTGGCGAATCGTCGCCACTCAGCCACTGCTGTATTCCTTTTACAAACGGCATTTAGTTAAGGGAGTTTTTTTTTTCCTAATTCACAGTACTCACTTCATTTGCTGGATAATGGCAATCAAGAACTGAGATGAAGGATATTATAGTGTCAAGCACTGCCTTCTAGATGCGGATGGGGGAGTGAATTGCGACGACGAATGAATTAAGTAACTTTGTTGTTATTTAGATCACGTGCGAGGAGAGTGTTGCATTGGTGAAGAATTCTGCAGACAGGAAGGATGTTAAGACACTGTTGCTTGGTTAACTGTGGTTTCGCTTTTTGACGCGCAACAAATAAGGGAGGTTTTTCATGACTGAAGCAATACCTTAATGTTGTACCCACCAACCCTTTCAAGGTTTATTTTATCATTATCATTATAAAATGTTCAAACTACACATTTGGTTAAGTACACTAGACTCCAAAAAAAAAACTATGCCCGAAAAAAAACAGTGTCCTTGAATTTCAAGCAAAAGAAAAAATCTGAATCTCAAACAAAAACGGTACAAAGTACGGAAATTTTACTTTACCCATACCATATATTTTGTACTCGTTTTCCACGCCACTCCTGAGTGAAAAAGAGCCAAAGTCCACACTCAACCGAGGCGCAAAATCAGAAAAACAGGAAACAACAACTCCGTTCTGCCTGGATAAAAGTGACAATAGAATTGCAACTTTAACGTTCTAAACTTTTATACAACCCACAGAGGCAGTGGGTAGCAATAGGATGAGAAGATATAAAAATAAGGCGAATAGAAGCATAGAGATGACCAAGCTCGTGCTCCATGTCGCAGAACGCAAAAAAATGTAAACGAGAACGGGAGCCTAAACGGGAAGTGAACATACGAAAAGATGTAAAAGGATTTCTCTGTTTCCACGGCGACGACGTATTTTTCCGGCGCGAGCTACCATTTTGATGTTCCCTTGTTTGTTTTGCTTTCCTTACATCGGAAATGCTGAACGGATACTCTCCCATTTGACCGGATATACTGCATGTCCTGACCGCAATGACTCTGGGATGGTATGTATGTTTTATCGATAGAGAGGAGGAAGAAAACATAAAGAAGAAGACCAAAACCTACCGTGATCATCGATCCGTTTTCGTTTGATATTATTCCCGTTTGGATCTGTAGCATGCTGGATGCCTAAAATACCGTTTATACTATAACCAGTGGTCCTATGTTCACCTTGACCATCATTTCCATTACCCACATTACCACCCCCGCCGGAATTTGTTCCACTGCCTGGATTTAAGAGATTTTGTTGTGGAGGTTGTTGCTGCTGCTGTTGACTCTGTTGCATGGCTGAAGCGTGAGCTGTAATGGGAAAGGTTGTATGAGCCAAGCTTAAATATTCTGCAAGAAATCAGGAATTCATACCACCACTGGCACCGGCACTGGCACCGCCACCGTTGCTACTACTGACTCCGCCGCTACAGCCCCCGCCGCCTCCACCTCCACCACCGCCAGATGCTCCACCGGTACTTGCTGAGGTACCAGATCCCGTTCCAGCTACCGATGAGCTCGACTGCTGCTGAGTCTGTTGATGAACATGTTTCGCTTTTTCCGCAGCCTTATTTCGAACAATTCTAAAATTACAAAAAGGATGGGAAATTAATTTAGGAAATGTACAAAGTCCTTGAATACCCGACCCGGCTCGCGATAAACAGCATTTGCGACCAAAGCAGAGTGCCAATTTAAGAAATTTGTCTGCACAGTCGCCGAGGGAGCTTGTAATTCCCCCATTTGGCGTCCAAGGACTCTTGGTTAGAAGGTGACGCAGAGCCAGTCATAAAGTATATGAATTCACGTAATTCAACTTGTTGTTCTTACTAGGCATCAGCATCCACGTCTACCAAAGCCCTTACAAAAAGCCGACGGCAAAAAATATTTTTTATTTTCCAAATTGAAAAATTAAAAAAAAAAAGCAAAAACAAAATATCATGGCTGCCCCAGCCAGTTGCAAATAAATGGCCACTGCGCATTAAAAGGTAGGGGAAATTTTACATTTACATTTCCCAGTGAAAATACATTTTGAAGGCTTATGAAAAATTTTGTGAACAGTTTTCATTCACTTAACATAAAAGAAAATGTTTGGGTTGCCCCAGAAAAACAAAAAACTGGAGATATTTTGAAAGAAAGGAAATACACAATTTATTAAATTTTAGAGTGAACTTTAATCTATTATATATTTTTTTCATTATGTTATTATATTGGCTTTTATAATACATAAAATGTCGTCTTTTATGTTTTGAAGGCTTAGAAATAAGAGATAAACGTTTTGAATTATTTGAATTATTATTTATTATTAATTGAATTATTAGACACTTTTCTAATGTTGGACGCAGCCTATGTGTATGATCAAAGGGTACAGTGTCGCTCTCATTTCTAAGATACTTTCCTAATACAAGAAAATAGCTCTGTTGGAAATATTGAAAACTATTGGTAGCTTAAAAATGTCTAACTCGTATGGTGTTGATGATTTGTCTAATGCAGTACTAAAAAGAATTGCATGTTTTATGTAGATGTATTGGCATTAATATTTATTCGTAGCGTTTTTACCGGAGTTTTCCTTGAAGATCTTTAATGTGCTGTAAGCCCCATTATTCAAAAAGGTGCCTACAAGGGAAATAAGCTAATTTCAGCAATAAGTTTGGTTTATAAAAACCTGATAAAAAACGGAATATTGAACTTTTTTAGGAAAAACAAGTTTTTTAGTCCATTTCAGTTCGGATTTCAAAAAAGAAAGTCGACAGAAGATGCGCTCTTAGGCTTTTGCTTGCATATTATATCTCACATCGATGACAAAAAACGGACAGCTGCTCTATTTGTCGCCATAACCAAAGCCTTTGACATGGTTGACCATATCCTCCTACTGAGTAAACTTAAAAGGTCGCGGACTTATGTTAGATTGGGTTGACCCATATCTTAAAAATAGATCACAAGTTAAATTTCTTCATCTACCTCAGGGCTGCGTTTCGGAGTCAATATTATTTTTAATTTATATAAAAACTCACTTTTTGAACTAGACTTTAAAGGCACACCAACTGCTTTTTTCGATGATGTTGGGTTATCTTATGGGTCAACAAGTCCAATAATTCAATTTTAATGTTTAATTTAAATTGGGATGCGAATCTACTTAGGCATTGGTTTGCTGAACATAAATTAGTAGTAAGTTCCAAAACTTAAATAATGTTTTTATACTTTTCACCCGGCCAAAAACCGACGGCTGATATCTTCTTTTGTCTCGAATATTTGTATTCGCTCCCGAAAAAAAAAACTAAAACTGAAGTAATACCCCGTAATTTTTTTAAATCAATTAAAAATTGGCTATTTTACGTCAGCTATGATAAGATTAAATCTTTTTTAGACCTGATATTTTGGTCTTGCTGTTTTACGTATTAGTTTAAGTCATGCCATTTTATATATTTATTATTTTATTGATTATTTATTTTAAGTCTTTCTTAAGTTCTTTTATTGCTGTTTACAACTGTTTAATACAAACAGTTGTTGGAATAAATTAAAATTGCATTCAAGTAAGCAATAATGTAAAACAATGTAAATTTATATACATTGAACAAAATTTATACACAAAGTACTATATGTACTAATAAAAACCAAAATTAAACCTAAACTAAAAGTTATTTCTTTATCCATTTTCCTTAATACTGATTAAAGTGGCATTCATCATTGTGGTTAAATGATCCGCAACCAAAATTTTCCCGACGTGCGCAGACACTCGCAGTCAACCACAAACCACTTTTCCATCTGCGGTATGCGAGAAAATCTTAAACATTTGCAGCTTCTCACTATATTTTTAAGGACCCCACAAACACCACGTAAAAGCTTCAAGGAAGAAGTGGTTAACGCCCGTCACCACAAACAACAACAAGAACAACACCAGGAAAAGAAGTCACCAACATCGTCATCATCTTCCTACGTTAAGCATTGGAAGATAACCCCACCGAAAGAATAAGGGCAAGATGAGCGAGATGGAAACAATGACTATGGGTGTGAAAGAGGAAACCGAAAGCCCCAAATAAGGAAAAAGGGAAGAAGAAAATGAGAGAGAAAGAATGAAAGAAAGAATGAATGCGAGCGCGAATGGGATCCTTGTGCGTACATAAAACCAGCCCCAAATATGGGGTGGTTTATAATGCTTTAAGTGTGCTTTTTTGCGGGGGTAAGAAAGCGGGTGCAATGTTCAGGCGAAGCAGTTATCGCATCTTCATATTTGTTAAAAGGAACAGGCTGAGGAGAAGCAGGCGTTTTGTATAAAATAAACAAATTAAAAAAGACGCACCAGCTACTCAAAATAATATTCGTATAACCGTCTTGTAAGCTAACGAGACTCTGACAATCAGAATTTTATATGCACATGCTCTTATACATCCCTTTACATACAGCGGAGTGACTTACAAAATGGTGTGCCAACATCATCCCCAAGCATGCACAAGCGCACATCGCGTAACTCCCTGACTAAGGGGACCACCCACTATTGCTGCTACCGCACACATAGAGAAAGAAAGTCTTTATTGATACTTTTGTTAACGGTGGGGCTATGGTTGAAGGGGTGGCTCTTATTAAAAGGATTACTTTTACTCTACTATTATCCTTCTACGATGGTTGATAAGACACCAGGAACGTAATACTTCGCTATGATGTCATAAATTTACTTCCTTATTTGCCCTGTAAAGTGAAGTTTGTTATGCCTCTACTTATAACAGAAAATCTTCTGAAAACAGTTCATATGACACGTGAGGTTGCATTTTAAATGCGCCTCTTGTCATTCCCATATTGATGTGTCTCATATTTCACTATTTTGACTACAATAAAATATTTTATGCTTGACGCTGCACTCAAACTCATATTAAGCGCCGCCGCCACCTTTGCCAGTCTGCAACTACCATTTTTGGTTTGTTTCAAAACTCGCCTCATCAACACAAATGTTTTGGGGTGAGGCAACGGAACCAACCAATAACAATGAAGAGACATTTATAAAATGATCAACAGAATAACAAAAATTTTCGGTGTCACTCGTTGCAACAATTGAATGAATTATTGCCTAATAAATATTTTCCACATCCTCGAGTACAATTGAAGTGCGAGAACCTTTGGTGAGATATCGAAAGGGAGGCGCGCAAACCTTGTTCAACTTCAAAAGCAAATTCAAACAAGGACAGGGATTAGGGAAAAGTGATAATGTTAATGACAATCGTATTGTGAAATATTTCAATATGAAACAGACACCACTTTGGCCAGGTAAACGCGAACGTGTCTGCATCCCCTATGCCGAACAGCCCATGGGTGTTCGTAATTGATGTTTGTTTAGATCTTCAAGAGTGAAGTGGCAGAAGGGGCCACAATTGTGGATGGGCATTGTTTTCAGTTCCATGTTGCATGTTGCACAACAGGCACACAGGCCGGTTACAAAACAGATGTTTTACGACAACAACTGCAAACGAAAAAAAAGAAAACCAAGTTTCCAAACGAAATTAAGGACTTAATGTGTGTGAGAATTGTTATATTCTTCCTGAGTCCTCAGAGGATCCATTGACTTTCAAATGTCAAACTGTCAGAAGATCAGAGTCCTATTTTTCGTTTTTCTATCTTGCAAAGTTATAATATTTATGCCAAATTATTGTTATTTACTTTTAAATCAATTTTTCTTAAAAAATTTTTTTTATTCATCAATTTTTATTTCGTACCCCTCAAAATAGTTCCCAATAGACATAATACACTTGTACCACCGGTTTTTCAATCCTTGAAGCATTTCTTAAATATGAGAATTGCTTTTTGATACGCCCTTGAGCTCTTTCAACAATTCGGTTTGTATCTCCTCAATCATCACAAAACACCGTCCTTTCATGGTTCTCTTTAATCTTGGGAATAGGATAAATTTGCAAGGAGCCAAAAACGGTTTTGTCTTTGGCTTAAAAATTACGAACAAGCAACGAACGTTTTCTTCGTATTGCTTCTAGGAAGTGACACATAGCTTTAAAATAATACTCCTTATTAACCGTACGACTATGTGGTAAGTACTTCTGATGAACTACGCCACAGTAATCGAAAAGAGTAGTCAGCAAAACATTCACATTTGATCAAAGTTCGCTTTCTTTTTTGGCCTTGGGCTCTTCCACTGAGACGATTAGACCTTGGTTTCGCTGTGATAACCACATACTTATGTTTCGTCAACAGTTATGGCCCTTTTAAGCAAATATGGATCTTCGTTGACGTCGTTCAACAATTCCTGAGCCAACCGATATGCTGATATCTTCAGCCACTTCTCTAACAATGATTCGACCATTCTCCATAACATAATAATTTTCCTCACTTTCACAACATCTTCATCGGTTGTCGATGTGCTGGGGCGCCCAGAGTGAGCGACATCTTCTCGACTTTGTTTGAAATTCTTGTACCTCTTGTTAACATTGTTTCGTTAACATTCTTATGTTCGAGACGAAGTGCACCAACATAACAAAATAACAAATCGATAATCGAATATACGTGGCCCGCGAAATTTGAAAATTTTTCGAACGGACCTGGTAAACGTTGTACACCGTCACACGCAAGATTGCCAAGAGAAATTCAGGGAAGAATTCAGGAAGAACGATCAGAGACCCATATAATTGGATTCCACCGACGCCCCGTCGTAACCCACTTTTATCTACGATTTTATCTATTTCATGTAGAGAGTATTAAATTTAACTATTCTCAAATCTCTCGATTCCCCCCTCCCACACACCACTTCATCGGCCCACAATACAAATTAAACTCATGGACGTGGGTTAAAACCATAGCGTACATTGCACACAAATTCTCATAAATGCTCATACACATACTCACGTGAAATTGATTTACGATTTTACTCCCACCAAAGGCCAAGGGATGAATATTTTATGTACATAATCCTAATATATATTATGGTCCTATTCCATGTCCCTGACATACAAAAGCTACCTTCATTTGCATCATAGAAATGTTTCGTTTTTTGCTTTCGCCCTTTAATGGACTCCAATTTGCTAATTTTTAATCACAGTGCACCCCACACGTTTATTCGCCACAGAACGGAATTTCCTTTGATTAAGCCACAAATTTTTTTCCATGCGGCCTGGTTTGTTCTGTGTAGGTGGCCTTCAACCGTGCCGCGATTGCACCAACAACCGGATGCAATGAACTCACTAATGTTCTGCGGACAATTTGATGACATCTGGTGTATTTGGTCTATTAATTGTTCGAAACTCAAATATATTTGTTTGCAAGTGGAAAAAGAAAATATACACAAACAGATAGTGTAAATGCTTTATGGTTCGTGACACTGGTCGTATTAAAGAACTACGAAAGGATTTCATAATGCATTTCACGTTTCAAATGAAAAATCTGAATAAATGAGAGTAAAAATTTCTTAAAACAAAAACTTCAGAGGCTGGCACGCTGCCTCTCCAGTACGGTGGTCACTTTGTTATCTATTATACATAAAATAGATAGTTATGAAGCAGAGAAAGGATCACTCAGTGATATTGAGTATCAGATCTGCTTCATTGAGTTCTTTGAGGACTTGCAAAAGTTAACCCAAGAGTCAACGAACTGACCTAAAAAAATTAAAATAACTGTTTGACCGCCTGTGAAAAACAGCAGTCGTGCAACGAAAAAAGACTTTTTTAAGGATCGTTAGGCTTTTTTGCAAAACAATGTAATCAGGATCCTTATAAAGGATTTGTCTATATGACATAGAAAATTTGTCTAATTCTATAATTTACTTTTAAAAAACCGAAAAAAAACATATAGGGTAATGAAAAATCACGATTGAAATTACAAAGTGCACACACAACAAAAAGGAAAACAAAATCTGAAAGTATTGATTTCCATTCAAAATCATCGCATTGAAAAATTCAAAACCAAACCATTATGGAGATTCAAAGGCCATCTTGACTAAGTTTATTTACATGCTTTTCAACCTCCATAAAAACCATCTCTCCACTCCTTTCCATAAAAAACACGCCCATTACACCCTCCGTCCGAAAGAGAAGAAGTGTAAGTAAGAAACTGTTAGCAAATGCTTGGGCCCCAGGCCACCCCTCCATGGCGAAGCCCCAAGCAAGACGACAAAGGAAGACTGAACAACGAAGACAAGGAAAGGACCGGAAAATTTGTATCTTTCAAGATGTGTCCTCGTAACTGAAGAGCGGACATGCCAAGGCGAAACAACTTTTAGAAAGTTATCTTAAAAGCAAAACAAACAAATACACAAGCATACAAAAAATCAAAGCTGAAAAAAGGCAAACGAAGAGAGTGGTAAGAAGAACATAAAAATCTCCAAAGTACCATTTAAATTCAAGTGTTCCTTGGGGAGAAATAAATTGCCCCATCCACACTCTTTGTCCTTTCAATTTTGCCCATGATCTCAAGAGTTGTCCTTATTATTCTCCAGTTTCAAAGATCTACCACACAGAGAAAGGTTGGGAATGATGAAACACACCCAGAAAATGGGGAGGGAGGGGCGGCGTTTCTTTGCCACCAAGCAAGGGTAATCCCATTTGCAGTAGAAGAGTGCAGAGGTAACGGCATCCCCAAGGCATAATCTGACCAAGTTCCCTTCACCTCTTTACTCGGCCTTAAGTGAAACGACATATCAAGATTAGATTAGACTAGAGGGGTGCACAACATATGTCGTGAACCGTTTGCGAATTACTTCCAATCGAATGGAGCAATCCCCCTTGCACTAGGAAATAGGGCGCGATAGCGCGACAGTAATTATGCCATAGTGACATTTTTAGGCGCGGCTTTCTGACAGTGCACGGCGTCCTGGATGTCCTTTTGTTACACAATTGAATTTAATCGAAAATGAAAATTGAACAGAATTGAGACATATGCAACAATTTCGGCGAAAGGAATCTCTACCGATGCACCCCGGCCACTATTGTTCGGTCCACCCCTGACAATTGTCATCTCTGGATGATCACGATACATAACAGAAACAGGCAGACAGTCAATCAAAAACTCATTCACACACATATAGGAATACGATGTGCCCAGACTGTGATGGCCATTATGTGTCTATTTTTGGGATGACATTGACGCAAAAACACAGACCAATTGATGAAGAATGTTACAAATATCGATTCCATCGGTTACATCAAGGAGAAAGGAAGACGGCAGGCTGCCTAACTGTCTGCTGTGTGGTGTGGTGCTGGCTTTTCGTCCGAATGATGCCGACAATGATAAATCAATTCGGACATGACAAGGTAATCAAAGATGTGATGAGACGTGATAGATGTCACAAGGGACTTTAGAGAATGTGTGTCAGGTAAAGGCTTCAGTAGAAATGCAGAGTTCCCCTTGAAAGTTGCTTCTAAACTTGATATTACATACAAGAACAGGAAACTGAATAAAGTGATGGGTCAGGTATCAAATTTGTATCCGAGATATCGAAACAGCATAACAGTAGATATACATATTGTAGATACGAATAAAGGTTCCACAAGCATCTGAGCAAGATTTTTTAAAGCAATTAGCATGAGACAAGGAAAGAGCACTTTTGAATGGGCTGTCAAAAGAATATTTCTCATTTTTTTGTTTCATATGTCAATCAGCCATTATATTTTGTGGAATCTGGTTGTACCAGAACCAGAACTAAATTCTTCAATTCTTCATTTGACATATAAATGAAAGTTCCCCATGGAGAGAAATTTCATAGCCAACATCTTGCCTCTCATTATTTTATCGTCTGCATAGCTCTGTCACCCCAAATTAAGACAAACCTTATTGAAATAATTTCTTCTCGAGCACTATAACAATAACTTACCACACTCTGGCCAATCTGACACTATTATACTTTTCCCAACACCTCTAACCCAACGACAGAAGGCAAGGCAAGGATTACAAATAAAAAGCATTGGTATACAGTGTTCCCCTAGGGACGACTCACGTGGATCTCTCACCGAAAAAGAGATTCAATATAGTAATTTTATTGACGTCATTATTACAAGTGCCACCACCACCGCCAACACCAGCAGCAAATCGAACGTACTGGATGAAAAGGATTACAATCAACCCACAACAACAACGTCACTTTATCCCTTTGCTTTTCGTCGTTGTTACACTTGTTGTTAGCCCTCCGGTAAAAGAAGGGAGAAACCACTTAAAACAGAAAAAAAGAACGTCAGACTTTAGGGGTTGATGTAGGTATTTAATGCGCGTGCATTAAAGGACATCCACTTACACATGCGATGAGTGGATTAGGGAAGAGCTGTGGGTGGTAATGCTGGGGGTTTCATTGTTATCAAATCTGATAACTCAATTACTTGTTAATTCGAATAATTATGCGATCAAATCTGCAATTGACATTAAAAAGTGAAGTGGGTGGCCGCGTGAAGATCTTCTAAAATTTTGAAGAGAGCATTGCAGTCTATCGTCGAAAAAAATAATTTTCTGGCAAGTGGTATAAACTTGCAAGAAATATGCCATACAAAATCTGTAATTCTCATCCCCCACCTCAGTTGCACAACAAAGGAAAATATATTGACATTTTCGATTTATTAACTTGTTTAGGTAGGCAAATCGCATTTTAAATTCCCACTGAGAATGCCGCCACACTTAAGTGTGGCCTAATGCACATCAAATTGATTTCACCGAACGCGTGCCGTAATCTTGCTCGTGCTGATCCAATTTCCCTCCACCCCCACATTAAATTTTTCCCACTTCTCATTCTTCCCTTCACTCATGCTGTCGTCGTTCTCGTCCTGGCATCCTTTATTTTCCAATTGACTTTAATTTATTACCCTTTGCCTGTGCATACATGTGGCAATCGCAGTTCATATACCCTTCCGCCACCGCCACAGTCGCCGACCGCACACATAATATGCGACGTCATCATGGAGATGTTTTATTTTCTTCCTTCCCACAAATATAAAAGGGAATTCTGTCGCAGGAAATATCTTGCGGCACGTGACCAGCACGCGTCACAATTATATACGCGCGGGCAGAGTTGCTACTGCGAAAAAAAACCTAAAACTCCAGTAAGAAAACGATTTTAAAAAAATCCACGAAAATGAAGTTCTGTTGTCACATAATAAAACGGTTTTAAAAGGATAACACACAGAACTACGCACAGAAAGCCTACGAAGTTGTAAAATAACGATTCGCGCATATGAGATTGTTTATAGGTCTTAAAATGAAATACAAAATAAGCTAAACCAACAACACAAGGGGTTATGAAGGTAGAACTGAAGTGCAAATATCTGACTTACCTATTTATGGATGAAACACTAGGCACGTTATCCTGAGAGCATATTCCTTCAGCTAATAATCTGTCACGAATCTCCCATGCAAACATTGTTGGATTCTCGCGTTTGTAGTTAGCTATCGCATCTACCACTGGTGGTGTGGCAACTTTCGGTTTCGAACCACCTATAACGCCGGCCTTGAAACTTCCAGTCTCATAATATCTGAAAAAGGAAACACACATAAAAATAAGCATTTTATTGTGATTTTCAGAAGTCAGACACTTTGCCATACATCACTAATGACGACGGCGAAGAGCAACTAAAGCACCGGCAAATGGAGAAAGCGGGAGCAGAATTAGAAGAAGGAAACAATTGGGAAAATAGCTTAGAGCCCTTTTCCCCTATGAAATTGGCTTTAATTGCTTTTGTATGAACATGAAGAGCAGTCACACATCGCATTCAGAATTTATCCACCACCATTAGAGACCCAAAAACGAATGGCGAACTGTTTCCTTTCACTTGGAGCCTGTTTCATCTCAACATATCTACATTCTTCCCTCACCCACTGAAACTCATTTTTGGAGGCTTTTGGGTGCGAGAGCAGAGAATACAGGCGGTTTCCTGGGAGTTAAACGAGAAAATATTTATCACGGAGACTAATTTTCATAGGGTTTGGAAGGCCCCAAGAAGAGTAATTGCTTGTGCGAGTCTCGTAAATAACGTGGTACGCCACAATGAAATGAATTTCGCGCGAATTTTGGTAGAGCTTTGGTTGCTCACAGTGTGTGCCTGTGTGACTTTGAATATGTAGATTAGGAGAAGGAGGAAAGGCAATGACGTGCTACTCCTGGGTATAAACAGATGTGGATAATTTTCAATTATCCAAGGGATTGATGGATTTGTGGGAGAAGTAATGTTCTTATATATGAAACTTACCTCGATAGTATTTTCGATACACAGCCATGACTAACGCGTAACTGTCTAGATATATCACATGGACGGACACCATTGTGGGCCAGTTCAACAATTCGCTGCCGCACAACATCAGGTAGCGGTCGCCCATTAACAAAAACACCGCCCAACTGGTTGACACCACCATGACCTGAAACAAATAAAGAACGGAATACGAAATGTTACAGAGAAAAAGGATTTATGAAATGTAAAACGTTTAAGAGGATTCCACAGAAAGTGGTCAAGGAGCCACGACTGCCACGCCATCGCCGCCTAAGCAATTCGTGATTTTCGAGTATGCATAAAAATCTTGAAAAGTTTTTGCCCACAACAACCACGTGTCGCTCACGAATTGTTTTTACTTTAAGCTGCTAACAGACTACGCTCCCGTTCACTAATTAGTTCTCAAGTGTTAAACCGATTCGCTGATTTCTACCGTTTTATTTTTTTTTTTTATTTTCTTGATTTTTTATTTTTCATATGCAAGACGATGAACGAGCGAACTGAAACACCCCGAACCGACACGCATGGTGCCCGACCATTTTAAGCACTTTATGTTTTGCGCTTCATTAAGATCTTTTCAGCAAAGGAATTCGCCTTTAAGGACACTAATTAGTAAGTCACTGTAGTAGCAAAGTTGCTGCAGCTGAAGGAGGGCACAAATATTAAGCAATTAATAAGAGGAAATGAGGTGCGGTGTCAGTGATGCGCAGCCAGCGGTTTTTCTGTGCCCTTAAGCATCTAACCATGTGGAGAAAGACAGGCAGGCATGCTAGCTGGCAGTGTATGAAATTGTGTCCGTTGATATTTGGTTTGAAATAGATTTGCAAAGCAAACAGAGCACTTTTCACTTAGAAAATTATCAAACCCCCAGTCTGTATCATTGCTCTTAGGATGTGTGGCAGGTAAGGGGTATATATCAAACCAACCGGAGATTCATTCTTACCAGCGTCATGACCTTGAACAGTCTCCGGTTTTTCTAGCAAAATGGCGCATCTAACTCTACTCAGTAAACTGAGAGATGTGTTTTGATGTAAGTATAAAATCAAAGTCCCCAGGGCGGATTGTGTTACACAATGCTCACCAGTGTATAGATGTGACATTTTCAATCTAGATGTACATACGATACAAAGAACACGAAAAATATAAGCAAACCAGATATAGATACCTACTCATATTTGTGCAAAGCAAACATTTGTTACTCAAACATCAACGTGATATCGTCTGCTCTACGTATCGCATTCGCATCTGAATTCACAAAACCGTCGTCAATTCATCAGATAACGACACACATACACATTAATACACCCACACATACACTAGATATCTGATACCTCAAAGTTAATCTGAGCTTATACTAGATGCAGATACTTTAGATACCTGAGATATATGTACCTCAACACTGCTATGCCATAAAAGTAACTAAATATTCTTGGAAGCGGTCGGTTTGATTTGGGATACGGGTACCTTTTCCAGCCAGCAATGGTGATGAAGGAGATCCCCACCAAATGGGACGAATGCAGACTTAGTCACAAGCTCGAAGAATTCAATGACTTTTAACAGCGAATATCAGTGGACGGATAAAATGCATTTAAACAAAAAAATATGTACTCAGCAATTGCAAACATTTAATGGAGCACCAATCCACAAAAGGTCTAGCTTTTTCTGCAACTTATCATATTGTTTTTGCTTGGACTCCAAATGGAGGAAAACTTTTTCATAGGCGACAAGCACTCTTTGAGGCTTCTTAGCAACTCGAAAGAAGTGATGCATTGAAAATATACGATCTGTTCAGTCCTGTAATCGGACATGTAACTTTCGGTGGATAGGTGTGCCACTTTTCCACAACATTACAAAACAATTCTCATGATTTTAAAGAAGTATTAAATTAAATTCCCCCTATCAAAAATCCCAAAGTCGAGACGAATTTCAAACGAACTCCACCTATCAAAAGCAAGTAATTACGTTAGTCAACAATTTCTTGAGATTTTCACGCAAGAAAAAAAAAAAAACAGACGAACGACAAACGTAACCGAGAATAATTAAATTATTTAAATTTCGTTTCAATGCGCGATGGATTGCAATTCAATGTAAACATGGACAAAAGCAGAAAAATATTCATCCATATGGTAAGGATCTGATAAAAAACCTCACAGCTCCTGTCGGACGTTAGGTTGGATGCTGGTGGTGGCCTCGGTTCACTTTTTGTTTGTCACTTGAAAAGGATATTTGATATCATTCTGTCCGGTCAAATAAAATACAATTTATATTGAGGGGAATTGTCAGGCAATTGAACGGTAGAATTGCGGTGATTATGACATTATTACAGCCATTTTTTTTGTTGTCTGAAATGAAAGGAGACCGAAGGGAGATAGGGTTGAGCGTGTCCGCCGAAGATGAACAGATGTACCAATCCTTAATTTATCAACTTTTCATGACACAGTCGACGAGGTTTATCAATGGAACTGATGGACCTAAGAGGGTAAGAATTCTTCGCACGTCCTTTTTCCCAAATTTTTCAAGGTTCCGCAGAAGCTCAGAGACTATTTAGGAACACATCAATTCTTGCATAAATTTTCTCTGCTCCCACCCATTTCCTTAAAGGCGGTTTCTATTGCAATTAATTGAAGCAGTGCCAAACTAAAGAACAGTGTATTTCTTAGTATACTTTGTATATACCCCACCCCCCTCCACCCCCAAAAAATATGTAATCTATTTCACGTCGTCAAGAAATTATAGTTTCTTCAAAATTGAGTCATATGGATGAAAGTTGCACGATCTGCAATCAACTCAAAAGACAGAATAGCACAATTTACCACACAAACTCTGCAAAACATCATAACATTCTACGTTTTACATGGTGCAAATTATTTATTCAACTGAGTTTTTTTCAAAAAGGTTAAGTAAATCCTATTCCGTGGGAATTTAGTGAATGTAAAGGGCTTTGAAAATAAATCTAAGAAGACTTCCATTGCCAGCTTGAAGATAGTGAAGTCCTTATTTCCTAACAGCATTATCTAGAATTAACTTTGAAATGGTATAAATCTCCGTTATCGAATGCTAAAAATAAAAATTGTAATCAATTCCGGAGTGTATCACTTAGATATGGACTCAATTCAAACTTGCAGAACAAATTAATAAAAAGGTAAGGAAATGATCATACCCGACGGGGATAAAAACGAGTCAGATAAACACATTGTCTTTGTATGAAATTCCATTGAAATCAAAAGGACTTTTCTAAGGAAATAAACGAATTCACAACGATCATAGACAATTGACATGCTGAGAGAAAAAGAAAAACAAACTTGTGTCAACAAAATATACATAAAGCATCACAAAAAAAAAAATAATAATATAAAAGTTGTCTGTCGGTAGGTCCACACAAATCAAATTTATCCCATCAACAAAACAAGTCTTTACAGTAAAAAACATAAAGTGTGTGCTTTTGTAACACTTATTATGTGATCAGTTAAGAAAGAAGGCTTAGAATTAGGTGTCCTTACATGTATAGTATTCCATCATGTTCTGGTTGTATCGATATGCTGTGGATAAATCCATAACGTACCGAGTAACACGTGTCGATTCACAGATTATGGACCACAAGGAGATTGGTTTTGTTTTTTTTTGTCGTAATAAACTTTTGCGTGATATCACAATTTTGAAAACAGAACACTTAATGAAACAGACAGATATATTTAATCAAAATTGTACACCTGGATAAGCACACTTTCACGCGGTATCCTTGTGCGATGGCTGAGGAAACCTATAGACGTTGCCTTCCATTTGTTGATTTAGCACATTGCTCAAGTATAAGATACAGATACACTAAGTAAGATAATGGATCATAAGCTTATTAGACAGATGATAACGGTCACTTAGCACGCACGTAACACTCACGCGAACGGCGACAGTTGAGTAAGCAAATCCTAGGAATGAATATACCGCGCGACGGTGTTGGATACTTTTTGCACTGTGAATCGGTGGTCCAGTCACTGCTCTGCTGCTATATTTGTGTTGTCTCTCTGTAGAGCTACATATGTGTTTGCTTGTGTGTGTGTGCGTTGATATAGGGGATGCACAAATCAAGATCGAATATCGAGTGGAAATACTCGGATAGGCAGCACGCCACACCGGAAAAATTGTTTGTGATTGGATGTAGATGACAACGAAAATCACACAGACGGGTGCGACACAAAGGCACAGCGACACAACCGATGCGATACGAGCGACACGACCGGGCACAAAAATGAACAAGAAAAAGGTATGAATTTTTGTATCTTCAAATGCGGTGATGGTCCTGAGTAACTGCATGAACAGATGGTGGCGCGGGTCTAACGTTTTGGTACGTATACGATACAAAGATTCTGCTGTTGCTACTTCTGCTGCTGTTGCTGTTACCGCTACTGTTGCTGTACTAGTGTTTAGGGAGAGAAGATACATACGTCTCTGATGCTTTATGCGGTGCTAGCGGGTTGCAGCAACATTTTACAACGCGCACACAAACAAGCAACGGAGGAGGACAGAGCGATTGAGCTACACAGAGAAACGGGGGTAGATAGGTATTGGCATCGAATTGCAAGTTATACACCCTGGCGACAAGGAGAGAGAGAGAGAGAAAGAGAGAGAGAAAGAGACAGAACAATACGGATAATCAACAAGACAAGCAGTGACTACATTATTTTCGTTTGCGCATTAGACGGGGGTTGGAATCGTTTCGTACGAGAGTATCTCGTGGTTGGTCGCATTGGGTGTGTTCTCAACAAGAGGGGTGGGTCTCTTGGTTTTCCTGTGGCTCGATATCCTGTAGCGTGTGTTCACGGCATGAGAACTGACTATTGAACAGAAAGAGATAACTGCCTTATCAACCCTTGATATCCATTAAGGGGTGTATCCTTGAGTCATCCTTTCAAAATGCCCCATGTGTCTGTCTTCTGTCTCAGCCAATCCCCGATAAAAAAGTGCAATAAGTGGCCGCTGCGGAGGAGGGGCGCCGCTATGAAACATTTTTGAGAGTTTTCCGCTGTGGACTCTCGACTCTTGTGTCACGATATGATGTCTCGAATAGCCCAAATATTTCGGGAGGCATGATGGGTAGAATTGTTGAAACCACTTTGCTTTCTTTAAGTTTTTGTTTACCATTTTTCTTTAAAGATAACGGGGCTTTGATTAAGGAGAAGAATTAGTTTTTTAAGAATATATTTGGTTTCGTTTTACGACCGTTTCTACCTTCACCGCATCATATCTACAAATAACCCGATTGGATTGGTGTTTGTGTGTCACCTGATCGCCGATTATGAATAAAAGGCAGATACACAAATAATCCACTCATGCATAGCTAAATCAAAATATGCGGAAACTTTTTTCCGTATCTAAATACCGCAAGCTACCGTTGCTGATTTGTAATGAGGTGTGAGGAAAAATAGTGATTAAACCTCCTTCTCTCTTCTATCGTCTTAACAATGCAAGGATATCTTAATTACGCTTGCGTAGCAGAGAGTAAGCTGACTGCTAACAATTAAATTTGTTGTGTTGTCATTATCGTCATTGTTGTTGTCTTTTTCGCCACCGTCTCCGCCCACACAACCAACATAGCCAACTCAGCCGAAGCTGTACAATCGTCCCAGCGATATTATATTGTCCGAAATAAATGCGGCGGCTGAGAAAATGTACCCATTGTTGCCCATGATCTCTTGTCCCCAGTAACTTGGGCCTTTCGAAGCCACTCACAGCGTGTTTGCTGATAAGTTATATCTATGTACATTTGGAGGGTCATGTCATGATCAAGAACCTTGCCACGAGACCTTGAATATTTTATATGTGGGTAAATATTGTTAAGCGAATGGAAAACGAATTATGTGTTTTTAAGGCACGTTTTGAGCCTAGAACACGACGAATTGTGATTACAAGATTTAACATACTAGGTCGAAAATATCTAAGTAAGCCTTTAATGACATATTTCTCGGGTCCCTGGTGGAGCAACCGATCCACAAAGTGTCTGATGTCCTCCATGGAATTGAATTTCAAGTGACCACACCGTCAACATACCCATCATCGCCAGAAAAAAAGCGTGCGAACCATAACGTTACCCCTCACTCAGTAAAATTGAATAGCATGCCATGGTCTTACCAACTTGTTGTCTCGGACTGAGAAAAGGATCAGTCCCTTTATTGCACAACTTTACGGACATTCATTGGTCTCAGGGGTAGGAAACCAAAATGAGTTAACCGCAGAACAGAAGAAGAACAAGAACGGCAAAAAGAAGAAAAAGAATCCAGCGGAAGCATTGTTGGAAATTTTGTTTCATTCATTCATGTTCTGAACTCGCACCTTGTTCGGTATTTCTTTACGTATGTATGCCTTCTTTCGCAACTTCTTTCCCAGTTTGATCACTAAGTTCGACTTTTTATTTATTTGCGGCAGAAAAAAAAATAAATAAAAACAACCCACTGGGCTGGAATTGGAGATCGTATAGCATTCCCCGCTATGACCTTCAATTACTTTCCTGAACATTGAGTACAACGCCTGTAAACGACATGAGACGTTTCCCATCTCATCTTGATCGAATAGCTCTGATTAATGAGGTTCTTTTTGCCAGACTTTTTTTTGGCGCGGACTTCCTGTTTGCACATGCCGTAGAGGCCATTGCCTGGACTTTGCTTCTGCGGTTTTGTTGACCGCTTTCTTCAATAGAATTCTCATTCTTGCCCGTATTGGCCTGCGGTATAGCATGTTGCATTCTTTTTTTCCAACAAAATCCCAAGAGCGATATTATTGAAACCACGTGCAAAGTTGTGAGTTCTTGGTCTGATTAGTTTCTATTTAATTCAGCACTTTAAAACTGTTTTTGTGCTCAGATGTGGTGACGCAATCTGTATCTTTATTGATCATAAAATTAACGTACTCACATCTCACAGTCGACGATATTTAAGCCGCTTCCGGCCGTAAGAGTTACAACCAGGCCACATATGACAACTCGTCTCGTCACTAAGTTGCACTTTTTGCCAAGGAACCGTATACAATGGCCATTAACAGATCATGTGAAATGCGTTTGAATGGCCACCCGATACTTCAGAAGTCACAGCAGACACGCTGACGACACTCTTCTATATAGCCCGTCAGTGCATTCTAAATTTAGAAACGAACATTCATTCACTCCTCTGTTTCCCAGGCTACAAAATGTGTGCTTGCTCTCCCACCTATAACTGTCATCGTTGTGCCTTTGCTTTGACTTTCATTTTCGTTGTTTTAGTCGCATTCGATAGAACAGGAGTGTGTAAACGATCCCCCTTTGGCCTTGAAACATTCACCAACCGAGAGAAAGACCATCTTTGATGTTTTGCTTCAGTGAGGGCGTCTTGAAGCTTTTGTTGGAAGTTTGTTGTAGTAATTATGCTTAGTATGCTTAATATTTTCCAATTGAGATTCTAATAAGACTACGTTGCGATTCTAATTAGGTTACTGCGTGTTCAATGGAAATAAGCGCGTTGTTCAGAAAACATCCCAGTAAACAACAGATCCCTATAAAAGCAAATGACTCTAATAACAGCGGGAGCAGAGCATATCCTTTCCCCCTTATGAGTGTGTTGAGTGAAATTTTGGCAATGCGGCCGCATAGGTGCGTTGAAATACATATTGCTTCCAGCTTCCGTGTTCCGTCCCCGCCCTCCGCCCTTATCATCATTAACCTCCATATCGTCCCTAAGCTCAAACCACCTAATCGGTTATTCCTTTACTTTCCCTGTTCCCTCTTCTGGGTGGCTGACTTTGAAATAAGCTTTGAAACCACAACACCGTGAAATATGACTTCATCTTTACGAAAGATAGATATTGTGTTTAAATCTTCTTCTTCTTCTTCTTCTTCTGCTCGTCGTTGTTGTCGTTTTATTTCCCTCCCCGGTTTACACCCTTGTCTATTCACCATGAGTTTATCATAATTCACAACCACCCCAAGAACACGTGAACAATCCCCTGCGAACCACCCAATCACTCCCACACTTTCCTACTCTCAATCTGCTGTTGTGCGTGCCAAAGTTATTTGCGCTTATGTCGAAGCTTCAACTGGTGCTGTGATAGGACGATGAAGGATAGAACGAGCCGAAAAAATTCCCTTCACATACATATCAGTATGTTAGCAAATATATTTATATATTTCGTACTTCGTACACATATCTATACAGCAAACTCCTAAAATGATATTGTAGATTAAAACGTGAGAAGAGGAAAAAAACCCATTACCCTCGGGTTGGGTATTAATTTCTTCGTGACACTAAACCCACCCAAAATATCATCCTAATCTCCAGAACGAACGTAAATTTGCATTTTACAGTCAGTACCTCCACGCTGGCACCATCACCTCACCACCTTCTTCCCCCAATACCTCTTCGCATGTAGAAGCAGCTCCAGCGCGAAATGATGATGTTGATGGTGGTGCTGAGAGTGGTGCTGAGAGCTTCAGCAATTTTTCATGCGCTCAAGGACGAAGGGAAAAATTAAATTTCCCGCAAATTAGAAATCAGGTTATGTTAATGGAGTCATCGTCATCGTTGTCGTATTCAATGTTGTTGTCGTTGTCGTTGTCGTTGTCGTTGTCCTTGTCGTTGTCGTTGTCGTTGTCGTTGTCGTTGTCGTTGTCGTTGTCGTTGTCGTTGTCGTTGTCGTTGTCGTTGTCGTTGTCGTTGTCGTTGTCGTTGTCGTTGTCGTTGTCGTTGTCGTTGTCGTTGTCGTTGTCGTTGTCGTTGTCGTTGTCGTTGTCGTTGTCGTTGTCGTTGTCGTTGTCGTTGTCGTTGTCGTTGTCGTTGTCGTTGTCGTTGTCGTTGTCGTTGTCGTTGTCGTTGTCGTTGTCGTTGTCGTTGTCGTTGTCGTTGTCGTTGTCGTTGTCGTTGTCGTTGTCGTTGTCGTTGTCGTTGTCGTTGTCGTTGTCGTTGTCGTTGTCGTTGTCGTTGTCGTTGTCGTTGTCGTTGTCGTTGTCGTTGTCGTTGTCGTTGTCGTTGTCGTTGTCGTTGTCGTTGTCGTTGTCGTTGTCGTTGTCGTTGTCGTTGTCGTTGTCGTTGTCGTTGTCGTTGTCGTTGTCGTTGTCGTTGTCGTTGTCGTTGTCGTTGTCGTTGTCGTTGTCGTTGTCGTTGTCGTTGTCGTTGTCGTTGTCGTTGTCGTTGTCGTTGTCGTTGTCGTTGTCGTTGTCGTTGTCGTTGTCGTTGTCGTTGTCGTTGTCGTTGTCGTTGTCGTTGTCGTTGTCGTTGTCGTTGTCGTTGTCGTTGTCGTTGTCGTTGTCGTTGTCGTTGTCGTTGTCGTTGTCGTTGTCGTTGTCGTTGTCGTTGTCGTTGTCGTTGTCGTTGTCGTTGTCGTTGTCGTTGTCGTTGTCGTTGTCGTTGTCGTTGTCGTTGTCGTTGTCGTTGTCGTTGTCGTTGTCGTTGTCGTTGTCGTTGTCGTTGTCGTTGTCGTTGTCGTTGTCGTTGTCGTTGTCGTTGTCGTTGTCGTTGTCGTTGTCGTTGTCGTTGTCGTTGTCGTTGTCGTTGTCGTTGTCGTTGTCGTTGTCGTTGTCGTTGTCGTTGTCGTTGTCGTTGTCGTTGTCGTTGTCGTTGTCGTTGTCGTTGTCGTTGTCGTTGTCGTTGTCGTTGTCGTTGTCGTTGTCGTTGTCGTTGTCGTTGTCGTTGTCGTTGTCGTTGTCGTTGTCGTTGTCGTTGTCGTTGTCGTTGTCGTTGTCGTTGTCGTTGTCGTTGTCGTTGTCGTTGTCGTTGTCGTTGTCGTTGTCGTTGTCGTTGTCGTTGTCGTTGTCGTTGTCGTTGTCGTTGTCGTTGTCGTTGTCGTTGTCGTTGTCGTTGTCGTTGTCGT
This sequence comes from Eristalinus aeneus, assembly GCA_955652365.1. Classification (NCBI taxonomy): domain Eukaryota; kingdom Metazoa; phylum Arthropoda; class Insecta; order Diptera; family Syrphidae; genus Eristalinus; species Eristalinus aeneus. The sequence continues at coordinate 5,418,919 of OY019135.1, forward strand.
TGTCGTTGTCGTTGTCGTTGTCGTTGTCGTTGTCGTTGTCGTTGTCGTTGTCGTTGTCGTTGTCGTAAAAAAAAATATGAAAGAATAAATCACAGATGTTTGAATTCTATATAATTTAATTGCGTCCTAGTATGGTTTCTCAACAAGATAGCTCTTATCGATTTTGGTTGGTAAATGTCATCCATCTACTCACACCCCCATTTGGGGTAAGTAACGAAAACACCAGGAACTGATTATGTTTTCGTGATTTGATGTCAGGTCCCTCGAGAGGCTTTTGCCATGTAACACCAGCAGGGATAAACACTGGTTGTGGTGCTCTCTGCGACGTCGTTGATAATGACCTTTGAGAAGTATAATTGTGATTTCCATACGGCATATGTTCTTATTTTTTTTCAATTAAAACCTTACAGACTTGATCTCTGCGGTACACACCTTTTTAAGGTCAGAGTAACTAACGACTTCTAATCCCCCCCGTAAAGCATCTTCCGAAGGGAGGATCTCATTGTCGACGGGCTTTGACGGTCCAAAAGAACAATTACTTCTAGAGCCAGTCAAACACAACGAGAGGGCGCGTGCGTTTGTTTGGCTTTCAAACTCGATCGCCCTTAGCTGATTTTTTCCTGCTATTGTTGCTGCCACAACTGCTATTGCATTCCCAACAACAATACAGTAGCTAGCCATGGTTTATATTTTCTTTATTCCGATTACTGTACGTTCGTGCTTCTCTTGTTGAGCACGGTATTCCCTCACTCCGTCTGCGTGGATTTCTGGGGAGCTCAAAATATAGATCCAACCATAAAATCTAGGCTGTGGATTGCAAGTATGCACAAGGTTTACACATTATGCGAGCGAACTTACGCAGACAGATTCACATATATTTTGCTGCAGCGGCCGAGAAAAAGATGTGTTATGAATCATCAAGTGCGCGATATGAATAAATGGGCATAATTGGCGTCATGAACTTTAGGGCAAAGGTTAGCTCGACTATAGATAATAATTATAAACCACATTCATGGATGTGATCATCTAATGCGAAAAAAGTCCTTAATTAATTTAAAAGAAGAAGAAGAAAATCATATAACTGGGGTGTTCAGCAATATCAATAAAATCTATCTTAAATTAATGCATACCGATCATTAAACATTTAACACCAATGCCAGTCACACAGCCTCATATACAGATGCCTTAGTCTGGTCTGGCTGCCGCCCATTCAATAGTGGGATTTTAATTCACTTTTTTTACTCCAGTTCAAGGTAGAGCGATTTGTGCTTTAAAGTACATTGTCAGATAATGCGAGAAAAGATAGCTCGTCTATGTATATATATATATGTGAGTGGCGCATTGCCTTGCATACAAAAAGTGCGCAGGCGCGCACGCTCATCATCATAGTGTAATGTAAGCTCTTCTTATCGGATGGATTCGAATTTTTCGTTGCCCTTTAGTCTATCGACTTTCCATTTCGCCTAAAACACATAGACCAGTTGTTCACATATCCAACTGGCTCTAACGAAAATGCAGAAAATCAAGATTGCCTAATTTTTTTATTCTTTTTTAGTTTTGCTGTATTTCTGAAGTTTAAAGTTACTTGAGTGTATCTGACGGTGACTGCGACCGATCTGGTGTGTAGAGTTGTATGGAAAACATTGCTAAGAAACAAATTAAAAGAAAAGCTTAGGCGGAATTTTCTTAGGTATCGGTTTAGATTGGTGCAGTTGTGTGACAAAAGACTGTCACGCAAGCGTGGCACTTTGCGAATCAGTGTTGCTACAGCGGATTGAGTGTAAGTGGACTGCACTTACTTTTGAATTAACTTACCGTGGGGCCTGACGCGTGCTATCATTTTCTTCTCCAAATTCGTAAATATATTTAAATTTTTTTCGGGCTTTGTGTAGAAAAGGTAAATTTTCTGTCCAGTTAGAGTGTAACTGACAACACTGAGTAAAATAAAGGTACATACAAATGCACGTGTGTGCAGACTATTAGGCAACAAGCAAATGTATCTTTATGGCGCGATAGGAGCACGAATGTCTGGCGAAACAACCTCGAGTAATTAATCAGACATGTGTTTTCTAATGAAAACTACATATGTATGTACATGTGTAGATACAGAAATTGTTGCCTAATGAATATTGCCTTTTCCTTTTCATTAAACTTGAGTGGATTTTTAATGGATATTGGTCTGTGAACTGGGCAAGTGTTTCTGAAAACAAAAAGCCATCATGATTATGAGGTTGAAGCCGAATTGAGGTAGATAAATGAAGAATTGTGCCCAAAATTTGATTGCGAAATTGCCAGCTACAATTGACACCGTAGTGTCACTGCCTATGTCCTCTACGGAATCGACTTTCCTCTGTGGAAAGTTAGGTCCTCAAATCACCCTAAGCTTACTTCATAGGGCACATTCATAGCGTTTGTCTTCCCTACTAGCTGGCTGAATGAAGTCAGAACATACATACATCATGTCTGATTTCAAATCATTCTACAATCACAAAACTTCAATCGATCATGTGCATGTATCTTAACCAATCCCAGTTTAACATACTACACACATGTGCCGCCCGCCGCAAAGTCTGCACACACAATCGAATCACGCACGCCACACTTTTCACCGTGCGTACAAAGCGCACTGAAGTATGAGAGCGTATGCGTCATGTGCGTGTCGTTCGTTTGACCAATAAAAAGTTTATGTTCTGGGCTCGTTCAAAATGAAAAGGTCCACGGCACCGATATGCCATTGATTGGCCAGACAAGTCCGAGAAGTGTAGCTTAACTGTGTGCACCATCTGTGGTTATTTTGTTTGAGAATATCTGGTTTTTCGTCTATTTCCTCGACTGTCACACGATCAGCACATTCTTTTATTTACCGGACACCAATGACCGTGTCCACTTGCAGAGCAAACATTCAACAATGGGGAATTTCGAAAATTATTCAGAGAGAAATTTAACTTACTGGGCTCTGAGGCATAGATCTGTTAACCAAATGTAGCTTGCGACCTACAACCGGAAGCCTGACGCCGACAGGCAAAATAGCTTAGACGGATTGCACCCTTATCACCGATCATTCTATAATTCATTTTAAGATCAACATTTTCAGCACTCATATAGCAGCAGTAGCACCACAATGCCTCATTCTAAAAAAAGTAGCAATAGACAACATTGTATGGGCAGCGCAAACAAGATTTTAATAGATGTTCATTCCGTCGTGGTTGGGGCACCTTTGCTTTGTGTCGCTTGTTGGATATTGGAGAAGCGCGATCTCACTCTCCAGCTCTTCAGCTGGCAAAAAGCGAACATACAAATATCTAAATGAGATATGATCGGGAGGTGATTACTATTGCAGCAGCACCACCACCACCAGCATAAATAACGGGTCCCAACAACCTTCAGGATTATCCGCTAAACAACACGAAAGTAAAATCGAATGAATTCCTCTACCACACCATAGACGGTAGTCAGACACGTGCCAAAGTACAGCATTGGCGAGGTATCTGCTAGCTTGAATGGATTTGAAATTTACCAGAGCATAGACAGAGAGAGCAATAGGAAGCAATCGATGTTGATGCCCGGTTGAGTGGCCAAGACAGCCGCCACAGAAGCCTTATACACATTCACATCCACATCATTATCACTTTTTTTCATGAACCTGTTGTAAGGTGGCGGTGTGCAGAGTGTTTACTAACTTATCGACATTTTTCACGCCCTACACTGTAAAATTCCTTATCTGCCAAAGTAGCCCAACAGTGAAAGGAGAGGCTGGAAATTGAACGTTGCAGTGTTGACAGCTCTCCAAAAAGACAAAGCCGAACAGAAATAAAAAAAAATCGAAGCCACTAGACGATGATATAATCAACAAACTCTAGCTCTCCTAGCAGAGAACCAATCGCTCCATACTTTATCCCTCTACCTCTGCTTCTTCTCACCAAATCGCCAAAGATCGATGAAGAACGTGCAGTGCATTCGGGTTTCGGTGAGAAATTATCGAAGGAGCACCAGATATCGCCAACAGCACTGCATACCTTCTAACCTCCACACAACTACTGATCAATGAAAGAGATCTATGAACATTGGGTTGCGAATTTCTTTTAAACACCTGCTACCAGTAGTGTGCACAAATGCATTGAGACATCACGCATCATAACTCCACCCTGACGGTCTAAACTGACGATTACGGGTTGTTTAATTGATTACGCATTACACGCGACGAGCTACGTAAGGACACGCTCTTCATTCATGTTTTTAGCTGGAGTTTAATTTAAAACAAAACTTGGAATTATGATAAAATTTCTTTAAAAATTTCCTTGTTTTTAAGTAAAATTTTTGTCGATTTCGTCTTTTGTTCTGACACTTTCTCACGTCATCGAGAATACATGCAGTTACAACAATTTAATCGTGGCATGTGCGCAACACCACCAACGCCTCCGCCACCGTAACCAGCATCCAGTATCCATACAGCGGTAGAGTCAGAAAAGTCGTTGTCTCATTTTTAATGCAAGTAGAGTGTGAGTGAGCGTACATATATTGGATTCGCAATGGGTGGGCACATCTAACTTACTTAGGAGTCCCCCCGTAATCGTTGCTCCTTTCTTGCCATAGTTTAGTTGAACGTCTACGGTCCCGGCGTCACCGGTCGGTTTTTCTGGTCTCGTTGGATATTTAATTGTTCATACGCCTCGTCCCTGTGTGCCATGTAGCAAGAGTTGCACCCAACATGTCACGATAATGTTGCAGTAGTTTGGGTCCGGTGTTGTTCATTTTTTTGTTTTCAATTTTATTGCTGAGTTCTGTTCCTATCTTCGCCAAACTGCTACCGGTCTTGCCCCCCTCCCTCTTACATAAACACTGGATCTAGAAAAAAATCGTTGTCTCTCGGGATAGGGCTTGATTAAAGGGACTGCGCCAAGAATATTCAGATGGATGGAAGGTGACATTGGGGACGTGCTGTTGGTGCGGAGATAAAATTATGATTCACTTGTCAATTTATTCCCAATCGCAATCCACATGACATAATCCGAGACTATGAACTGGCCGGTATTGTTGGCTCTATTAGCCCAATAGTTTTATAGCTTTGTTATCTTAGCCATAGTCGGCGAGGTGACCTTACGCCACATTGCATAAGCGAATATGCCGCTACCGCCTCCGAATCTCCGATTGAAAATAAGAACCCTAGTATCCTCAGACCTGACTGGGTGATTGATTAGACTGAAGACGACAGGTCTACATAACCGAATTAAAGTGGATCATGTTATAAAGAATGGACATGACTTCGTGGCAGAAAAGTGGAGTGCAAATGTAAAAAATAAAATACAAGAACTAGAACTTACCATCACCAGATATACTGCCCTGAGAACTGTGAGAATCTTCTGGAAAGAAAGACATGAGAGCTATAGCCAAATTAAGACAAATAGCTTAACGCGCATTCTAAGTACATAAAGAGCAGGAAGACAAGCAATCTAAACGCACACCCATAAACACACACTGACCTGCATTAGTTTGCTGCTCGTTTATAGAAATCCATTCTACGGATGTAGTTGGCATGAAATTCGAACTGCTTCCACCGCAGTATCCCTCCAATTTATGAGCTAAAAGTACAGAGAAAGCACACACTCATTCATGAGAAAGGCACGTCAATTCATTGATGAGAAAGATAGAACCAAAAAACCGAGATATATGCATAGCAAGCTATCATTTCACCTGCAATTATCTACCATACTACACCAAGAACGACAGTCAGGAACAGCAAATGAAAAAGGGACAATTGTTCCTTTAAGGCGATATTGCCGTTTGTGGTGTCGATGCGATACGACTGGTTTTGAATGGAAATACTGGTGGTTTTTTCTGGTTGAGAAGGAGGAGATAAACCGACCAATTTGCATTTGTGGCATCATTAGACCCGAGTTAGTTCTTGAATAAAAGCTAAGAGGGGTTGGATGTGGCTTGGATACGAATAGTAAAACGAAAAAGACTTTCTGGACGAACGGCAAATGGTATGAAAGTCAAACGAAGAGACGGTTGGTTGAGCATACAATAGCATCTGATGCAGAAGCTGTCGCAGTAGCAGCGGCCGCAGTGGCAATCGCAGCAGGAGCAGGAGCAGCATCAACAGCAACAGTAGCAATTTAGGTAGCAACTGTAACAAATAAAACAACAACGACATCGTTGTCATTAGTGCAAAACTGTGCAGCAAGTGCAAGAGGATGTGACTGACTGTCTGTGTGGCTTACATACGTATGTCGGCCGCTCAAGTGGTACGCAAAGTTGTGTACAAACCAATGATGATTCTATTAAAGTCCTTTGTTGTGCCACCAAAATAAAACGCTCTATGGATGGGAGTTAGTGCAATTTTTAATGTAATGTTGGGGCGTTGTTAAAGGTTATTAAAGCTCATTTTATTGTTTGATTGTATCGGATATGTAGGGACAATACTTATTTGCAGCGAAGGGGCTTGTTCCTGGGATGAAAACAATTTTCAATTACCAACAAAAGCACAATTTGATTAAATTTAAATCTACATCCTTTTCATGCTTCTGCAAACTTACTTTTCGGCGCTTTCTCGTCATGCATACCCAGCTGATGTTGATGATGGTGTGACTGCATGAACCCACTATGATGTTGGTGTGACTGGAGACCAGGTAATCCATGGTTTAAGTGCTGAATGTGCACCGAAGACTGCAGTTCCATACTGAGCATATCACAGGAACCTGTTAAATAAAATAATATAAAGTCAGTTCAAGCATCAATCACATTCAATCCACTAACATACGTCAGTCCAACAATTTATATAGCAGTTTTACACACGTTTTGATACTTTCTTAACTAGCCCCTGTTCAGCTTAAGCCAAAAAGTTAAATTAAAAAATCTCTCTACCACCTCCTATATGTCGTAGTACTTTGCATAAACGTCCCATTTCTACAGAGCCACTTGTTAGGTAATGTTTTTGGCTACCTGATGGTGAGCTTGTTTGACGAATAACTCTACGCGACGTTGGTGAATAACACCTGTGAGGTTCTAGCAACAGCGCCGCGCGGATAAATGTGTGTGACTTTCATTCGATGCATGTGCCCCTGTCGACTGTCTCTCCCTAGGTGGGGGCGCACATGTGGTGGTGTTAGTCCATGTATGTGGTGTGTGATCGAATAACCTTTGTTTTCAGTCATAACAAAGAAGACACCGTCGAGGATGATGCGATAAGTAGGAAGTACAAAATTATCGTTTCGCCGTGGTAGCATTTTCCCTATTTTAATTTTTGTGCTGTGTTTGATGTCGTCCTTGCATGTATGTTCATTCATAGGTGCTAGTTGACGTACCCTCCTGTCTACGTTCGCATTATAAATGTGGCAGGAAAGTAGAATGAGGGGGAGACCTCAAATGCACTTGAAGTCAAAGGAGCATATGTTATGAGTCGAAGCGAAAGAGCATCAGGTTGGACAGCCTGAAATTGCTCAGTAAAGAAAACCGTTTCCACCCTTACGACCGCTACTACTTCCGACCCAACACAAATTCGAGGGACGACTGTTACTGCCTATTGAAGGGTCGAACACGCTATGAATGCAACTTACGAGACCTTAAACGTAGGTGATCGCGACACATTTTCACTTCGGCTGCCTTAAGCGTAAGTTTCAACTAAACTTAAGGCTTATTAAAAAACAATCAAGCAAGCGGCATACACCTAATTCAGTTAGTCAACACGCTAATCAAACAACTCTTTATATCTGATGATTCTCATCCACCGAAACTCACTTCTTCTTGATCAACACGCTTATATATGAATTACGCAATCGATTCCAGCAGAAGGGAAAATTGTAATGACGATGATTAAGACGGGGATGCTGGGAAGAAAAATAGGAAAAGAACTCTCCACAAATGTTTAAGCATGTGGCGGCTTCTCATGAAGTCGAATTTACCCACGCTACTGACCTTGGACTCTTGGCATCGCTTTGAGCACTTTCGTTGGGTCTCTTCCAACTACTCCCCCAACCACAAACTTACCTCTCAGCCATTAAAACTTTTTTTTTTACTCCCTTGTCTCTCAAACCGCGCTTGAAAATCTTATGTAACCTAACGGCGATGGAAGCACGACGGTGGCAGCAGCAACGATTGTGATTCTAGGCGACGTGAGGCACTAGCTAAGTTATTGTTTGAAAATGCGTGTGAGAAAGTTCCCTTTTCTGTCCGCTTCCAGGTCTAGTGCAGATGAATTCATGGTCAACAGTGGTGGGAATTCTGTCACCGCTCTTCAGAATCGTCTGCTGCTGCCGTCGTCTTCGTAATGAAAATGAATCTGACTTCCAGCCATGACACTGATATCTGTGTTTGCTTATATATATTTTTGTATCTCCTTTTCCTTTGTAACCAGGTTTACAGGCTGGATGAAGATTTTGTACGTCAGTGACTGAAGAAGAATCAGATGCATCAAAGTTTGCGTCAGTTGTCGCACGTCGATCATTCATCATAATCAGAAATAAGTCGAATCTATTCCGGGAGCTGTTGAATTTCATAAATCAAGCCGAATAAGCTGGGTGTGGTCGCTTCACTTGCACTCCTTGATAGATCATGAGGGCGGATAGAGAATCCAGAAAAATAACGACAAAATAAAAAAAGGAGAATAAAATAAAAGTACAGCTGATGTGGCCAGTGTTTAGTTTCACAATTCAGCTTCATTCGTAAGTCATAGTCCGAGCCGCTGCATCACTACAACAATCGTAACCAAGGAAAACAAAAAAAGCCATACCTCAAGCAGTTACACTAAATAAAAAAATTAATTAATTAATTTCATTGGCGAAACACAATACGACACAAAAACTAACGAAATCAAGACGGTTTCACGCTCTCTAGATTCCTTTTTTTTTCCTTTAATTTTACTACAAATTGATATTGGAGTAGCTATTGTACAAGCGAAAAGGAAATAAGAAAGTTGACAATGCGAATTTAATTATGACTGAGTGTCAAGAAGGTGGTCGACGGTCTGAACACGCGCTTGTTAACTGCATGTCAAAAGCCGACGGGCGACAGAAAGCACGCTTCAAAAGTCAAGTAATAAGACCATTGATAGGTCAATCGGTCGTTTATGATATGAGAAGACATTATTTATGCTCATGTAACAAAATCATGAAATGCCGTCTTGGAGGATGTGATCTTTTTTAGCGCTTAAGAGAATGGCAGCTCTTAAAATACATAACCAAATTTTTGTAGCTTTGAAATTGGGATGAAATATTATTTGGATAACTTAAGATGCAGCGGCACAATATGTTAATTGAATGCAACTTTCTTAATACTCACCGAATAAATAAATCCCTGAATATGACGATATTCGTCGTCCTTATGTCCTTTGAAACTGCCTTTAGCTGTCAGACTATCACTTTCACACTGCACTGTTTTCCCGAAGGAAGGGGTGATATAGATATATATATATATATATATATATATGTTTTTTTTTTTTTTTTTTGTTTGAGCACTCACTCACAAAATTTTCACAAAACTTTTAATTTATCCTTGTGGTATTGTTATTCATTCTCTATTGGGATAGGAGATGGATCGACACGGAGTTTGGATTTGGTTACCGTTCGCGTCATTCCATCGCTTAATAATTTCGAAATATGCCAAAACTTACGAATATGAATATCTTCTTTTGTTCAATTGTTTTCTATTGTTGTCCGTATTGTTATTGATCTATATATATATTTTTTTTTTTTTGCTTATAGACTTAGATTTAACAGTTAAGCCTTGAGCCACAACCTGTCCGAAGACGAAGAGATCTCGAGCAAAACTGCATATAAGAATGCTTGGAGTACCTCAACCAAAGCCGATACGGTCGACCAACCCAGGTGAGTCGCGCACACACTGTCAGATAGCCGCTCTTTCTCTTTCGCGCCACATTACTGGGACGACGATCGTCGAGTGTATGAGACGGGTTGACCTGCCCCTACCTGTTGAAGTGAGCTCCTCGATAAGTGCGTGTGTGTATGTCTGCTTCTCATCACCTGTTAGTTAAGGTTTGTGCTGGAATGCCTTACGTGTATGGTTTCAGAGGGATCTTTGATTGTGTGTGCGTTCGTGTAGAAGGGAAGCGGTAGGGGTGTCTCTGTGCTAAGTGACTTACCTATTGGATGCGGGCTGCTGTTCGCTTTTAGTTTAAAGTAGCTTTACGCAAATTTTTGGTTGGCTGCTTATTTTGGATAGAAGAAGATCACTGTTCCCATTCTTGTTGTTGTTGCATTCTCTGTGTTTTTCCTTCCAGTTGCCTCATTGATGTAGTCTCCTGTTATTTGTTTTGGTTGACTTTGATAAAGATGGGTGATGTTTACATACATACGTATGTAATTGGGGACCGCCTGAGCATAATCTTTAAGAAGTGCTTTAGAAAAAGTTTTTGGTTTCGGATCTGACTAAGAGGTACTCTCTTCTTAGCGAACATCGATGTGATCTAAAGGAAAATCTTATTTCTGACAGAAGTTTCTTTTTCTGCCAGTCATAAATGCACATTTATAGACAAACAGAAAAAACAAAGCAACGAAGAATTCAAGCAATTAACTCAAGAAAATGTGCTGCCTAAGACAGATGTTTAAAAAAAACTATAAAAAAAACTCATCCCGACTGCTGCCACTCACGCCCAAGCTGTCATGGATTAGGGTACTTCCGAGACATCGGTGTCGTCAATGTTTCGCCTATGAGTAGAAATTAGACACGAAAAAGGGAAATAGATGAACAGGTGTAAGGGTCAGCCTGTTACACCAACAGTTCCGACGCGCGCTATCTTACTGCAGTGTCGGCGTGGAGTCCCATCATATCTACACTTATTGATTTTTTTAGATGGAAAATGAATTTAATCTTGCTTACAGGGAAGAGACACTGGAAAATTTTGAAAGAAAAAAGCGGTACGTGGACGGCATAGGGGCAGCGCATTCGCACACATTTCAATTCAGTCAATTCATCCCTCGAAACCATAAAAAATCAAAATAAGGCACATCCCTATCATCAAATTCATCGCCTTTATCCCCGGGTGATCACCAGAACACGGCAGCAACGTCATCATCATCGTTATGATTGCTGCGGTTATCACAATCACTGCGCATCTCAATTCAGTGAGCAGACGGCGCGTGGCATTGTTACACATCGAATATCCAATTATTTTCAAAGTGCGCACTAGTGCGCTATCCGCCTTATACACATTCACTTTCCGATTCACAAAGAGAAGGGCATACTTATGCCCGTACAGAGCACGGATTTGAGTATATGTGTCCACTTACACGCCCATATGCACACGCACACTTTAATTCTCTGATGATTCACATCTCACAGAATATGTGTGTGTTGTGCCAACACTCTTGCTGCCACAGCACCGCACACCACCATTTACCCGGACAATACCCAATCGGATCCATACGTATGCTTCACCAACTGAAATTATGGGCGGGATCAGCAGCGTATTGATCATATGCCGTTGCTGCGGCATTTAAAATGCCCCCACCGGCGCCTTCACAAACAAAATCGCCTAAGCTTTTCAGTTTGAAGATCACTGATAGGCGCGTTTGTACGTTGTCTGTTCTACGGTAGACGGCGATGATGATGCAGATGATGACGACCTTTTCGACTCTACACTCTGCCTTTGTTATGGCGTTTCTGTCTCCTATTTGATTCGAGGAGGACGTCTACATATATGTAAGTATCCATAGTATGCGTATAAGCAGAAAAATTCTGCCAAACGAATTTCAGGAGCCTATGCAGAGGTCTGGCTTGGCCGCGTTCTCTGTTGACGCACTGCATGTTGTGCTTTCGTCCAAATTGTTTGGCCTTATACAGAGAGTGATTTATAAAATTATGTGACTCTTCACTATGAACCATGTACATAATTTTATAGCGCTGACAATTTGCTTATGTTTCCTGGTCTACGTTGATGGCGGTTAAGGTGGTAAGGGTGCTTGTGGAGGTAATTAAAATTATGTGACAAAAGCCAGTTACTCTGTGGTTCGATTGGTTGCTTTATAGTATTCGTTTTATCTTTAGCGTTTGTGCATATATGGATGCATGTGTACATTTCAGTGTGAATGTCTATTCCTGAATGATCATAACAGTAAGTCACAGAAACTTTAACAATAAGAATCTACGATTGCCGTCGATCTTGTAATTAAGATTGTACTGAATGCCATGCAGCTAATGAAACTTTCTGCACTTAAGAAATTTGGGACTAAAGCGCATATTTTTCATCAGTTTCTTTCAATTTGGCAACGTATTTGGTAACAGTAAATATGAAATTGTTGACGAAACCCTGAGAACCCTGCAACTTCCTTGCAACTCCAGGGCTCACACACGCTCCCCAAACTCGCAACCCTCGCAAATATCATTTGCTTTCATACCCTACAGAATAGCCTTTGCCGAATAGACAAGCGTTTAAGTTCGTTAAATTTATTTCGAATAAGAACACTATATTATTTCATATATCAATAAGTCTGTTGGAGTTAAGCTAAAGTAAAAAAACTCCTCAATTGGTAGAAATGAAATGTACACTCTTTTAACGGGAATGGTTGTATCGGAAAATTCACCTTCGGTGATGAAAAATATATTTTGCGAAATTTCGCGAAGAATAAGGTGTTAAAAACAAGTTTGTTTAAGTTCTTTTGCAATTTGTGTGCTACATTTCACTCTAGGATGTTGAAATACCGAAATATTCAGTTTAAAATAAACGATCTGTATTTTATTTAAATTGTTAAACATATTATTAAAACAACCCTGTGTGTATCTTTAATATTAGGTAAGTGCATTGACAAACGACAGGAAATAAAATGTAACAAGTTGTTGCATACAATTTTGTAACGAGTATGCGTTCGTCCGTCGCTTAAGCAATTAATTCATTAAAACGCCAGCAAGGCCAACATTCAGATTGTAGAGGGGTGCTTCTCCTGAAGCCCACCTGTAACTCTGCACGTTTAAACTTTGCCTTCAATTCAGCGTATTCCTCTGATCAACAACCCTCCCTTTGTGAATGGCAGTGAAGTGGCCAGTGTCATCTACCCTTCTGTTAGGCACGCAAACACTTGTTGCCAACAGCTTTGGAGCACATCTCATTCAAGGCTGTTGTAAATCTACTGTACGTACCCAATAAATATCCTTTTCGGTTACAAGCAACAAGGAACTGAAAATAAAAACAAAAAACTGAAAAACAAAAATAATAAAAAAAAAAATAAATTAACGGCTGCACAATTCAAAGGGAAAGCGAGGAGAATGAGGTGAATATGTAAAAGTGAGGGAACTGAGAAGGGCTGGTAACTACGTGCTGGTATGTATATAGGATGAGAATAAAAAATCGCCAAACCGTGAAAATGACTACCAATTGAAGGAACGGAGACCTTTCAGAGGCTTGGGTAAGTGCACAAACATACGCACGCAATCAAACAGGGATGCAATGTTTTATTGAACATAGTTATTGCACTTCGCTTGAACTTCCTGTTTCCAATTTTTTCGGAATTCCTCACTTACTTAAAAAAAATAGAAGAGAAATGGCAAACAATTTACTTTGACTTTTATCTTAAGGGCAGTGATTATAGACAAGCGAGCATAGAAAGGTGACAGTAAAGTGTTCAACTGGTCCTAATTGAGTGCAACAGTCTGCCTCTGTACGCATAACTGTTGTTTAAACTTGATCAGATCAACTGACATTCTATAAGAATGAAAAGCTCAGCCAATGTAGAATATGTGTGAAGATCTGTAGTCTGCTTTCTTTTTCGTACCACATTCTATGTATGATACAGAAATATTTATTTATATCACGCGAACATTATGACGGGTGGACAGGACATTGGATTTTCAAGAAGACTGTCGAGCTAAAATCATAGATACTAGATGCTCTCTATCTCTTATGTTTCAAGTGGTTTTCTTTTTTGTTTTTGTTTCCGTCGACAAAGAAATTATCATCAAAACCGAGTGTTGAGCATAAACTCGACGCGCGCACACACAAATCCAGTACATCACAACAATAACAACAACAAAAAAGAGCGCATACAACAACTATATCGCAGTAGCAGTAAACAACTCGAATTGGATTTAATGTGTCTAGGAGACGGTTCGCTGATTTAAGAATTCTCTAGAGCATGAAGCCACGAGCCACACGAGAAACAAGAAATATTGAAACGATTTTTTTCGTTTTTTTTATTTTTCTTTTCTGTTGTTGATTTTTGTTTTTGTTACTTCGCATATACTTTGGGCCGTAACAGGCAGCACTCTATGCAGCAGCTGCTGCTACTGCGGGCCCCATCGTTAGGCTTGCGCACACTTTAAGGCTTAACTTTGAGCGATATGGGGTTTTGATTCCGTTGCCTGATCGAATTTTCCTCAACCTGATGAACGTGTTAGTGTGCGAGTGTAGTGTTTGTGGGGAAAAACAAAATGTCATAAGGAAACGTTGAAGCGGCGGAAGATGAAGGGAACATTGAGATTGCTATATACATTGGCGCTAAAATCTAAAGAGGAAAAGACATGAAAGAAAGTTGGTGGACAATACACAAATGATACAGCAAGTGAGTGGACTCTTAAATCCCCAAACGCTGATGTGTCATATACCCTTCTACTTCCTGTTGATGTTGCCCTAAAAAATTTACAATTGAAAGAATCATATCATTAAATTACCGAACTCGGCAACCAACGCATTCACTTTATGGTTCTAATGAGACCACAGGTAACCTCTGCTTAGGTTTCTAGTTCTCACACATACAAATTGAGAGTGTGATGAATAGGATGTTTCTCATTACTTATTTATTTATACATATACATATATATATATATATATATATATTTTACTTTTGGTTTTTTAAGTCTCCTTCCCTCCTCACCAACTTTTTATGGCATAAGAAAGTCGAGAAGGACAAAAAAAATTTCAAACACCTACAAGGCAAAAAGGGTTGTAAACTCGGAATCGTACCTTTCTCTTGATTTTCTTAAATTCTTTATTTTTTTCTTCTTTTTTTTGTTTTTTTCTTATTTGTAATTTTAAAGAATCATGCGAGTTTTTCGTGTTTCTATTATTCAGTCGACCACTACCGCTTTGTTTCTATGACCAATACCACAAAGTTGCTTTCGCGTACGCACAACATACCATAATTTACCAAAATTATACTTAAAAAAAACCCTCTTTCTTCTTTTTTATGTATGTTATTGTTGTGTGTAATTTGGTTTCTTGTTGTTGTTATGCTTTTACAAGTAATGTACATTTTTCAGCACCCCTCTCCCACACACCCTGTTTTTTCCATACACACATACACATTCTCTCCACCGAAAGGAATCACGGTCCGGTGATCCTCTTCAATTAAAAGGTCAGCATTCGAATTTGTTGATATGCTTGCTAAACCACCCCGTTTCTCTTTACTTCGTTCGCGGGTCCGTGATTCCCTCTCTCCCTACTTTTCGCGCGTCACATCACATAGCCCACCCATTTGAGGCGATATGGCCGCTGTTTTAGCGCGGAACACATACGGAACCCAACAGATAATTGTCAGATACAATAAATTTTCGAATTAACAAAGAAAAGTTGTCTCTCTTGCTACCCAAAAAAAAACTTGCCATGTTCTGTATAATTTGTTTCTCTCTACTTACTATCTCTGACTCTCTTCCTCTTTATTTTTACTGTATATGAGTTTATGTGTGCTATGATTTTAAATCTACTTCCTTGGTCATGATAAGATAACGAACGTAATAATGCTAATTTTTTTATAAAACTGAGAAAGACATTCCAAAAAATGCCATCAGGCAGAACTTTAGCCAAAAATTGCCTCATTCAGTTTTTCTCCTACTTGAATATGTCAAGAACCCGCTTGTTATGGTGTTCCTTACTGTTGGAAATGCATTTTCCACTTCCTTTGACAACGTTGTCAACAAGACTCTGTAGCTCTACGCTAAGTAGTAAAATGCCTCTCAACAATTAGTTGGTTGGCAAACTGCTTGGCTGCATATATCAAAACTGTCAATATTGATTTATGTTCCGAATTGTTGCATGACAAATGCAACAGATTGCATGGCCTGTTCTTCAGTTGCCTTAACGTTTTTTAACTAAAAACCTTCAGTCAACGCAGATGATATATGATTTATTTGTTAGTAAAGCTCATCCTCCAAATAAACAAGTCAATATTATTAAGGTGATGAATTTGAATTGAACCTGCAGTTTTTTCCTGACTCTTAATAACAATTCGAGAAGTCTCAGAAAAAGTGGTGAAAAAAATTAAAGTGAGTCGACAAACTTTCTTTCCACGGCGGCTAAATCATATTAAACATGCCGCGAAAAGCACTGGTGCAGTTAACGCTAAGTCCACATGTCGTCAGTGGCTTCTTCTCCTGTATTCAACGGCAGCTACTTTCACTCCATAAGAATTTCAACCAATTTTCTCAATTCTTTTATTTTTCAGAAATGAAAAATGTATAAAACTGCACAAAAATATCCGTCTTTCAGTAGTTCCTTTTCGCAACAATAGCGATCGCTCAAACTCACCGCCCACCTGTCAGCGAGGCTTGATCAGGAGATGTTGAATAAATTAAGGATCACCCCTACCTTATGTTATACAAGGCACGCACGCCTATATATACAAAACGTAAGTACGTCAGAGTCTTAATTTAATGATAACAAACACAGAATAATCGTAATAATGATCGTGAGGGTCCTATTAATGGTTGTCTTAGCGTGAATATTGAACATTCTGTTTTATTTAATGACGGGGTCTTCTGCTGTAAGAGCACCTGCAACTCCCACAGGCTTCCTTTTGTTTTATGTGAAATGTAACCGAAGGCGAATGAGGAAAAATAAAATGCAGGAGAGAACTCATGAGAAACCCGCAATAAATTTTGGACAACTCGAGTCGAGTTATCTTCATACATACTTCCACTTCCAAGGATAAGAAGAAAGTTCAAAGAATGCTGTCACTATACTGTTCCAAACTACATATTGGGGAGAACTCCACCAATTGACATTTGGGAGGATATAATTCTCTAGAGAGAATCGAAAAAGGACGCGTTCTTCGTCTACTATTTCTACAAACGCTGTACACCTGTTGGATCTTACACGTGAGCAGGAACAGTAGGCATTTAAGTAGGGATTTCGTCTGTTCCTTCAAAACGCTACCCCAAACAACAGACGTATGCAATAAAGATCGTAGGAAAATAATTAAGTTTAGACGGTGCAGCGGTCTTTCAATTATTTCTCTCATAAATCTTGAATTGGCTTTTTGCGTTTGGATGAGCTTTACTATCTTTAAAAGATTGCCGTGCCTGTTGGTGCTGCTATCTTCGTTGCCACTGTCACCGCCGCCTCTATCGGCAATATCGCTTTTATGGGACATCGATAGCGCTCAACTGCTACTGCCATTGCAACGCTACCGCCACATTGCACCCGGGTGTGTTCCCTGTGAGATATCCTCTCTGTCGGTGGTTGTCTCTTGTTAGATAGTAAGTTTATTTATTTTTTGCTTACTTCTGACTCGAGCTCGACAGTATCTTTGGATTGTAAGCAGACACAAGGTTTTTGTTTTTGTATCTTACGGTCGATGGCTATTGTTGGTGCGCTGTTATGTGCTGTGCGCACCGTGCCATCTTGTGCTTCTATCTTCTTGTTCGTCAGTCAGTCACATCCGTAGAATGTTCAGTAGACCAAATCAAGAGGTTTCACAAAACAAAAAAAGTAGGGAAAGACCTGAAATGTAAACACGGAACGCGAATGAGGGAGAGTTAAGTTGCATGTGAATGCGGTTGTAATGGGATTGAGAGGGAAAGAACTTGCAATGTTAGTCATGAAGTTAACTTATCGTCATTGTCATCGTCACCTCCACCGTCATAGTTATAAAAAGGCTCTGACTTACAACTCAGCTTCCGTCTTTGCTTGATGGCTACCCTTTAGGGTGGCAGTCTCTCTTCAGATTGTCCGTCGAAAATCCATCACCTGTCTATCTGATCCATTGACCCATCTAATGCTTCTCGCAGCAATCACATAGTCACATCTTATCTGATGCATTTCTTTGATAGACAGTTCAGCTTGTTGCTTGTGCATCATTGCCATTCATACCGTTGAACAGATTCTCTTTTAAGCTCCAAACGGTAGTTGCTGTATCATTTCCGATATAAAGACCAAGAGCAACGGACGCATAAATCACCCAAATCCTGCTCTACTTCCGACACACCATGGTTCGTCCCTCTGTGGTACTGTAAGTAGTGATGAGAACGGTCGCTGTTTATTTGGCCGTATGCATACCGCCTTGCCGTGACCAAAGGTGAACCAAGAAATGTTTGACAAATTCTACGGTACAACCCCATGAACTACGAGAAAAATTTTGTCACTATAGGCATTCATCCGCCGCACGCCATGCCACCAACCCTATGAGAACCTGCATCGCGGTCTTCGGTGAACCATGGCGGCAAACAGAGTTCATATGCGCACGCATTAAGGGTTCCGTTGTGACCGACAGGCTATTATGACGAAACGGATAATTGGCGTGCACTTGTTGGTCCTTGTGTTTAGGTGGATAGGGTTAGTTCTCACACTTATTAAGAATATTGCTCCCGTTCTGGGGTGTGGGAAAAGCAAATAATTTGACGCCGTTTCCGCACTCGACTGACTGAGCCACACAACTCACGCACATTTACGGACCTAAATCTAATTGTCTTGCAACTTACTATTGGCGCTTATTATAAATATGTGCTGAGGGGCAAGCGAATTCTACTAAATGCATGCAACCAAATCGAATAAATAATGAAAATAACATGAACATTAGAGGCTTGAAGAAACGGTCCACTGACTCAAAGAGTTTCCTAGAGCGTGAAGCCACGAGCCACGATTCCAATTACGAAACGGAGATCATCTATTTACGAGTGTTTTCATTAATTTTCTTCCTTCTTTCGAGATTCGTAAAAGTGCGCGCGCCGCTGTCGCACGCTCGAGATATGTTCAATAAACTCTAGCGCGCCCTACACTCGCTCCGTCCCACCCGGCATTTGCTCACCATCTTTCCCCGTAAGTGGTGACGTACCGGATGTGGATGGTATGTGGAAAATGAATCTCTGTGTAAGAGTGGAGTTGTCAAGATTTGAAAAGAAATCTCTGCCTCAACTAAGCGATTACTCAGTGAGGGATGTGGCATGTCAGGAAAATCGGTGCCTTAATTTGCCTATACTGTCTTATTTCGTTAAGTATTTCTATTACACAAACCGATTTTGAATAACGTTGATTCCAAAAATGAAACAGTTAAGAAAATTTCGGCTTTGGTCTTATTTCGCTTTAGTAAACGGTACTCTACATCTTACCGCGTTTTCACCTCAAGACTTTAAGATGCTTAGATAATCTATTTTCTTTTCGTGGGCAATGCTTACATTGATGTGTCATCGTCTCTGCAGATTTTTAATCCGTTTTGGTCTGCAATGTTCAAGGTGAGGTAAAAAAGTGCTTTTCGGATGGATTCCAACAAAAACGTTAAAAAGTAACGGTTTTTAGCGTTTTTAACTGATCTAAATGTAAACTGCGTAAAATTTAGCCCATCAAAAAATTATTAAGCTTTTATTGGTAATTTTCTATTTTGGCAAATGATTATTGTCATTATTATGAACGTAAGCACGGCCGTATTGAAAAAGAAAACTTATGAATATAACCAACGCATGAAAAAACACCAACAGGTGAGGAAGTCTACAATGCCCAACTAACATTTAAGCAGTGGTTTCCATGTGGAAATCCGTGGTTAAGACGCGCGGTCCGCGGTCGCACAAACACGCGACAAGAGCAGTACAATAGGCAAAGCAAGGACGACTACGAGGAGGGAAGAAAGACAACGATAAGAGTGACGATGATGACATTAAGTCGTGCGGAAGCGGCGGTCATCGAAGCAACAACAGGTGTAGTGTCGATCGGAAACGATAAGGACGCGTTTTCTTTAGCTCTTCTATTCCCCCTTCCGCTGTCAATTTACAGTTTTTTTTTTAATATCCCCCTTATAGAGTCAATGATGATGGTGGGTTTCTATTTTATTGACTCCTTAGTCGTTATGATTCGTTATGATTCAAAATTTAACCTGTAAATAGACTAAATAAAAATTGACTTCAAGCATTTAGGAGTTCGTTGATTGGTGTTGATGCGTTAACAGAACACACTTCTTAGTAAATGACCGTGATAGTGTCGAACCGTCTCATTCCTTCCACCTGTCGCATTTAGGATTCCATTAAGATGAGCAGCAAACGTGTTGGCACGCACAGCTGACTTGGCCGTGATTGATCAATAACAAAACATTCAAGCCGAAGGTGGTATAGAATTTCTGTCCACTCAGAGGGCGAACATGGGCCACGTCCATGACGAGTGGCATAATGTGTTCTCTCTAGCCACAACACACACGTGAGGCCAGGCCACGAATTAGTTGGTCACGATGTATTTTTCATATCTCAATTCTAAGCACAGCCGAATCCGAAACCGAGGCGGGAAACCGACAAGAACAAGGGAGAATTCACAAAAACGAATAATAATCCGAATTGAATCGATTCCATTGAGCACTGAACAAAGAACCAGCAGCACGGGAAAGCCCTTGGAAAGCACCAGCACCAGGAACAACAGGAGCGGCAGCAATAGCGGTAGTAGCAGTACCAGTAGCAAAAGCAAAAGCATCCGTATACGCCGAAGGGCAGTGGTTAAAAAGAAGCCTCTTTCAGTGGTGCGGTAGCCTTGGAATGCCTGTGGTGACGTCTAATAGCATCATTGCTGCGGGAAACGCATTTGCAAGCATGTATTCCTGAAATTATGAATACGACATAGAAGTCGGCCATATAATGTATTCTACATATGAGAACGCGACGGCATGACAGGGATGCAGAACATTTGGTCCGATTCCAGTGATGAGATCGAGGTCACATTCAAACAGTGTGCACCTTCGGGCAGCAAGTTGTACATCCCTGATGCAGGCAGGCAGAAAGACAGGACAAGAATTGGGTTGCACTGGTGCATAATGAAAACGGCCGGTGCCTTCACATTTGTTTACTTATTAAGCTGTATAGCCAGCTCCAGCTGCAGCCGAGATGGCTTTTACATTCTATTGCATTGACCACTGTGGCATTGCTCCACCACTACAGACTTTCGATTTAATTGTTTTGTCTTCTATTGTGAGCACACACAATAACGGGTTCAGCTCAGGCTGGGTAAAAGATTCACAAGTTCTTCCCGGCCATTCATTGATAATATTTTTTTTCGACATTTTTGTAAGGCATGCCTGTAATGCGCCAACTCGCGGCGGAAATGTGATCAACGAAGGCACCTTTAGTGTGGTACCTTTATTTGTGTGTTGAGCGTCCTTTTCCACAGTGGTCTGCCGTATGATGTTGCATAAAATATATTTCTATTGTGTTAGCTCCCTGCAGGCCTCTTCGCTTTTACTCGGGACAATTGTAGACAGTGTCCATGCTTGTGAAAACATTGTGATGATTACGATTTAGTTCACGATGACGATGATCGTCATAATAACGTTGTTGACCATGCAATATTAGATAATCATTTTCTGAAACAAAACATAATAAGAAAGAACACTATATTTATTTCCACCATCGTCACGATCGTCACTATCTTCACCATTATCAATCGCAGCTAATCATCGCCCATAAAACACCGCCAAAAATTGATGTGGTAAAGTGAAGACATAATACACTTAACATTAAGTGGATTTCTCTCGAGCGTTTGGGACTTAAAAAACAGATTAAGACAGTAATGTTCACCCTCTCCATTCCTTCATTCATCCATTCAGCCCAAGCAACCTTCCAAGGGTAGGAGTGCATTTTAATCCCCAAGGGAATTGTTGGGCGTGGCCACAAAACACAAAATGCAATATCGTTGTAAGAACAATCATAAACCGCGTTCATCATGAATATTCATCCCTCGCGAATATCTTTTAATCCAACTTCGTACCACATACGAACGATAGAAAACAAAACCCCACCTACCACTCCACTCTGACAGCCAGAGAGATGTAAAACAGATTTTCATGAGTAATCCATCTACAGACATTCTAAACCCGCACTCCCTTTCACAAACGCAGAGCATGCAGAACTCATAGATACCGCCAGCAAAGAACACACCAAAGAGCAGCGTTATCACTTTGTTAACCATTAAATTGATGGAAAATTCAATTATGCACTTGCCTCTTGATGTTTAAAATATTTTTGAGTCTCAATCCAACCCGCAAGTCTGCGAGGGTATATTATAATGGAAGTTGGCAACTAAAAACATTAAATAACGAGTTGTCCTTAATGAATTGCGGCTTATATCCAAGCAAAGGAGGACCAATACCTCGTGCCACCAGCCGTAGAAGAAGGGAGGACGTCCCCACACAAATTTATTGAAATAGAAAAGTTTACATTTTAGTTTCAGTTTTAATTGAGAAACTTTGCTTTCTGTCCTTTAGAGACTCCTCAGTAAAGTAAAGAATGAGATACCTATGCATCTTCTTGGTTTGCGAAGAGTTTCAAGTAAATTATCTACAAAGCACAAAATTAAGACTGTTAGGTGCTGAATTTTGCTGATAGAAGTGAACGGTGGAAAAGGTCACACAAAATATTACAACTTAACTGTGAACACTGCGCGTGAATCCATAGAACCCCATAGAGGGAGAAGAGCTTAACATAGAAACATGTCATCTAGTCTCCGTACCCAATAAAATTGTTAGATTAAGATCACAGTTCTCACTCTTCACATTGTGGCAATGTAATGACAAGTTTGAATGAGAATCACTCCATGTTAAAAATTAGTGCATGTAGAGGAAACTTAATTAAATCACTATCGCGGCAGGTAATAGTTGTCCTCTTGGCGGTGGACTAGAGATAAAGAGGAATCTCCACAACGGAACGATCATAGCTCATATGTTCACATGTTGTAACTCTTCACTACCCAACCGTATAGTAAATTATGTACTCTCTCCGTGTAGTAAATACATTTTTAAGGGGATCATTATGATGCACAAACACAGATGAAACGTTTTATGTTGGACGGTCTGGTAGAACTCTGGGAAGACACAATCAACAGATCACCCTGTCAACTTGGCAAGAAAACTCTAATTAAAACGGAATCACGAGAGAGAAGAATCACGACACCGGCCATCGCAAAATTTAGAAGCCTTCAAGAACTAAAGGGTTAAATAAGTTTGTACAGCAACCGGCAACAACCCACCAACCGCTCAAAGGTTAACGTACCCTTGAAGTTGGTTGTGTGAATTTAAAATTCGAATGACTCCGTTAAATTTCAAGGGTCCTCCCAGGAAGGGCGAAGCCACAGCAAAAGGGAATGCGACCAAAGACGGCAACCGTGAACCTCTGCTTTTGTTGAACTGTGTCAACGGATATGTGCTTCTTCAAGCATAACACCCGCGTCACACTTGCATTTAATTATTTTTGTCCTTCTTCATCCCCCTTCTTTACAACTTCCCTCTTCTATCTCAGAATCATCATGCACCCTTTTGGAGTGTTCCTCGATCCTTGGACGAGAAGTTAAGAAGTAAAATAGTTAGGGGTCTCTGTCGGAATGATAAAACAGACAACAGAGAACTTTGTTGTGAGACCACTCCCATCACACGACAACACTCTTCTTGACTTTCTTTCCTTTTCCTGTGGCCTTTAAGTTCTAAGTGAATCATTCATAAATCGCCAGTCACAATTGCAGCACATGGGTGTCTATTGTTTACTTTGCTTACAGTGCTTTATGTAAATTTCTCTGTTCACTGATTTAAAAAGCACGCAATCAGGGCAAGTGTCTTTTACTTCACCCACTTTCATTCACATTATTTCACCACGAATTGCATGACGGAGGGTGTCCCTACTATGAGCCATTGTTAATTGGTTCTTGTCACAGGTAGTCTAATTATCACAGACAAGTACACATACTAGTCTGTATAGTTGTCTGTGGCTTTAAGTTGAATTAGGTTCGGAAATTGGGCTAAGCAAACATAAGCTGGGTTACCCAACAAAAGTATCCGCTGCTTAACCACAGAACCATATTTGCTGCACAGATGTCGACACAGGCAACAAAAAGATTATTTGAGCTATAGCAAAGTTTGAGTTTAGTGCGACTTAGAACCAAGTAACTGCAATACTTTTTGCTTCGTGGGTTTCGCAGCACGAAGAACAAGAGAACAACATGAAAGCGAACATGAAAAGCAGAATGAATTATCATTTGCAAAGAAATGGATTGGTTTAAAAGAAATTATCAGTCTTATTTTTAAAAATTAAGAAAAATGAATTTCAATAAATAAGGAATGAATTACAAAAGATATTAAAAGTACCAAAACCCTTTGGAATCATTTGTGTAAATATTTATACAGTTGAAGTCCATACACATGTACTTCGAAAAACAAATCATCATTTACGAGTATTCTTTGAGCGATTATCTAAAAATTTATAAATAAATGAACCTAACCAATATATGATTCCCGTAAAGTATTTTAAGAAAAAAAAAATAACTTTATTGTTTTATGTAGTTTATGATGTGTCTAGTGTTTTCAAGTGAAATTACAATGCATAAGTTTCTTCAAAGTATTTCACATTTTCTTGTTGCATTTGCATTCGTAAGCCCTTTATATCCTTGTCTATTCTAACAATAAGGCCAATTTTCTAAAAAAAATATATATTTAAAAAAAATTAGTGTGAAATATGTGATCTGTATTATATATCTGTACATACAGCGTTTTTGTTTCCAGGCGTTTTATTCCAAAGCCAAATCATGTAAGCTGGAATATAAAGCATTGACGATAACGCAGTAAACCAGCCAAATGCGTGAGCCCAAAATGGATAGCTATAGTCTAAGTATTTAACGGGTGTCCATTGAATTAAATTAAATATAAATACACCCTGTTTAATTAAATTTGAGATTAATGATCTATTAACGGCAAAATAAACATGTTAATGCGTACCAAGCATATCATTGGAGTTGTAAAGCACCAACAAAATTTCCACCAAGCCATAGGATAATAGCCAATCATGTCTTTGATGCCATCATAAAACCGATCGACACCGTAAGCCCAGGAAATTGATATACATTCAAAGAATATTAACCATAAGAGGCAGAAACCGCTAACAGCATAGGAATCAAGAATTTGAAACACATACATCCCTCCCTGTAAATTTTTAAAATAGATATTTCGATTTTATGGAGAAAACAAAACCCATATACACTTTACAGACCTGAGATATACAAGACAATCCGACTAAATAACTGAGAGCGCATACTATGGCAATAAAAATTTCCTTGCGTTTTCTCAGTAACTGTGGCCACTCGTCAATAATGGCAGTTATAAATCCTTCCATTGTGCAAAACTGTGAATCCAATCCAATTAAAAGCAGCATAAAAAAAAACAAGCATGACCACAATGGTGAACCAGGAAGTTGTAACACCGCTGAGGGGTATACCAGAAAAGCAAGTCCTGGCCCTAAGAGAATATAAAAAACAAAATTAATTCGCGAATTATATTAAACACAATATATTTATTAAGCTACGAACCTGATGCTGCCACCTCGGCGACTGGCCTTTGTTGTTCGTGTGCCATGAATCCGATTACCGAAAAGATTACAAATCCTGCGAACATGCTTGTACTAGAATTTACTGAGCAAACTATAAGTGCATCTCTACCATAAAAAACAAAACGAAAAATTAAATCTGTCGATAAACAAATCATTTTTTTCAGTTGATACGCACTTATACACATTGTTTGTAAATTTGTTATAGCTTCCTAAAGCTACAAGTGTACCAAGACCAAGTCCATATGAGAAAAAAATCTGAGTGACTGCATCGATCCATACCTTAATATTCATATAGAATGTGTATACGTATTTATATAACAAAAGCAACACTCCATCAAACATTCAAATTGAAAGAGCAAATTAAGTAAACCGGTGGTAAGAATATTTGTGTTTAAAAAAATATTTTTGATTAGTTTTGTTATCTTTGTTTTTGTCCTCACCTCAGATTCAGTTAATTTTGAAAAATTCGGTATTACGTAAAATTTAATTCCTTCCAAAGCACCAGGTAATGTTATACCACGAATTAATAATATGGTAAGCAATACATATGGAAACAATGCAGTGAAATAAACAACTTTTCCGGTCCATTTAACGCCCTTCCAAATACAGAAGTAACAGAGGATCCACACAATTAATAGAGTTCCGGCTAGTTCCCATCGTATATTGCCAACTTGCTCTATTCCAGATGATATCTGTAGAGCTCGTCGCCTAAAATGAAATAGTAACAAGAACATATCGCATATTATTATTCCTTACTCCCAAAATTCCTTTACAGGATCTGTTAGTTCTGAGGCGGATATATTTGTTGCTGCCAAAGAGCAAATTTTCTTAATTGTTCCATTCTGTTTTTGAACATGTTCCCAACAAAGCAGCTCCTTTCTTTCATACGGATTTACACAATTGACTGTATTCCATATATTGTTGCACGTACGCCATGGAACATCTAGGATAGAACATGGAATGATAATTTTGCTAGTAGCGTTTATAGGTATTTATTATGTTACCGGCTCTCATTGACATAAAAAAATAGAATGTAGCCCAGGCTAAAATTACAATGTAATAGACGTTCATCCAACATGACATAACTGCGGCCGCATATCCAATACCTGTTTCGTGTGAAATTAATTAAAGGTTATATAAATTTCAACATTTCTATGTTACCCTTAAATATTGGAGCAATTTTAAATACCCCCAAACCGCCAATGGTTAACATTTGGCCAAGTGCTAATTCCATAAAAAACATTGGTATACCAGCAAGAATAAGCGTTAAAAAGTAGGGCACTAAAAATGCACCGCCTCCGTTCTTATAGCATAAATAGGGGAAACGCCAAACATTACCCAAACCAATAGCCAAACCAACTACGGACAAAATAAAGTCAAGCTTCGAAGACCACGAACCACGTTCGGGTAGACTCTCGAGCTTCGAAATCTAATACACGTTATTAAGCAAAGAAAAATAAACAAAACAAACTTCAATATAAGAAACTGAATGTTTTTAAATTAGTGTTCACCTGATGGGCAGTTATCGTATGAGATGGAGAAGTTGAAGCAGTTGAAGCACTACAAGTTTTTATTGCAGGCATTTCCAAGCCCTCATCTTTCCTTTTATTTCGCAAGTTTATTGAGTCTTCTGTTTC
Organism: Eristalinus aeneus; assembly: GCA_955652365.1. Lineage (NCBI taxonomy): Eukaryota > Metazoa > Arthropoda > Insecta > Diptera > Syrphidae > Eristalinus > Eristalinus aeneus. The sequence goes on from OY019135.1 coordinate 5,446,050, forward strand.
TCCATCAATACCAGTAGACATGTTTAATTTCAATTTCTATTTGAATTAATTTAAAAAACAATACAAATTAGAGTAGTTTCACTCCTCTTTAAAAAAAAACTTGTATTTTTATTTTTGGTTTTTTATATTTTCTGTTCAAAAGGATTTCTCTTTTCAGAAAGAAATACTATGCACTAATAAACGAATTTTTGAAAATGCAAACGTTGTAAACGCACTTTGACGAATTTATATTAACTGAAACACATCCGAAACGATTTAAAAAAATACTTAATAACGATCCCGTTTAACTTGAACTTTCCGACATAAAATGGATGAATAGATGAGCGAATTAAAAAAGGATGTATCACGCAATTGAAAAAAGAACAAAAAGATAAAATATATCCTCAAATGACTTGTAAGTATTATTTGCCTGGACTCAGATACAATTGTTTTATTTAAATTGCTTAATGAAATAAATCACAGTCACACAATGTAAACAGGCGGTCAACTATCGTTTCAATATATAATATCCGCACTGCTTAGCAAGTGAAAGAAGATCTGAAAATATCCTAGTTTGAACAGATATTAGTTCGTATAATAATCAACTTCAAATCATGCACATGATCGGTATGACAAACAAAATAAATCTCTATACTGTACTTGTACTCCGGTTGTCCAAACAAACCTTTAAACGTTATGAAATCTCGCCACGAACTAAAGGGATACTTGTCTTGAAACTCACTAAAATATAATCAAAATTTCCAACTCAATTAGAAATGATGTATGTATATATTTGAATCATGTTGAATTAACTGGTTATATAGGTACCCTTAGTGGGGGAGCATAGTTTAAAGATTTTCAAAAAAAAAAAAACTGTAACTAACGTTCGTACAGTTTGTGTGTGGATACTATTTTCTCCCTCTGCTGACACCAAACTAAGCTGATCCGTCTCTTCTTGCTGCATTAGTAGTTCAGATATGTTTTTTTAAGCACATCTATTGATATATATATATATATATATATATATATATATATATATATATATATATATATATATATATATATATATATATATACTGACATATATATGTATATGTGAAGACAGTTTACTATTAAATTAAGTATAATTTAGAATGCATCATACGCATTTCTTCTATGTTTATGACTCCCAGTATAGTGTACTGTATTCTCAGTTCGTAGTAACTAATTCGATTTGATTTATTTCTCAGTAACATACAGCGAGCACAAAGTTATTGCTATAGTTTTTTTAATACTTTATTGCTGTACAATGGAATGAATATGAACCCAAAATGTAACCCCTACAAAGAGTGATTTATCATATGCCATAAGTATGGGGGGTTAATCAACAATATCCGGTTTATACACGAAATTATGACGCGATTGCATTACTTTTTTCATTATAAATTTATTAAGCGCATTGTTTTCATAACGTTGTATGGAAGTGTATCATTCAGTGTATGGAAGTTTTTCTTTATTTTAATTAGAATATATATTTTTTGGCAAACTACCCAAATTCAACGCAAAGGGGCTTTAAAATTTTAGTTTTATATTTTATTTGTCAAAAAAAAAATTGTATAATGACAACGCAACAGCCAACTGAAAAAAATAATATTTTTTTTTTTCCATTTCAACTTGAACTTTTTTTCATGAGAATCGATAAAGAAAGAACAACTTTTGTATTTAAATGAAGTTGAGCCGTTAAGTAGGCATAAGTCAGCAATTCCTAGCCCTAGGATTGGAAGTTTGTTGTGAAAATAGTAAACGGTTAACGTTAGGCTGCCTCCAGTCGTCCTGGCCAAGTTCGTGTAGGAGTGTCGGTCGTTCTCTTTTCCAGAAGTAGGAAATTGAAGTGAACACCTTTTATAGTTAAAAAAAAAGCTCGCGGCTGTTTTTCCCCACAATCAGCATAAAAGCCTGTAAGGGCCTTTATAATCCGCTCTATAGTACGTTTATTAATTGGCCCCGTATAGCAAAAACTGTAGGAAAGGCGTTTTGTAGAGCATGATCTTGGTATATTATTGCTAGTAAAAGAAAATAGAAAAGCAAATCATTGACACTCGCATATGCTTCAATGCTTCTTTTTTATGATTGTCGGGCGTTTAAGGGATTGTATGGTATCCTTATGTGACCGGAATTAAGTCACAGCACAGGCCGATGGTATAGAGGACGAGAAGGGAAGAGACGTACCGGTGCACATTGGTTTAAAATGCTTGCTGATTATAATAAGGGGGAAAGTTGGGTTGGAAAGTGTATTTCATATTCGTATGGTGCGGCTGAAGAACAAGTCTCTTAACTTAACTTTACATACGTCCGAAAGTGGGCTTAGGGTGAACAGGTGGGCATTCCTAGCGGAGTGAGTAAAATGGTAAATGGGTAAATTCTTGCAGGGGAGAATTGCAGCTGGTTGACTCTTTAAAGCATTTTTTGTTGAAGTAGCAATAAAAAAGAGTGATAAAGATGAATTTAGTTAATGTTCTAGCGAGTCAATTGACTTCGCATTATCAGTATTATATATAATATCTAGAATTTCTAGATATTTCGATCGCTCCAACTTGTGTTGTTAATTTGAAACACATACCGAGGATAGAAATTCGATCGGTTTTAACAACGCAAGAGTCATTTATGGATAATGACTGGTTATTTTGGGATCGCTTGAGTGACAGTAGACAACACAGAGTTTTGGAATCATTAAATTCATCTCTGTTCTTTTTACCCCAATCAATTATGCTCTCGAGATCGGAATTCATAAGCTTAATACACACTGCCGTTCCAAGTCTATGGGCGAAAAGGTGAATTGAGAGCCAAAGAACGAATATGAAAAGCTGAGGGTATTGTCATCAGTGACGGAGTAAATTGAGTTAGAAGTGGTATATATAAATATACATCACATATATAAAAATGAGAAAGAGTGTCAGAGACAAAACAGATCTCTGGGGACCAGAATTAATATGGTGAATATCAGACTTGAACCTATCCATTACAACTTGGATTGAACGGTTCGAAAGGTAATTTTTAATCCACTAAAGACGGAATACATCGACACTAGAAGCGTGCATTTTCGACAGGAGAGTCTGATGCCCAACTCTGTCAAATGCTTTTGAAATATCAAGCGCAACGATCTTGCTTTCTCCTACATTGTGCAAAGATTAGTTTTATTTTCGACACTGAAGAAAAGCCAGAGTATATTAGCTTGTAATTTTAATTACCTGATAATAAATAATAATAATAATAATAGTTCCATTTTTTGGTCAAATCACCAGTGGACCTGATTCTGTGGAAGCCGCACTGCCGGTCATTAAGAAGCTTCAGGGTTTCAAGATATTTCATAAGCTGACGATTTATCAACGAATGCTATAGGTCGGTAGGAGGTGAGTAATGACAGTTCACCCTTTTTAGGGACAGGCTGGAAAAATTCTGTTTTCCACTTTCCTTTCCAATGGATATAAAGTTATCTTTTGCCAAGAAAGGATGGATGTGTTAGATAGAACAAGACAAAGCAAAAGCGACACTCTTCCCCTTTTCAAATCGTAAATGAAATGAATATGTTCATGCATGGAGCAGACTAATTAAAAGTGACGTATATCTGATTAAAGGCGTACTGAGAGGACATTTTCTACTGTGTAATTTTCAAGAAAATTGCAGATCCCATATAATAACTTCTGTAAGGGGTAGAGAAGGGAGATACCACTCTTCAATGATCGCTTCAATAATTACAATAGCCAAGAGGAGAAAACTGATGTCATAGTCGAAAAGATAGGGAAAATTCTAAAGGAAACCAGCTATGTGGCAAGGCTAAGTTCTTCTTCAACTTCTCCTTTTGGCGACCACACTGGAGTTTGCGAGAAGATCTTTTAAATTTCTTTTCCACAATATTTTGAAGTATTTCCGATCGCTAAATGACGTCGACTTAAACCTAAAACAAAATAAATCAACAAACAAACATAAGCTTTTTTAATTTATTTATTGTTGTTTCTTTGTTTCCTTGCTATTGTCTTCTATAGCCCATTTTTATTCAAAAAAAAATTATACATAAATAGTTTATATTTGAATCTTACTACAAAAGTGTAAAGGAATGCCAATATTGTATGTATTTACGTTTAATATCTGACATTGACAAATTGAAATTCTGAAGTGTTCGTTGAAGTCAGTAAAAAACTAGAATTATCAATAAAATTGTTGCTCTAATCGTATTAAATTGTATATAGTTAAAAAGATAGCGATATGTTTACATGTTTTCAAGCTATATAGTCAAATTAAATTAAATTTGATGACTTTTGTAGTTCAAAACGTTCAATACTACACAACATATTCAAACTGCAGGTTAGATTTTACTTTTTTTTAAAGAAATTTATTAAACCAAATAAAAAAAACATAGTTTTATGATCAGAAAACGTTGGTTTCGGAAATATTTTCCTTCTTTTCTACAGATTTTTTCTAGGTAAATCTATGTTTGCCCTTTATAGTTTACACAATTTGAGTTAAAGTGAATACACAATGTAGAAAGAGTAACGTTGCAAACATCGATTATATCGCACAATTTTATATTTATTAGTTATAAACCATCTTTGTTTCATTTCCAACATAAATATTGTATTGTTAAGTTATCTTATCTTCCTTATAATTTTTCATGTTTAAATGTCAACGAGAAATTTGATGTTGTTTGTAAAACATATTATTTTTTATTTACATGCTCTTTAAAAAGCATTCGACATAATTCCCCCCCACCCGCTTCTTCGCACAACAGCAACTGCCTGGATCGTTCTTCGCTTTTTTTCACATTTCCCATTATTCTTCTTGTACGTGGTTCTATCCAGGATTCATCATTTTCCACAGCATCATTACCTCTTTGGTTACCAACTAAAATATTTTCTGCTTGTTCGTTTACTGTGGAACTTATTTCAGCAGGTCGCACATGGTCAAGTAAATTATTGTTGTATTTAAAAGTAGATAAGTTTTTATGGTTATCATAATGAATTATGTCGTGGCTTAAATAACCGGATGAGGGTACTTCAACATCTTTCGAAACTATATCTGCTTCCTTAGAAATTTTGTGTGATGAGAAGTTTGCTGAAACTTTTCCATTAACCACTCCATTTACATAATTATTATTAACAATATGCGGCTTTGTTGCAAGACGTTTTAGGAATGATGAACTTTTATAATTTTCAAAAAATTGATAGCGTTGCTTTCTTCGCCGTTGTTTCTTTATCTCTTTTCTCTGCGTGAATTTTTTATTTATATTTACGTAGTCATAAGATTTTCTCACTTTGATTTCATTGGATTCTTCGGTATCATCGGTAAAGTCACCACTTCCACTTCCAATACTGTCAGCATCTAATAAGATTGAATTGCCAATACTATTGTCTCTAGTATATTTTGGTGTGCGTAAGACGTTCGGTTTACTGTCTATAAAAACGTCATTGGTTATACCATTTTCTTTTGATATAATTCTGTTATTTATGTCATTATTTATGGTTTTAGAAATAATACCTTGTTTTTGCGAATGATCAGGCACGGTTCCCTTTTTACCTTCTTTGTGATCAACAAGTATCACATCAAAATAGTTAATGTTATCGATATCATTTGTGTCCTTCTGTTTATATATCGGCCGATCAAAATCATCAATATATATAGTGTCTTGGTGGACCTCAGTTGTTATCGCTTCTTTTGTACTTACAATAATAGGCAGTATTTTACTTCTATTCTTAACTCTATTTGAGATTGGTGGCAAAAGAACGCGTGTATTAATTGGCTTTAAAAAGTACGAACTTGTGCTTTTATGAAGATTTGATCTTTTTATGCTTCCGTCGAATCCTTGTGTGCTCTGATTTCTCAATCGCTTATCAAAACCATGTTCATCATCCTTTATTACGTTTTGTTTATATGGTTGATAGCTGTGATTTATTTTCTCTAAGGAGTTGCTTAATAGCGAACTGGTTTCATTGAAAATATACACAAGAAATAATAATCCCACTCCTCCCAATGTTATAACAAGACAGGATAATATCAAAGCTAATGTACGTCGAGAGAAATTTGGATAAAGCATTTTTTACACCTCACTTATATACAGCGGTTTCTATACATGAGTGTCTGAAAAAAAAAGAAAATTATCAAATTATTTAAAAAAAATTTTTTTTTATTAACTTAAATTCATTATTTAGTTTAGATTCAACACTTGACTATAAGAATTGAAAGCGCATAGTTAAAGCACGAATTTGCGCTGTAGAATGTAAATCTGTATTATAGTATGTATTACTCACTTTCTTTAATATTTTTACTAAATTTTAAAAACTAAATTAATAAATGAAGTAACAGCTCCTTTGCAATTCGTTTTAAATCGAAACAAAGTTAGATGCAGCTGTTTAAGTTATTCGGAAACAAAAATAATGAATAAATAACGAAAACGTAATCAGCAATTTTAAATACTTTTCTATATATATGAGGAAATACCAAACCATCCTGTTATGTTGAATTTCTCTTGATATGTTAGAAAACTAGAAAAGCATTGCGATGTGTGATTGATTTTTTTATATAACGACCTTTCCACTTTAATTTATGTACTCCAGGAATCTGGTATTTTGCCAGTACCCGTTTAAGAAGAGAAAAATAAAAAAACAACGTATATTACAATTGTAACCCAGCTTTGATTACCACTTGTAAATTATTCTTTCTTGTTGTTTGCTTCTTGCCGCCTTTTTATGAGCTATCGGCCCCTTTTTGCTTGTTAATTTTTTTAAATGAAATAAGAGAGAGAATTGCAATAATTGAAATCAAATTTTACACCATATGTAAATCAGATATGTTGTTTAGTTGTTTTTTTTCTTTACATATTATTCCTTCCCCAGTACACAATTATATTATTACAAAAATTTAAAAACGTGTACGTATTTACATATAACTTCCTTATAAGTAATTTCAAGAAAGTCACCTGTTAAAAGCAGTGCGACATTTAATATTTTTTATTTTCACTTTTCTTACCATCAAAACGTATATCAACCATTTCTATATTTAAATTCAGGTTATAACAATCTGTCTGGATTTGGATTTCACTGACCCCACGTTATCATCTTGTACAAACATTTAAATATATAACTACATTTCATTAGACACACACATTAATTACTTTTAACTTATTTATTTAAGTTTTCTTAAAATTCGCGTTTGCATTCAGACAGGGGAGGTTGCGGTTTAACACTCAAACAAAGCATTCAGTATGAAGCAAAATGGAGAATTATTGATTAGTTTTAAGAATGTATTTTCATTCTCCTCGAATGTTCACAAATTCGGATAAAAGAAGAACTTTACGTATAGCTTTTTATTTATATTTTTTATGAAAAATCATTAACTATCCTTAAAATATGCTGTTGTTTTGAAGTATACTTTAATATTTTTGTGAAAAGACAAAATGTTGTATGCGCATGTTTCTTTTTACCATTCACAAGTAATATGCATTCTATAACAAGTTTGTTTTGAAGAAATGTGCATATACTTTATTTGACCCTTAAATACTGGAAAACAATCTGCATAGATAACCATACTTAATAATAATAATTTTTGGACTCTTTTTGACTTTTTTGACATTTATTAGACTCTTGCAAATAAAATTCGACTGTTCAGATTTGGAAGTAACAAAAATTCCTTTCATTCTATGAAAGGAAACAGAAATACTTCAATAATCCATACTTTCAAAGCTCATGGTAATGACCAATTGCTAAGATTTGTATTTGCCTATTTCTTCTTGTTTGCATTTTAAGTAGTGATCGCTATATTTGTGCAGAGAGGTTAATTGCATATTTTCAGGTGCTACCGATCAGTCCTGCAATAGTACATTCTTTAAGGTATATGCATATACATGCATACATATACATACATACATATATATATAAACGTTGTTATATATACATATAAATACATAAACACACACACACAATATTTTTATATATTACAGCATTTCTATTGAAAAACAAAAAGTGTATGTATACAGTAAGTTAATATTCTAGACCAGAAAAACATTATTGCCATCAATATTGGGAAATAAAAACAAAAATTTCCCAATGAGTCATAAAAAAAAATGTTAATTCATAAAAAAATCGTCCTGTTTTACTTTGCGAGAAGAACAAAAACAGAAAGATGTTGATATTTAATTTAATATTTTTAAAACTAGATATCTCTACGAGCATGTAATGAAAAATATGCATATTGGAAAAAAAACGTAAAAATTCCCCAAAAGAGTTTTCTGCTTAAGGTAATGTTTTTGAGAAAACATAAACACGCTCTGAAATTTTATAGCCCACGATACACCATCATGTTTTTTTCGTTATACAACTTCTCTCAGTTAATCTCGCTCACACATATTCGTTTCATTTAGACAGTATGATGCTACGCTCACGTTGTTAGAGATGCTAGTTTATTTTCAATCTTGCATTGAGGTGGTTTGTTGAGAGTGGGGCAGTAAACGGGATTTAAATAAAAATTAGTATTTATATATTGAAATCAGTTCATATGGGATTAATATTTTTTTTGTCATCAACTAATAAGGAATATTCTTTAATTTTTTTACTCAACATGTTTCTTTCGCAACGAATTAATTTGAATGGAAAAGGGGAATAAAACAAAATTACATACATATGTAATAACATGTGAATAGTAACGAAAAAAACTTGTAAATATGATGGGATATAAATGTTGTATGTCTTAAATTCTGCTCCTTAAGTTCTCTTCATACAATAATAATATGGAATGTCAGTTTATGTTACTTGGGAGAGTTTCTGATATTGATACGCCTCTTAAAATCATGTGTTTAATCGAGCTTATTTGAAGGGTAACAAAAAAAAAACAAAACAGCGATCATTTCACGAATCGATGTAAGGAAAAATTATATTGCGGACCGCAACGTGTGTAAAAAAAAATGAATCAAAAGCTTTACAAGATAAAAAGAAAATACATAAAAATATCGGAAATTAAAAATTTTAAAACGCAAAAATTCAAACACAGGGGGAAAGATCAGCAGCCATCCCATAATACACCGGATCACAGTCAACATCGTCATCATCCCCTCCAGTACAATTGTACATTTTTTAATTTGTTGCGGATATACCAAGTATTATCACCGTCATCATTTTTATCTAATAATTCTCTAGTGCAAATAACCTACTCTTTACAACTGTCGATTGTGTCTTCCAGTTGTTTTAAAATGTATTTATTATTAATTTTATTCCTATCAACGTTCTCCAATCACATTGTAAATTGTCAAAAAATTCTCGAGAGTGACAGTAATATTATTTTTTTTAGCAAGAGTAACAATTTTAGTGGACATATATTGCAGTACGTTAGATCGAAACAAAATGTTATTAATAAAAGGCTGATAGATGATAAAATAGTTAAGTACGAGAAAGATAACCAAAAGCCACTTAAGAAACCTTTAGAAACGTCAGTCATTAAAACATTTGATAGAATTGATATTTGGTGGTCTGAGAAAAACCAAGATCCTCTCTACAAAGACGAACATAATAGGCTTAAAGAAGGGAGTTTTGATAACGTATCATATACGGATGATGCACAGGAAATTGTCAATCAAACTTTTGTTAAAAGTGTAGCTTTAAAACCAAATACATTGCATATGAAAAAAATGCATATACAAAAGTCTTCAACAAGCCTAAATGAATTCTTCAACAAACGGCATTTGTTGCAAATTGTGCTGGATGGTCTAGGCTTAAAAAGCGTGCCTGATTTGGATAAGGTAAGCTTATAAAATTTATAAAATACAAATAAATTGCTACAAGTAAGAGTATGACAATTTTTTTTTTATTTATTACATTTTTTTTAAACATTTCAAGATTGGATCTAGAACAATCCATTAAGGATTTCGTTAACAATTGTTATTATATGAATGCCGTATTTATGACATAATTCAATTACAAATTTCTATGAGAGAACATATTTCAATCGAAACATCGATGTTATATTATGTGTTTATGAAAGTTATCAGTAATCATGCAAACAAGCGATATTTGCTTTACCAGATGACCTTTCCTTATTCTCCAGCTGAATCACTTAGTTCAGTTTTTCTATTAGTAGCACCTATCTTAACACATTACGAAAATAGGTATACAAACATTTGTACACGGCGCAGTAGTAAAAATACAAACAAAGTGTCTATTTTAAAAACGCCAGGAATTATTAGTGTTTATTTGGAAACTTGTTTATATTTTGCTTTAAATTTGTATCGTAAAGTACATTTATGTAACTTTTATACGTTTAAAAATCATAATTAATATCGTCCTAAAAATACTGCTTTATATCGGAGGGTTAGTAATAATATCATATAAATAATAAAATAATATAAATAATAAAACAAAATAATCGACAATTACTATACATTTAATTTGTTTGTATGTATATCATGTATTTATATATCATTTATATTTATATTATTTCATTATAGTTTTTTTTTTATATTCTAGGCAAACATAAGTCAAGCTGAATATGCACTAAAATACAACGAATACTTAAATCGTGTACATGAGAGAAAGCTTCGTGAACTTCATGAGCTAGGCTATTTGCTTGATCAATTTGATTTTAATGAATCAAATTCATCACTATCTTTAATATCAATTCCGCATAATTATTCAGAAACACTGCAGTATAGAAAACGACGGTCACCGAAAAAAAATCGTACACGTCAGAAGAAAACTATTATTCTTAGATTTCCGCTGAATATTGAGAATGGGCTTGAAGCCTCTGACCTTGAAGAGGCGAATATTCGTTTGCTTTTGATAACAAATCCTGCTCTCGCCTCAATTGATATTAACAAAAAACGTCATCGCGCTCGAACAGGGAAAGGAAATCCTGGACATAGAAAACCTGGTTCAAAAAAAATGTTCGAGGAGATGAATTTAAATTCAGGGGTAAACAAGGAAATCAAACAGAATAAAACGGAAAAACACGTTTTAAATATGAAAGTTTATCAGCTACTGGAACCAAAAGGAAGAGTGTGGATTGATGGACGAAAAATAGAAGTTAATATTGATCGTAAGAAAGTCGATGAAACAACGAGTCAGTGGCTTCAATTTGACGTAACAAAAGCCGTCAAAAGTTGGCTGATGAATAAACAGAGTAACTTGGGGTTGGAAATACAGTGTGATAATTGCTTTCAAAATGGAGCAAGAATAATAGACGATATATCTGGTGAAAGTGAAGAAGATGTAAATAGCACTGATAAATACAATCTAACACCTGTTTTAAATATAATTGGTAGACTGGGAACTCATCGTGAAAAACGTTCAAAGCACCATCATCAGCAAATGACAGAAAAACCTAACCGCAAAAACCGCAAAAGTAATTGTTACAAAGATAATCAGAGATGTTGTCGCCACACAATGGAGGTTGTTTTTAAAGAAATCAAAGGGTTTGAATTTATAATTCAACCCAAAGCTTTTGATGCCGGCTATTGTAAGGGACGTTGCCCTCCACGATATAACCCAGCTAATCATCATGCCTTATTACAGAGCCTTATGTGGAAACAAGATAGAACGAAAGTCCCTCGTCCATGTTGCGCACCATCGAAACTAATTGAACTCGAAGTATTACATGTCGATGAAAAAGATAATGAGAAATTAAAAATTTCTACCTGGAATGACATGCGAGTGCAAGAATGTGCCTGCTCCTAGTCAACTTAGCTTTGTTGTTGTATTTAGTATATCCGTCCTTTTAGATATTAAATCGAAAAGCCCATAAAATAAGAGTGATTTTTATACAACTCACAATATACCGAGAATAATATCAAATGAGCGCTCATTCCTACATATCATTTGTATTATGGCATGTGCCAAAGAATTTTATCTAAGCAGAACCATTTCTATTAAATGCGCCATATTAAAACAATGCACAAAAATATATATACACATATTCCATTGTTATTTGGCTATGTATTTTTAAACATGAAGTTTGTATGTTTAGTATTAATTTGCTACAATGATGAAAGTAAAACAAAAGAACTCAATATTAAAACCAACAGTCTAAATTCATTAAAGTACTATCTGTATTTTTTAACACAGAAGTCACTTGCGAACTTCCTAGCCTGTATAATTTATATATTTCTAAGAACATGGCCACGAGGTTATTATATTTTCTGACAATACATTAACCTCATCAACATAAATCAATTCCTACGAAACTCATTTGAATGGACTCTAGTGAGCACGGTGCCAATCCAACTGTTCTATTATTAAGCTTGACCAGTTAAGGCCATCTCAACCGTGGACGAATGGCTGCAATTGTGCTGTTATACATTATTTAGGAAACTCATCACCTGGAAACCGAGGGTATTGATAAACCAATGCTGCATAATTTTTGTCGTGACGACGTCTTGTCTGATTTTATGTTCCTTCACGGAAAAGATCTATTAGAAACAAAATAAAAAACAGAAATGTGTTGCCACTCCTTCAACTATGCTAAGACGATTGGCAGATATGCCAATAATAGGTCCGTTGCAATTGCTCTGAATTGCTACGAATCTCTACGAATTTGCGCGAAGAACTACGAAATAGCGTTCCATTAGCTGATTTTTTCGCAGAAGAGAGAGCTCATGAGAGAGCAGAATATTCCCCCTCCCTACGAACTTCTGCCGAGAAAAAAACTGTGTGCAGCAGCTGGCTGTCAAAGTGAAAATAAAAAAACCTTTGACATTTTATATATCTGATAGCTGTTTACGAATTTCTACGAAAAGTCGTTTCACAAGTTTTTTTTGTATCCGAACTACTACAACTACGAATTTCTGTACACAAATGAATTGGAACAGACCTTTTGTCAGATCTGTCACTGCAATATTTGCCTGATATCTGATCTCTGATCATCTGATAACGTATTTTCTACAAATATTCTCAGCAGAAATCATTCAGGAATTATCGGTCTCATATTCTCAGACAACATTTTTAATTTAGACGATTGTAAGGTATTTGGGACAATTTTGTCAGATCTGTCACCACCATATTTGTCCCAAATGCTTAACAACATCTGATAACGTATTTTCTACAAATATTGTCAGATATTTTGAGTTTAGACGATTTTAAGACATTTGGGAAAATTATTGCAGTGACAGATGTGACGTATTAGAAGATGTGGCAATTGTTTGTACTCCAGTGGGGAAGGAGAAGATCGACTTAGCAGCTTATTAAATAGTTTATTTTCTGGGACTAATGAGAAGTGTTGATATCCTTTGGGCACATCAAAAGTTTGACGGTTATTTACGAATGGCTGGACATAGGGTTATTTTTAAAAATTATGGACATTTCATATGTAATAAATACATGGTTGCTTAAATATGGGAGACGAAGGAGACGGCTGCCATCATCGCTTTTTTGGTTTCACTTTAAGAGATCTCTTCTTGATGGGAACAACATTTTTACATTTTGGGTTGATTGATAGATTTGTAGCATGTTTTTATTTCACTGCTGAATAAAATTCCAATGAATGAATATTTTATTGGATGAATAATTTAAATACAAAACTACAAGGCAGCGAGTGACTTTTTTTATGGGCTAACATATTTATAAATTTAAGTTTTGATGAATAAGTAACTCTATTAAATATAGGCCAATCAATGTAAACAAAATTTATTTTCATTTACATAATTAATATTTGATCTAAGATGTAAGATTGCAAGCTGCTACATTTCAATATGAATATCAGAAATTAATTCTATAAATCATATTTACATCGATATAACAATTTGGCACTAAATACCCTGTCTGTAGACACTTTAAGACTCAAAACCAAAAGTTTATGTTTTATACATATCATTTCACTTTTATTCTTTATAATATTATATACAGTTTATATATATGAATAATATATATATACATATGAATATTTTAATTTTTGAGAGTTTTAGTAAAAGATAAACTATACGAACATAACCAGAAATTATTTTATTTTGATCAACAGATTAATCTATTACTTTTCTTTAAAATCATCCCTGGGGAATATCACTCAACTTCCACGATTTTTTCTTGTAGCATTAATAAATAAATTCATACAATCAAATGTAAACATATTTTCTCCAAGTGAGTAATAAGAATCTAATAGTTTGTTATTTGTTTAGAATTACTCTGTATGTAATTTCTAAATATTTATCAATAAAGTTTTTGTCCATTGATCTTTAAAAATATGACAAACTGATGTAAACAATAGTGCTTTCAGGAAGAATTGTTTCAATTACTTTACATATATAAATATTCGAATCTCATTGAAGTGACATTGTAACATATAATATTAAAACCGAAAAAATTACTCGGCTTTAAATTCAACGTGCGCATGAAATAAATAATTTGTGAGGTGAAAATAATGACATTTTATAAGTAAGGTTATAGTTTCCAAAGCTGACCTTAAGTATTGGTTTAACACAAGTGAATTACTTTATAGTTTTAGGTTACATTTAAATGCAGGTACAGAAAAGGTGGAAATCACGCAATTTTCTTCTAGAAAATATATTTCTGAAAATCGAAAAAACTAGTTGGCTGTACTTCTAATTAAATCTTGTCAATAAACACATTCATGTTGAGTTAATTAGACATTTTCGTATTCCTTTCTCTCGTTCTCAGCATTGATATCCACAATGCGATAATAATTTTGAATCGTTATCGCATTTATGGCCTATAATAAATATAGTTTAAACGTACACAAATGTATGTATAATTACGTATAAATATTTTATACATGTTGTATATTATATTTATAAAGATGTGTACACTCTGTCATTTAACACATGCCAGGGCTGTGCAGGAAGAAATTGCTATACATAAAAAATACTATATGAATAATATGCGAAAAAACTGATTAAATATTGACTCTAAGTACATATATTGATGTTTGGCTGCCGAGCCGCGTGTAAAATTAAAAACAGAAAACAAGATAGTCTCGTGTTACTGTTTCCTTAGAAATGTAATAGAATATTTGAATGAGAAAACAGAAACTGTTTAGCTCGCTCACTTAAAGGTTGACAAAATGCCTATTTCGCGCGTACAATAAATTCAACATAAAAAGAAAGGGATAAGAGTGCGTTTAAAGTACTTCTTGCTTGTTTGTTTATTGCTCTTTATTTAGCAAAAGAAACCAGTATTTTGTGAATAAATTTACGCATCCCACACTTGCGAGCTTATATTTTCCAATCGTCGTGATACGCTAATATCAACGGTAGTGTAACTACATAAAATTTTTGTTTGCACATGCAATTAGGAAAAAAACATTGAGGTTTATGTATTTTTGCTCAATTGAGATCTGAACACGAACAGGATAACAATATTTAATATTTACGGCCTGGTGCGGATAATATGTGTTTTTACTACGTACAAATAAACAACTAATGGGCGAATAACAAGGCAACTTGCGTAAAATATATGGAAAACACTTATGTAGCACGTTGACCGGAGCTGCGCGTTGGTGTTGAAAATCCAGAAAAACATAAGAATATTAAAGAATTTCTCTGAATACATATTATGTCAAAAAATGTCATATAGCGTTTGTTCGTTTGGATAAAAAATTTACTAGTTATTTGTACATATTTTTTATCCACGTTATTTAATTGGGAACTTAAATAGGTTGTGGTACCGCACCTGTAATTTGTTTGGGTATATATAACAGCAGGGTTTAAGTTATTGTGTTTTCCTTTTGGAAGGAAGTAAATTGTTCGCGGGTTTAACTGTATATCTTAGTCAATTATACACCAATTACTTGAAAAATATTTTTTTTAATGTTTTTTCTTCTTTCACAATATGACGTTTTTTTTTTTATAAATAACAAATAAATCCAGAATTTTTACACTTTCGATAAAACTTAGTTGTTAAAAGCAAAAGTTACGAATAAACTTCAGTTTTGTAATTATTTAACAAGGGGAAGAATTGTGAAATAAAATATATTCCTTAAATGATGACGGATAATAGCAATTCCTATCAAGTTCAACATCAGGATAAGTCGCCGACGAATTCACCAATTATACAGCAAGCATCTGTAAGTATTGCCTCTTCACCTAATTAATTAATGTATTTATTTTCTTTGTTGAAACTAATGAGAACGCAAAAACTCTATTTAAGCCTCAACATGGAGTGTTGATTAAGCAGGAACGTTTAGTTCACGACTTCAATGAAGAAAGTTCCCCACCGACGTCATCGTATAATCGTAAGCAATATTTTTCAAACCCTTCAAAATCACCGCCTGTTGATCAACAACAAAAACAAGAACTACTGAGCTCTCCGAATGAACATCAACAACATAATTATACAAATAATGTATATCCAGATAGAATCACATCTGCCATCTCACCTGAAGGTCGACATATTGACCGCCCCATTGGAATAAGTGGTGGTAATACGGGTAATGATAGTGGATGGAATGATCCTGATGAAGACAATGATAGAAGTTCTCCTGGAATGCTTTCCAGTCGATTAGAAAGTGCAAGTGGAAGAATATTCTTGAACAATACTAACAATAATTCCAATATAAATAGCACTAACGGTAATAATCGGTCAAGAATAACCACTTCTCCGCTACCACCACCACCTCCAGCGCATTCATGTTCTCGTCTTGCTGTTGCACCACAAAGTGGTAAAAGTCGTATATCACCCACAAATTGGCACCAACCACAAAATCAATTGGATTACATGCACCAACAGCAGCAACAGCAATTGATTGTGACCGATGAATTATTACAAACACAAAATCAGATCCAGCAGCCACCCAATAATGCACTTGGGATGTTAAAACATGAAAATGATATTCTTTACATAACTGAAAATTGTATTGAAATCGGGCGCA
The DNA here is from genome assembly GCA_955652365.1 of Eristalinus aeneus. Lineage (NCBI taxonomy): Eukaryota > Metazoa > Arthropoda > Insecta > Diptera > Syrphidae > Eristalinus > Eristalinus aeneus. The sequence continues at coordinate 5,462,859 of OY019135.1, forward strand.
ATTCTTCAACTTCTCATGTTCATTTTCATGTGGCACGTAATAGTTTTGTGTCAAGAAAACATTTTCAAGTTCTTTACGACTCGGACACTTGTGACTTTTATGTTGCTTGCTTAAGTAAAAATGGAGTTTTTGTGGACGATGTTTTTCAACGGAGATATGCTGAACCAATGAAATTACCAAAAAGGTAGTGTTTTATCTAGCATTGTACGAAGTTTATGTACAAATTTAATTTCATTGTTGTTTTCATTTTCAGTTGTTCCTTCCGATTTCCAAGCACAGAAATACGTATTTTGTTTGAAAGTTTTGTTGATTCTTCACCTACATTAAACACGAATGCAGTTTCTACAGTAAATTTGGCCACTACTAATCATCCATCAAAAATGCACTATTTTTCTGATAGAAAAAATCTGAATAACACCTCCTTGGAAGCATCAAACGTGATATATTCACCGTTAAAAATTTCAATACCTAAAACAGAACAAAAGAGTCCTTATCCATCGCCAACAGGTATTGAATGGTTTACAAAATATTTTTACAATTATTAAAAACAATTATAAATCAAAGGTACCATCAGTGCGGCAAATAGTTGTCCAACAAGTCCAAGACAAGGCTTTCAGGACTATCAATCTTACAGTTACAATAATAATAATAATATCCAAGGAGTAAGTTGCTATATTTTTTCTCTTAAAGTTGTTTTGTTTATTTTGTTCTCACAGCAAGAGTTGTTTCAAACACCGTCAACTTCGAACTACAACGATCACGAGAAACCGCCATACAGCTATGCCCAATTAATAGTTCAGTCAATATCAGCAGCTCCCGATAAACAGTTAACTTTATCTGGCATATATTCCTTCATTTCGAAACACTATCCGTACTATCGTAAAGAAGCCAATAAAGGATGGCAGAATTCAATTCGTCATAATCTCAGTTTGAATAGGCAAGTTAGTTTATTCTCTCAAAAGATTGGACATAAGACGTCTCGTTACAGATATTTTATAAAAGTTGCAAGATCTCAAGATGAACCGGGCAAAGGGAGTTTTTGGCGAATAGATCCTACGAGTGAAGCCAAACTAATTGACCAAAGTTACAAAAAGAGGCGACAACGAGGTAGTCAGTGTTTTCGGCCGTCATATGGTATGCCAAGATCTGCACCTGTTTCACCAAGTCATATTGGTATGCTTAAATATTGAAAGAGTTTTACCTAGCCTTTTGTGTAAACTAAAAATCAACACAAATATTATTTTTGTTTTACTTAAGATAACTCACGCGAAAGTTCCCCTTTACATGATATCGTGTTACAATCGGCACCTGGATCACCGGGAATTTCTTATCAAGGACATTTAGATAACCATTCAGCGGAAGGTAAATAAAAAAATGTTTTTGATAAATGCATTTGATTTTCACACGATTTTCATTTGATTTTCGTAAACACCATAGAATTGATGTACAACTCTCAAAACCCAATGCAAACATCTTATAATGCACATAATCCATACAGGTAAGTTCTTGAATATACTGTAGTTAGTTTTTTGGCGATATGCGCGTATTACAAAGCATTTAATATACTTTTTTTTGTTTAGTCGTTTTAAATATCACTTTTACTGTTCCATCAATTCAAAAATTGTGTTTCATCCCTCCTTACTATTAACAGCAGTTCCGGCGGTCAGCAATCCATCATTGTTTCAACATCTGGGCAAATAACAAACAATGGTACAGGGGGAAATGTAAATGGTGGCGGAACTCTGATTGCTATAAAACGTCATCATTCGGCAACAGTGACATCGGCTCAAACAATCAATAATGTACATCATCATTCAGACGCTTATGATGAGGGCCATGATTATAACAGTGGTACTGGTGGAGCTATAGACAGCGGAGACGAGTGTGATGCAATTAAACGGCCAAAATACTCTACAGAAATAAATCAGTAGATACAGTGTTACATTAATTTAGAGACATGAGGAAGTTTAACTCTTATTTGTACTTTAAAACTTCGCAAAGAAGACATAAGAGAAACATACAACAAAAATAAACAATTGTAAACTATCTGTACTCACACTATGTATATGCAAAAAAAAGCATCGTGATTATTTCCCAAATTATCAGACCAGGCGAACTGAATTTATACTAACTATTGTTTCTTTTGAATTTATTTATTCTTGGAATTCCATAGTATAATTATTTGGGGAATACATAGAATCTAACTAGTAAACAATGGATGTAATAATTGTGTAGAAGAAATATTTATCTTAAACTAACTGAGACTCTCTTTTGCAATGGCAGATGTGTATAGTTTGTAGTTATTAAAAATAATAAAAGCAAATCTACATCCAGACCTTCATTTCAAACAGCACTTCCAATATCAATTATTACGAAAATAATATGCATATTGAAGTAATTGTATATAATTGATCGAATATTGCATGTTCATACACACTGTATGTAAATAACATGCAATTTACACAAAAATTTACTCATGTTCAAAATCTTAGGTAACATGTTTTGTTTTAATCTATAAATAAAAATGAAGTTTATAAAAGCGACATTTAATTTTCAATGAAGAAATTGATCAAAGTACGAGAATATGAGTGTGATCCCAAATTATTAACAATTTAATGCAGATACTGTTGAAAGGATATAACGGTAAAGTAAATCAAATAGGCAATGTAGAGATAAACGAATTTTTTGATGATACAATAGGAACAGAATCGACAGATATAAAAACGATTACTGTTGGTAACGAACATAATTCTTCTAAGTTAATGTAATTTGGTTAAAATTAGAAATATAAATATTTTTATTTTAACTGAGATTTAAAAAATGTATATTAAAAAAATAAACAACAACCACAAGGAAAACTAGAAATAGTTTTGGAATGAGACTAGTCCTACCAATTTTTTATAACTTATTTTTGATTGACAAACATGGAATATAATTTTCGTCGGATTTTCCCGGAAAATGGAAGGTTATTAAAACACAGAAAACTTGCCACTCTGCTGAGTGTAAATCCATGTGTAGTTGATAAAACACCTTATTTGTTAATCGTCAGCATTGAAACATCTTCATCTTACTTAACTTTGATAATTTTATTATTTTGTTCTTATTGTTATCAGTAAGTTCATCACTATGGTAATAACAGAATCAAATACAAACATGAATGCATAAATAATTTATAATTTTAATTGTTATTTTAGGATTTAATTCTGAAAATAACAAACAAACAATAAAGGAGGGTTCGGATTTAGCAATTATCGTAAAGCCAAGTTTTTCCAAGTGAAATATGATTAATATTCCACTAGTGTTCTTATATCAATTTATTTGAACTTAAATCCTCCTAAAAAAAAAACAGGTAATTAGATAAAATAATGGTATATATTTTTATTGTAAAAATAGTGATAGAATATTCGAGATTTTTACTCGATCAAACACTGGGTATTCTAAAAACACATATACATACGTGAAATCCAATCGATTTTTAATATTCTTTTCTGTGTAAAATATCGACTGGAATAATTATATAGGTTTTTATGCGTTTATCCATAATGATTAAAATTTCGAAAAATATTTAGTTTATTACATTTATTTTAGAGAAAATAAAATTCGCAAAGCCCACAAGTCAAGTATTTTCGTTTTTTCTTTTTCTTTTCTTTTATTGTATATTAGTATTACGTATCCTGACAAATTGGTAAACATTTAATAATAGGAAACTACTTCTATCGCTGGTTTTATTTCTTCAAAATGAAAAACATATGTATCACCCTCTATTTTACCCTGTGAATAATTTTAATTCTTTTTCGTAATTACTGTATAAACACTGTTATAACACTCATGCCTTATTTATACATACATATATGTATACATTTCAGATATAACTTTTATACACATGTGTATATATAAATATAAAAATTTGCTACGTAAACATATATACCTCCATAGATACCAACAGTTTGGTATTTACCCTACAATTAGATTTACAGTTATACGTTACGTTTTGGTTTTTGATATTAAAAATCTGATTGTTTTATTAGTTAATATTTTTATTAACTTAAGTTAACAATGGAAGGACAAAATCGTCAAATCAACTGAATAGTTAATAAAGTATCTTCTTTTAATTTTTTTTTTAGCTATTTGAGCTAATATTAAACACTAGTTCTGTATGTAAAACATTTAGACATAATGTTTATAAAAACTTTATTACGTTATGTTGGCGAAGTCATGGCAAATAATTCCTCTAAAATCATTAGAAAAGACATCTGATAAATGTTTAGGAAACTTTGACGCTAATTTCATAGCAAAATAAAAAAAGTTTCATTCAACATAAGATAGATACTAATAATTTATTTTTTTTACCATTTTGATTAATATTCTTTTTTTTCCGGTTTTATACAGTTTTTTTACATTTTTGTACGTTCTTTTAAAGATATGTACATATATGCATGGACGCATAAATACCTTCGAAGACTGCACATATAGATAAATATAAGAATAAATATACATAGTTCTATGGAAAGTGCATATCATGCCTTTTTGTGAACTTCATGCGCATATCATTCTGATGCTCATTTTCATTTTCTATTATATATACATTGTGAATCCTACTTTTTAGCATGCATACAAATGTATTGTCATATATTTCTCAAAAGCCGTCAGTTTATTTTTGGCTATACTTATAATTCATATTTGAATTAATAAGATATTTGTAGGCGCAGGAAAATACATTTTGTTTACAAAATAATCTACGTTTCGTTGATATATTCATTAACTAGAAAGTAAGGAACGTTTTTCTTTTGTTGGTTTAAAATGATTCAAAATTTATATATCTTTGTAACTATTTCTTAAGCTTAAAATTAAATAATTTATTATTTAGTGATATGAAATGTCAAACATAACATTACTTTTTTAAAGAAATACAAATTCGTTAACAATTATTATTTAATTGCAAATTTATTTTTCACACAGCAGAAATGTAGCGTTAAAAATTTAACATATCCATTCAGAAGCAGTATTGCATTTGTCTCACTTAATTAAACTAACCGCGTGATAAAAATAAAGGTCGCACTGTGCGGTAAGGTTTAGTTATCAAATGAAAGTTAGTTCTGAAGAGTTCTAAATGAAATTATAACAATAAAACCCCATAAAATTTGAAACAGAATTTACTGAGAAAATATCTACACAATGTTAAATTAATCGTAAACAGCATTTAAAGGTCAAGTTATATATGCTAACAATTTAACATGTGGTTTACTATTATTCGTAAGGACAACCTTAGGAACCATTGAACCTGCTACCTACGCATGCTTAAAAGAATTCACTATAATACATCTGTTGCACTTTTTTTTATAAAATATATATCTACGTTTCTACATTTTCAAAGCTATAGACGGATTTAAATATTGTTAGATGATGCGATTGAGCTAGAAATTAGTTTGGCATTTAGTGAGTTTACTTCGTTTTAATTTTATACGATATTAAATTCAATATTAACTTATAAACGGTCACAGTAGTAAACAACCAATTAAGATTCAACTCTTTAGTATCCGCCATAACCAATATCGGGTTTAATTCTATCAAACATTGACGAATGACTTGACAAATAACCGGTCGGTGTTGTGTGGTTTGCATGATGTGTGGTTTGATTTTGGTAACCTGTATTATTTCCATAGGTGTAAGGATAGTTTGGACTAGGTGGAGTTACTGGATTATATGCAGCATAGGCATGTTGTGCGTATGGATGCGGATATATTGTGCCGACCGTTACTGGCAAATGAGAATCCATATACATGGTGTTTCCTGAAGCGGGAACTGTTACGTGATGAGGCGAAGATACAACAGGAGACGCCATAATGTCAGTATGATACGAATTTGGAGAATAACTGTTTGATGTGAGATTGCTGACGGTGAAATTACTTGCTAAGCTGCTGTAATGGACATTATTCCCATTTGAAACGGGGGTTGGTTGACATGTACTTGCTGCAGAATATGTAGGATCCGGGTAATGAGACGAGATAATAGAGCTACTCGAAGGTAAGGTTGACGATGGTGATGGAGTTGATGAATTAAGATTCGAATAAGTGGGCACATAAATGCAACCCAAACCACCGGGGATCGCATTGCTCGCTTCGTTACCACCTGAAGCAGGTGATGAGTAACGTTCATCAGAATCAGACTTCAAACTACACTCAACTGACCCTGTCATGGGTGTTATATGGGTTTGTGGCTCACTATCTATTGTAGGTATTTGCTCAACAAGCGATTCTAATCCAGATAAACTCTTTGAAGACATGTCTGATACATGCAAATTTTGATGATGCGATTGATTATGAACTGGCTGCGGAGTGTTTGAATTACTATTTGATGTTTGCGTCCGAGTGTTTACAATGTATCCACCAATATTATCGTTACTTGCATTAACATGAGATGCCTCGTTTAATCGAGTATTATTTGCATTAATATAATCTTGTGTTGAATTCGCACTTTGGTAAATATTGTGATAATGTTGAATTCGATGAGTAGTTCTTTCGATATGTTCCGGAGCGTTCGATGAAGGACTAGGAAAGCGCATGTCATCATTTGTTGTACTGCAAGAGCGATCATAATCTGCGGCAGAAGACTCAGACTGGGACTCACAAAGGTGATCAGATGAAATTGCTGCAGATATCTCGGCTGATAAATCTGAATGTGAAGATCCAAAGTGAGGGGATTTTGAACGATGTGGCTGAGTCTCGTTAGGGGATTGTAAATAAATGCTTGGAACTGTGTGAAGCTGATGCGGTGCCCGCTGTAGAATATGATTATGAGGGTGGTGTGATACTACAGAATTACCTAAATGTTGATGATAGTTCCCGTTGTTGTTAAGGTTTGTATTGCTTAAGTTCGCAGTCGGTGGGGTTGTTACGTTAATTCCGATTGAGCAATAGGAACTAGCAGTATCCGGTGAATGCAATGGGGATGTAAACAGTCTTTGATTTTGCAATGGCTGCGGTCGGGACATTGATTGAGTATTGTATTGGGTGCATGTATTCATCGTAAGCATATGATGGCTTTCATTGTTATTAGGACTACAGCGATTGCCACAAACAATTTTAGCATTACTAGTAGTATTATCGTCGTTGTTTAAAGAGTTTGTACCAAGAACCTGACCGCTTTTATTATTGCCGTTATTTGTTATTTGATCTGACTTTAAGGTGAGAGCATTGTCAATTTTAATTTTTTTCGGGCGTCCTCGCTTCTTTTTTGGTGTTTCACCTTGTGCCCCTATCAAGGAAAGGTTTAATATATTATTACCATTTGTAGGAACGGAAGTCGTGTTCCGAATTTTATGTGGAATGGAATCTTCTCCTCCATCAATAATCTTAATTTTTTTAGGACGTCCTCGTTTCTTCTTTTCTGGTAGCCCAGTATTGGATACAGTTGTAGAAGCATTATTGCAGGGATTAATATCATTTACGCTATTCAGACCTTGCAAAATTAAGTTACAAACAGCATTATTTTCAGCGCTACTGACCACTGATATGGGCGAGGTTTCACCTTGAATATCGTTGTTGTTATTTCGATTTGCGGTTAAGCCAGAAATTGTATTCCCATCTATTATACCGTTCTTGGGGCTATGATCGCACCCTAATTCTTTTTCGTTATTTAAACAGCCTGGTGTTACGAAATGTGTGCACAAAGATAGTGATCTTCCTTTAGCATCAGGTTCGCAGCATACTTTCGACTTTGGATCATTAAAAACGCATTCTAAGTCATCTATATTAGGAATAAGTCCATTTAAGTAATCGCGAAATTTCTTTAAGGCTGCATAAAATGGTACTTTATCAGCTGCTCGCGGCAATTGAGCACATCTCGCAGACGATGAAGGCATAACCCACATATACTAAAAGAAAATAATTCATTTATCATAATCATACTCAGATTTTTGTTTGTAAATATTACCGTATCAGTTCCTTCCACGCATTCCTGCTGTCTACCGAAGTTAAAATCTTTTTTCCCGGAAAACACCTCGAATATAAGTTTCCCATTGAAGACTGCAATTTTTGGACGAAATCTCTTCAGTTTCTCAAGCAAAATTCGACTTCCTTCCTTAATCTCTTTTCGTGTTAGATCAGCAGAGCCTTTCGTCGCTCGTTCCACCATATTAGTGAAACCTATTCCTATTTTAAGAAGTTTATAATCTTCCTCCGCTGTCATCTGTTCATGCGTTAAGCCAGATAAGTACAAACATTTCCAAAAGTGATTTCCTGGACCAGCATAATGATGTCCTTTATATGCAGCAAATAAGCCAGGATTTATTCCAATCTATTTAATGGATCATAAAGAACGTTTTATTGTTCTGAAATAACAATTATCTTTTCAAAAATAATTACACTCACTATTATTATATCCAAGTTATTTGCCAAATGATCTGGTAGAGTCCTCTTTGAAACTTCTTCTTCTGGCATTCCATTGAAACGATCGTGCTTTTTACGCTCCTTTTGTAAAACAGGTTTAAGATTGCTATCAATCATGGACCTATTCAATTTAATCTATTAAGATCTGAAATATTAATCGCTTACAAAATAGGTTACCTTTCAGATATATCTTCATTACACTTTTTTTTTCTTCCTCGTTTTTTTGGTAGCTGAGCATCACACTGTATGTCATGCATCTTTGATGACTGCATTGCAACGGTGTTGTTGGTATCAACCAGGTGCTGGTTCTCCATCCTTATACCTGTAGCTACATCAGGTGAACTTTCGTAGTTATGCTGTTGTATGATTACGGGGACGCCATTTGATGCAGGTGAAACTATGCGAATATTAGAATTAATTTCGTCATCCATATAGTGATAGGGATCTTGATCACTTTGATGCGATGGGGTAATAGTATCACATTTTGATCTTAATAAATTTACTGAATGTATTTGATGCTGAGGTGTCATTGAATGGGATGATGAGTGTGAATTAGGAGTCAAAACGTCACCAGCGCATGTCTCATACCCATCATCCTGGCTCTCATGTTTTACCGTTGGAGAAAGCCTGAGTAAGAAAAAAATGTGTAAAACTTTATTTGCTTATTAATTTGACTTACATTTTATATCTATTATTTGCATCCTCATGAAATTCATCAATTATTAAATCATCAATACATGTTAGATGACCATGTTTATGTGATTGTTGCGGTGACGATGTTTGTGGATATGATAATTGATGAATACGTTGTTGCTGCTGATGTTGAAAGTGTTGATATGTTCGCATGTGGTGAGGTTGTTGCATAGCTGTTTGGTCTTGGTGAAAAAACGCCATCAAATCTGAATGATGATGATGTTGCTGGTGGCGATGGGGATGCATCAAATGTTGTTGGTCATTTCCAAAAAATTGCTGGGTTTGTTGATGTTGCATATGATCTTGGCTTTCGTGCAGGTGATACGGGTGCAGCACATCTATATGGCTGTTTAAATTTATATTTGTTGGTATATGTAACATTTTTTCAATACCATCTATTTGCGATTCGGATATTTGTTGATGATTTTGGTTTGATAAATCTTCTACATTATCATCGCTTTTCATGCATTCGGAAAAACTATGATGATTTGAATAATTACTACTCTTGGCACACTTGTTTTGATCCTGTTCCTCTCCTGTCTGGATTTGCGTTATCAATTGTGGTTGATCTGCTTCACCCTGGACTTCGGTGACATCTGTTTGGTCCTTGTTGACCTGCCTGTTTTTTGATGTGTTCAATAATTGGTTTATATCAAGTTCATTCTCCGACGTCCTAGTAGGTAGTTTATTGATGTGATCTTGTTCATGAATTACTAAATTTTCAGCTTCTATCTTATCCATATCACTTACTTTAGTAACACAACCATTAGTTTCTCTTATATTAGATGCAATTATAGAGGAAGAATGTAAACTCGTTTGAATTTCACTTCCTTCTGATGTCTGAATTGAAAAGGTGTTGTTAAAATTAGTTGGGTTGTCTTCAAAAGACACCTTTACATGACTAGAGGATACATTTTTAATATCGTCACTCCCATTCAGGCTATATTTATATAAACTATGAACTTCTTTTGTGCCTGTTGAACATCCGAGACGAGGGGATATAGGTCTATTGATGACATTGGTTGGGTGATCTTCAATATCTGTTGACAGAGTTGAGCAGGTTTGGTTAGATTCCACCTTATCCCCTTTACTGCTTTCATTGCACAATGTTTCGGAATATTTCTCACATTGTATCGGGACATTTTGACTTTGAATTTGATTTTCTTCTTCAGTTTTTTTAATAAATTCATTATATCTTGGATCGTTTTTTCTTTTTATGAATACATCACCACCATTTAAAACAGATGAAGCTAAATTAACTAAAGAACTAACGGACAGCGATAAGTTATTGGTCCGTATGTTATTATCTTTATTAGGAGCTTCATCAATTTTCTCCTCCTTTTCTTCAATAGAAATATAAGAAAGTTCTGGTGCTGAGTTCATAGCTGACCCTATAAGTGTTGCATTATCTTGGAAAAAAGTTGCTACTTGCATTGTCGTATATACTTTTTTTAGTTTGTAACATGTTTTTATTCTTTAACTTGTTATGATGTTATTTACGGGAGGATGATATGCTTTGAATTAGTTTTTTTTTAATATTTGGTTTACACCTTCATTGCCGTATTGAGTGCATTATGAATAGATAATCATCACTGTTTATGCATTTGACATATTTCCAAAGATTTGGTTTAGATTCTTAAGTTTTCTGGAATGAATAATGTTATTTTAAGTTCGGACAGACAAGTTATTTGCAAGTTGGTTTTTATTGTCTGAATTATATGACTCCGTTGAAAGAATAAGTTTAACTAACATTTCATTCTAATGAAATAATAAGTAATACTGGAAAAAGTATTAACGTAAAAGATTTTTTTATAATGTGATTTACTCCCCTTGTGGGAAAAATATATATTTATATTGACAAATTTACCACAATGACAAATATCTGAGACACGAAAAAAAAAACAAAAGCAAATCGCTGAACATGAAACTTTTTTTGAGTTACCAATTTTTATAAATTGTTCACGAATTAATAATTTCTTTTTTATCATATTGACGAACTGAACGCATACTTAAAGGGAAACAAAACAGGATATGGTCACCTTGTTTCTGCATGCACGCAATAGCGTAATAGAAAATGATATAGTTTAAGTGTATATAAATAACACATATGAAAATAAATAAAAATAGCTATCACTTGTAAAATTAGCACACATGGTTTATCTTTCTAATTATATACATATATATATATATATATATTGTAATTTTCAACAATTTTTCTATTTAATAAATTTAACATTATAGATTTTTCGCACGAGTCAGTAGTTTTAAACAGTACTCCTGATTTATGTTTATATGTATATTTATGTTTCCATATATACACATATATCATTAGTAAAATTATTATAAGATTATCATCTTAAGACAAAATTGTTGCAAATTATAATTACTTATATTACACATACATATATATATATATATATTAATATATATATATATATATATATATATATATATATATATATATATATATATAACGTGTTTTGTTTTGTTAAACAAAAACTAATGCAACCATTTTTGTATTAGTATCATACATCCACATGACGATTTCTCACACGATACACAAAAGAGAATGCATATCGAGAAATTTTGAACTGGATAGTATGCATATTTCTCTTACGCATTATTCAAGAACGTCGCTTGCTTCTTTGCGAAATAAACTAAAGAACTTTTATATAATTTTACAAACATATTTGAATATATTACAAATGTAAACTAAATACAGACTGACACATTTTAGTAAGAATATAAAAATTTCTTTTTGATGCAAGGACTTAATTCTCAAGCCAGATACATTTGCGTTGCACTGCCGTATGTATAAAACAGAAAACAATGTCACCAACCAAAAATATAAAAAATTATGTATTTCTAAATACGGTACAAACGTATGCCAAATTAAATAACAGAATATTTTAAAAGTTTGCACCCCTAGATAAACATTTAAACAGACAACTGAATTCATGGTAGAAACAAAATCTAATTTTTTTAATATGTATATGCATGCAATGCTAAGGGGCGGTGACCCTCGTGCCAATATATTTTCTATAATCTTTAAGAAATATACTTTGAATCTTAACTATATTTCTGTCAACGTGTTTTATTTACTTTAAACGCTTTTTGTAGATTGACACACTTATCTGTATGCAGATGCAAAAATGTAACTATTTGATAAGACAATGCTGCGCGCGAACGTTTCCTATATTATTATTCCTTAAGATACATTATCACGGCTCTTTGGAGTTTCAAACATACCTGCACAGTTTTCTCACTCTAATCTACTTTAAAACAATATATGTTTGACGACTATTAAAATAGGTATCACCTAAATCTTTATTCTCATAGAACTGTTTTTAATTATTATATTTATTGCACTGGCTCCGGCACACAGCGACTCAATTTCTGTGCGTTAGCTCACTAAACTAAATTTATATTTTTGTTGGTGGGAGACAAGTGGAATATAGAAGATCTAAAAACATCGTGTACGTACATTGCATACCATGACACAATAATCACAAGGAAACAAGGAGCAAGCAAAGAAGATAGAGAAACTGTGGAATAAAGCACTTACAAAAAAACGAGTTAAGTGAGATGTAATTATGTTTGAGGTATTGCCAACTGCACTTAACATATGAATTAATATTTTTTAGTACTGAGATATTGAACGTTGCGAATGTATAATTTTGCGACAGATGTAATTGGTTTTTTGTTTTTAAGTGACTTCTGTTTGTCAAAAATGGCATATTAATATTTACTTATAACCGTACATTTGAATTACTTACCCCGCAAACACGAAACTATTATTATATATGTTTAGAACTCAAACCTTATGATTTAAAAATCACTTTAAGTAAAGCGGAAACTATTATAATTCACTAGAGAATTCACGCCTTGTAGAGCTTTAAATGCTTTATTTCTTAATCAAACACAACGAAATACAAATTTGGTTTACAGTCAGATTTTTATGTAAAAAAATGAAATTAATATTTTGTTGATAAAAAATGAGTTTTAATATTACAGTTATACAATCATGATACATCAATGGTGTATCAAAGTGTCTTAGAGTCTTAAAACATCAACATTTGCGTTAAAACAAATGCGTATATAATCTATATATATGTATATATGCGTATATATACATATAAATTAATGGTGTTTTGGAATTTAGAATATATGTATGCAATTACATTGAACTTAATTTATATATTTATTTTCCAATATTTATTTTCTATATATAGATACATTACAACTTAAATTAGGGTTATTTAACATATGTAAAAATGGAGCTAAAAAATTATCTATTTGGCACTTAACGCTTTTAATCAAACTTACATTCGTCTCTCATGTATAAACTTAAGTACACTCTTTAAATATAGACACGTGGCTCTATGAATTAGTTCATACTGTTCTGAATTTTGAACCATTCCTCCTCGTTGCAATCTTAAATTACAAACTATACCCAGAATGTCCACATAAATACTTGGATTTTTTTTTATTGCTTCACAATACTTATTTCTGCCACGTTCATTTTCGGCATTTCCTTTAAAATCGTCACTATTAATTTTAGAATTTTGAATTATTTGAGAACTACAATCTAAATTATTATAAGAAAAGCACGATTGACTAGGAAAACTTTGGGGATTGTCTATTTTATTCAGTTTTTCTTCATACGTCTGATCCTTACATTGACTTGGATCTGGATTATCTACTTTCACTGAAAATTCTACTTTGTTTATATCGCTTTGAGTTAGCTTTATTTGTCGATTTGTGCAGTACGTTACATCAAGTGGAATTGATGTAACTGATGTCCTTATTTGACAAATTGCATTTAAAATAGCAATCATACAACCTGTGCGACCAATTCCAGCTGAGCAATGAATAATTGGGAAAGGTTGATCACTGAATTTATTTGTAGGTGTATTAAGCTGAGAATTGCTTTTATTCACACTCTTATGAAATTCACCCTCACATTTTCCAACAGTTAGTAAATGTTGACTTATTTCCAAGAGAACACTTATATCACTGGGTGAACGGTGATCGGGCCAATCCGGGTACCAGTAGTGGTAACTCATAAACCTGTGTAAAATCTGTGTCCGTTTTACATTGCTGCTATTGCGAAACTCATTGCTTTCGTTTATGTTGTTGACGTTACCTACATTGCAGCAAAATAAGCAAAGCATCTGGCGTATAGAGAATCCGTTTTTCAAGACTATTCCTGTATTTTTCACAACGAAGTAATTAACTTTTGGCAAGTTATCTATCAATTTCTTGTCTCGGATTTCAATTGTAAATGTGTCTATATTACGAGGAAATTCTGTCATTTGAAATTTGTCTAAATACTGATCATAAAAAATGTGTATCATTGGATCCTGTATATTATCATTAGTAAACGTAATAAGGAATAACTCGTTTTCATTTATCGGAAAATACGTTGAACACTTGTTTCGATTATTTTCAACAAAATTGGTGAGCATGATGATTTTTTGTTGGTTTCCTTTTAGCGGAGTTGTTGTCGTACATGGCAGATCTTCACATTCAGTTGACTTTGCTTCAATTTTTAAAGATTTTTTTCTAACCGATGAATTGGCGGGTTTATCGTCATTTTTTTTATCATATTTACAAATATTTTGGAAAACCATCAGCCAAAAATCATATATTGTATTAGGGAGCGGTCCTTGAGTAGCTATAAATTTTTTTTGTACATAATCAGGGCCCTGAAACATAAAAAAGAATTAAAACAAATAAAAAAATCGGAACTATTTATTCACCTTGATATAGTTTGCGTTTATATAGGGCGCATCTGAGCATCCATCTTCTGGAAGAAGTTGAACTCTCGAGTGTTCATTTGGTAAAATGCTCTTGTAACGATTTTTAGCTTGTGACCCAAATACCATTGGTTTTTCCTGATGATTTGTTGGTAAGTCCCAAAACTCCTGATGCAAATTTCTTAGCAGTTTTTTCTGTTCATCTTCTGCTGGCAATTCGAATTCAAAATTAGAAGAAAATAAAAGACGCCATCGTTTTTCTTCAATTGGCTCGATAATAGGTACACTTATGGTGTCTTCATTTTCATTCCCATAACTCTTGTCAAACATGTAATTTAACTTCATTAAATCATACTCATTTAAAATATTTGTTGCATTTTGCAATAGTTGTATGTTTGCCAAATACATCTTAAAGTCTTCCGAGGTTGCTTGTGGTGACAACGGACGTGTTGTAATATTTCGTACTCCCGTACACGAGCATAAGCTGCTTTGTTTGAAATTTATTACACAGTTTTCAGATAGTTTTTTACTTGACTCTGGTAAATTAAAACATCCGTTGTGAACACCAGAAGAATTTGAAAATTTCAGTAAGTGATTCTTGAAATCAGGTTCCTGGTCTTCACTAATTTTTAAAGAAGATGGCAACTGACAGTAAGGTTTTAAGTCAGACACTGAACCAAAACAAGTTTTGGTAGAATTTCTCATATGTGCCTGATTTAATTTAGAATACTGTGTCAAACCATTAAGGTTATTTAAATTCTCGGAACTAAAAAATTTTCTTTGTTTTGCAGTGTTAATTGCAGACCTTGATTGATTTAAGCTATACAGAGAGTCTGGATTTCCTCTGGTCTCATAATCCTCCTCTAATTGAGTAGTATTAATACTGCTCAAACTGCAAGCAGACCCACGGGAATTAATGTTTGATACCGCCAGAGAATTACAATTTAAATTAATTGACAAACTGGCATTTGAACCACGTCGCTCGAGAAGTCCTTTCTTTAATTTCGTATTTTCAGCATGCTCACAATGCAGGTAAAATGAATCTTTTGAAGAGATCTGTTGCAATTTAAGAGCATTACTCTGGACCTGTGATACTGTATTTAAAGAACTATGACTGCTGAAACGACTTAAATTCATGGCAGGCGAAGCATGGACGTTCAAAGTTAAGCTTGTGTTGGACCCACGACGTTGTAATAAATTTTTCTTTTCATTTGTCTCATTCACACACGCATTGTTAATCCCAATAAAATTCTGTGAAACACCATGAATAATATTGTTCTGCACATATGTTGATACATTGGAGGAAGTGCTTTTTAGAAATCCAGTTCCAGATTTTATAGATCCTGCTTGTGGTTGAGATAAGTTATAATATGAATTCGATATGTTATACTGCGAATTGCTTCCTAAGCTATAGTTTGAGGTGCTTAGACCTTTGCTGAGGCTATTACATGATCCGTTTAAATTCAAGGTCAAACTGTGATTTGAACCCCTGCGCTGTAACAATGAACTTCTTACCGAACGGCCACTAATTAAGTTTGTTTGCTTCTGAGTTGGTAACGCAATTTGTCCTGTTGCTGACACAACTTTTTCATTATCACTTTTATCGTCTCTTCCATGTATAGAAAAATCACTAAGTGTCATTATTTCGGGTAATGTTTTTAGATTTGTATTAGATAGACTTAGGCCAGTGGTGCATTTCTGATTTTGCAAACTTGAGCCCAGTAAACAATCCGGACTTAGTTTTCGTATGTTTATTGATGATAATTTACTTCCTTCACTGTCGTATGGGCTTATTTGTGGTGTCGGACAACCCAAATGAAACGACTGATCCATTGAACATGTGGGGTTAATATCTTCACTCACTGCACTCGTATCGTCGAAATTTAAAAAAAAATTATCATCGTCTTCGTCTATACATGCCTCTTTTTCATAGCTGACATCATCAAAAATATTTTCATTAAATGAATCCAATTTTAAAGTGAATCCTTGACGTTCCAAACTTTTGTGATCAAAAGAAGATGTTGAAGTAGTCGAAGCTGTGAGCGATTTGGATGAACCAAACTGTCGACACTTAATTTTTTGTCCATCAGTACCATGCCCCGTTTTCGAGCGATTAGTATGAATATTTTTTCGGCAAAATGACTGCTTTTTTGGTGTACCAGGTACCGATAGAGATGAAATATGCAGCATAGACAACGCTAATGAACGACGATCAACATTCATACCTATTTTAAAAGTTCTTTGATCATCATCTAAATTTGTATCTGACGAATCTAGAGATATAGCCTTCTGTTTTGTTTGTACTAAAGTTGGAGTTTTGGGAGAGTTAACTTTGAATTGGTTTTGCAATTGTTGCCTCACGTCCATCGAATTCTCAATGCTTATTGTTAATTTCTTCTTATTTTTCTTCCCTTGTTCACAGTTTTCATCAGTTGTACCTTCAAGATGTTGACCTGAAGAACGATCTTGTTCATTAACAAATTTTGTGGTATAGGTTAACTCTTGTTGAGTTGTTTTCTTTTTAACTGCAGTAGCAGAAGATACAGCTTTACATGCTATTATGTTCAAATGAGGCCTTGCAATTAGGTTTTTAAAAGGTACCGACAAATTGTCTTCTACAAGTTTTGCGCCTTCCGAATCTAACGATATTGATTTAAGCCTAGCTCTTCGTGTAACTTGAACATCTGATTTTACTTCAGAATTATTATTTGCTTGATTTTTTGTGTTTTGGAATAGTTCATCTCTTTCTACTGAGCTAAAGTTTAGTGAGGAGCTGAGATTGTTCACATCTGGCGGAAAGCAATCTACTTCGGGAAATTTAAAGTAGTCACCATTTTTGTATCCTGCCGACGATATTGGGGAACTAGATCTTGCGTTTACAAAGTTACTTGCAAAACAAAAAGTTTCCGAAATAATCGGAGAGCCAATATTATTTGTGGAAGATGATGGTGATGATTCTAGAATTCTTGGTGAACTTTGCCGTATGAAAGTGTTATCACTGCATTTCATACTTGTTGAAAATGTTTCAGCATTAATAGGGATTTCATTTTCTTTATCAGCATCTTCCTTTTTTCTTTGTTTTTCTAACACTTTTGGACTGTGTACATTTTGTTGGCTACATGTATCGACATGGCAGCAAGTAAAACTTGGAGAAGAGTTAAGTCCAAACGCGGACAATGTTGAATAAATTGGGGTTGAAAATATATTTGTAGCGTAACATTTTTCGTAGTTGTCCATGTGAGACTTACATAAGAAGCGATTGGCAATAAGATTCGTTACTTGACTACGCTGTGGGGAACAAGAACGTCGTTCATATAATGAACAACGTCTTAAATTTCGAGTCGGAGATTGCATTGTATCTACAACACCACTCTTTGAGTTTTCAGCATTCTGTGCTTGAATACTGAACGCATTGCTGACATTAGACTTAGTGCAAGAAATTATGGGCGAAAGAGGTAACACCATTTCATCATTTGAACACTTCTCACTAATAGGAGGCGATGGTAAAGGAAATACAAATTGTCTTTGGTTTTCATCCATAACACCTAAAGGTGTACAATATGGAGTGCTTTTATTACTTTCATTATTTTTACTAGAATTCTCTGAAAAGTTTTCGTTATTCATACTTCTGACCGAAGTTGATTTGTGTTTAAGTAAAATCAAATATGCTGAGTCATAAAATAGGTTGTTATGGAAATTCCAGTCCGTTTTCTTTACATTTCGCACACATTTTTGGAATCCAAGCCATAAACTTCCAAATTTAAGGTTTTCGTTGAATATAATATATTTCTGTTCTTTGTTAAATAAATATTGTATCCAATATATCAGGTATACAAATAAGACTCCAAGCACATTAAAACTGAAATATGTTGGCAATTTTAATTCTTCAGTTTTGTTCCCATCGAATACTATGTTAAGTCTCTCTATGTTCCGAGTTTTATTTGAATATTTATAATTAAAAAATTTTTCGATAGAAGTTTGATGAAAATTAGCAAATTTATATTTTAGAAGAACATTTGCAACGTTAATGTTTTTAAATTTTAAGATATTACTTAGGACGACGTACTTGCATGCATCACTTGGACTGGTAAAAATGTTTTTAAATATTTCATGTCTGTACTCATTTAATAAAATTTTCAGATGTATTAATTTTGTTGAATAATTCAGTCCAATGTACTCTTGTCTTCCTTTAGCACAGTACAAAAATATTTGATTCATGAAAATACATATTTGAAATTGTTCCTCAGAATATTTGACAAAATATTTAAATATATCGTTTTTAACGTAGATTCTTTCTTTTAGAGCTTTAAACCGTTGGCTTAGTTTATCCTCGGATGCACTTTTGAAATCAATTACATTTTCTGAACTTTTAACATTGTGCTCTGGTGCCATAATGTACTCGGAATCGTCTGTGAAAATTTGAGATATATTTTTTCTAAAATAAAATATAATTAATTTACAAAATTTATTTCATACTAAAAATAGCCATAAAAAAGAAACTACTAGTCTCTCATATGTTCACGAAGTTATAGTGCACATTACTGATAACTATGTAAACTTCCTGGTTCCTAGCAGACATGGAGAAATAATTACAAAGAATTAAAATAGGTATTTTGTGTTATGCCTAGTAATGCTGATCAGATCACTGAATTGTGGGTATACAACTTAAGGCATAGAAAAAGAGAACAATTTATTTGTTTATTTCCGGTTATTTTAATTAATCTGAATTAAATCTAATCAGACGAAAATAAAAGAATAGATATCTAACACTCGTTATATCTTTATGTATATTTCCTCCTGCCCTAAGTGTTTAAAAAAATACGGAAAATATTAAAATATTATCAGGCCATGAATATTCCTCAGTACAATGTTTCTAACTTATTAGTCATAACTAACATACAGAATTCCACGTGAGACAGACATTCGGCATTTATGAAATCGTTAAGATAAATCATATTAAGATAACGGATAGATCTTTAATTCGATGTGCACGTTAACAACGATACACATTTTAGTAAGCGACACTTTTGGTCTTATTTTCATCTGGAATATAGTAGTATGTCTACTTTACATAATTGAAAGCACATCCTAGCCAAGAATTGAATCCATGTTATTGAATATAAACACTACGGTATATGGTAAAATTTAGTTTTCACACATTACTTACCTTCGCGAGATAGATTAGTAACGAAGAACTGTGTTGATTCATTTGTTCATCCTTTCGAGGCAATGATTTTGACAGCAGTGACTTAAAAATTAAACTCTTTAAAAACATTGAGCCGAAGAAACACAGGAACATTAAGGTATCAAATCTATTTCTTTTAAATATCTTGATAACGTTCACGCTGAACCCCATGAGGATTAAATAAGCTGAACTATTTGCGAACAGTTTACCAATTGTTGTATCCGCTTTGAAATAGAGAGGATGTGCACAGCAGCTATGTAATTTAATATGTTTATTGATTTTTCTTTCAACTATACACAATTATTTACTACCAGACATTTCTGAAAATGTCTTCTACGCATTATTGAAGATTGATTTTTATAAGGATAAAGTTCATGCCATTATAAACATTTATTCAATTACCTAAAAACCCAGGGTGCAAGTATAATTCAGTTAAATAAATAAAGAGTGGAAAATTGATTGGTTTTTATCACTTTAGGCGCCTTCGTAATGTTATTTATTTACCTATTTTGTATTAATGATCGTTCAACAACAATTAACATGAACATATCTAGGTTCCAACAATTTCAATTAGGGAAATCTAAATACCAATTAAAAAACACCAATTTATATTTTATATTTTTGCAAACGCATATCAACGCCTATAAGAGTTCTTCACAAATGGCTTAGTGTTCAGACAAATAATAAGCATTGTGATATCGAGGAATATTCGAAGATTTATTTCAGTCAATTGCGCGATTGAGGCGTTAATGCGAACTCTAGTTAGCTTATGAACTTCAACACATTTTTTCATTTACATGATGACAACAAAAGTAAGTTATGTACAAATCGGAAAATTACGTCGATTGCCACGGTATCTACGGAATTGTAATCGAAACGTATATTAATAAAATGCATTTAACATCTTGTAGATGAACGAGAACAAGTGATAGATGGTAAGTTGAGTATTCCAGTTAATATCGACATTTTATCCTTTCACCTTCCACAAATCTAAGGAGACTACATGTTTTAAGGTTTGTTCGCGTATAATAAATATTACAAAATTTTGCAAGAACTCATGTCATTATTGTTCGTGTACATAAAGTTAATCGTGTATCACTTAGTTTTCTTCATTTATGTGCTTTGCTCTCGGGTGACAGCTAGAATGATTTGCTTTTTTGCATAAATTTTGAACATTGTATATAAAAATTCCAGCCTTCCATACAATACTTAATTCTAAAAGATGATTTACAAAGGATTGTCATATATTCGAATTTTTTTAAAATTGTCGAAAATTTAAATTCAGCTTGTCCCGCTATATTAAACCAATTTTTAAACAGTATTTCCAAATTCTTATATTAGGAAAACACATAATAACATAAGCTTATATTTGAGACCGAAATCACGTCGTTGATATTGCGTTTCAGAGAAGTCCAAATTACAAGTTACCAACTACGGTCACTTTCTTTTATTATGAGAATAAAAAAAAAATTATTTGCAATAGCAGAAAATGTATTTATTTAAGAGTTGTTGCAAATAATTTGAAATTTAGAGAAAAACCAATATACCAATTATTTATGTATTAGACAGCCTAGCTCACTCGTTTATATTTTCATTTCGCTAGGTAGCGCTATAAAAACAAAAACTTCGACCACAGCCAAAGTTGTTGAGCAGATTATTATATCGCTGCCGCTCCCATAAATACATAATGACTTTAAGAAACCAATAAGGAATATTGGTCTCTGATGACTGTCACTTCGGTCAGGTGATTAACATTAAACAAAAATTATTTATTTATTTACTTTTGACCTGTATGATCGATTAGGTTACTTGTCTTGAGTGTAGAACATTCTTAAACTTGCAAAAGAAAACAGCGGTGGATGCGTTTCTCATAACTTTCGCTGCTAACGAAAGGGTAAGTTGTTTCTTGAAACAAAACTAAATAATCAAAACATCCAACCGTAGATTTGTGAATTTATTTCCCCTGGATGGCGGGTGTTTGGAGAAATGGAATTTAAATTACAGATAACTCTGTTGGTTGTTTATTTTAATTTTAATCTATGAATGTTAACCATATTTATACATTTACAAATGACGTTGATGTCGAACTGGACGACGAGAATGTAAATTTCTTTAAGTTCCTTTATTAACCAATTACTTGCAGCAATCATGCCAACTGAGTTCTCAATTGACACCATAAACGAATACTTTACAAAACTTAATCCGATTGCCACGAAAATTTCACATGATATTGATGAGACAAAGTCTGCATATGAACATATTTGGGGGAAACTAAATTCCAACGAACACAATGAGATCATAAATGAGACTCTTATGAAACCAGAGATATCTTTAAGATATTTCGATAATTTTTCTATAACTACATCAGCATCTTCTCTGTCGTTGTCGTCAATTGTAACATCAACTCAGAGTGAGGACGCAAATAAAATCAATCGTCAACTTCCTCATCGTCAGAACTTGCCTACGCGGCGTTTTTATGCCTTTGATGGACGACATCTTTCTACATACGCTGAGCAAAAAGTTGGCCTTAAACTAGTTCATGACGAAGCACTTGGTACATTTCGTGATGGTCACTCGATGCCGTTTAGCTATAAAACGAAATCTCAAATAAATTTAAGGCTACTATTTCAAGAGGATGAAAGGGTGGAACACTTGAAAAAGGACATGCATGTAAGACATACATCTAAACAGAAGGACCAAAAATTACCAGTGCTTGAGAACGAAGCTTTGGAGACATCCGCGGATACATTTAGAAAGTTTCATACTGAGTTGACTACAAACCTTTCGTTTCGGCCTAAAACTGAATTGGTAATGTCAAATAATGTAACCGACAATGATCATGATCTCAGACCTTTTGACAAGGTTGACACAAAGTACAAACGCTTTTACGATGATGAAGCACAGACTTCAAGTTCGGTAAAACAGGTAGCAAACCACAATGAGTTAAATTTGCTTAAGTCAATCTCGAAAAATGGTAAATCAATTGTCCCAAAATTCCATCATTCCAAATATGGGTACAATGGCGGTAGTGGTGATGATGACGAATATGAACGTGTCAATCTGATGACGAATTGTTGCAGTAGTTCTGCCGGCGGTATGACAACATCATCCTCATCCGCTCCCTCCGAAGATGATGAGAAAACACTTTGTGAAGATTTGAAACTTCTGCTGGATAACGATGGTTTGCACAAGGGATTTGATTTTCTTAATAATTGGTAAGGCTGAATACAAATAAGACTAGCCATTGCGATAAACACATGTCATGGGGTTTTTTGTGGGGAGAGATGAAAGCTACTGATAGAAAGATTAGTCATTTTCATTATTCATATAGTATTTATGACCAAGCGAATTCCCACCTTATATGGAAGTCGACAAAATAATAGTTATTCCTAGCGCATGTATTCTTATAATTATTTTACATAAGGAAACCATCCCAATGTCTATGATGGCCATAAAAGCCTTTTAGCCTTTATATATATACCATTTATTTTACCTTAAATGTGATTAAAAACTGGTAGAAATATTTGTCTTACATTTTCATAACATATAGCTAGAGTTAATTGCCCTGCACCCCTTGCCATATTGTCCAACACCCAATATTAATATGGCATTCTTTTTAGAGTGTTTAATTTTGTGATCTTGTATCATTTATTATAACCTTAAACTTAACACATATTTATATATTTGTAAAAATATGCTGTAGCGATGTCTGGAGAGAAAATCTGCACATATGTAATAAGCCGAAATAGAATTTGTCGACCTATATGAAGCAGCCGTCGGTATCAATACTAAGCCATTCAGTCTGAAACCAAACAAATAGTATTCTAAATTCATGATAAATATATATAAAACTTGAAACAATAAATTGTTTTATACTTCTTACCATGGGCGTTTTTATATTATATAATTGCCTCTTATAGGACCATATTACATAACGGGTATGTTTTTTATTCCAGAGATGGAAATGGAAAAGATTTTTTTTTTTGTATTTTATAATTACACAATGTTTTTTAACATTACTGGCTGCAATTGGTATGGTGATAAACGATCCCAAACGATGAATTGTCGGCATCTTGTAAAGTTTTAAGGTCGAGAGAGAAGTTTGCGTACAATTTTTAGGCAAGTTTACGTTAATTTTCTGTTGTAGAAGAAGATTTGCTGACGAACTCTATAGGCTCCGTAACAAACTCCTTAGATAAGATAAGATGAATCGTGTACAAAATGGTACAAAATCTCAATAAGATTTGCTAAGAGAGGTAAGTTGAAACACGGTCGCAATGGAAATCAAATTAATCACAAGTTGTTGCAGAAATAAATAAAAATGCTTACAATATTTCTTGAAATATATATTTTTTATAGTATACCTTCTCTCATATTTTTACATATAAAAATGGATAAATGCTTGTATTTTTTTTAACCACAAACTTAACGTGGAGTCGAAATGTAAATTTTAGAAATAAGAGAGAGGCCGTTTTCATTACTGTAAAATATACATATGTGCTTATTTATGAAAATGCATATTGATATATACGTAGCAAATGGTTGCTCGAAATATATATTTTTGAAGTTATATATGTTCGTTTTGATTTCCAGTTCTTGCTTGTTTTTATTTATTGTAAATATAAACTATATATTTTGTATTGTTTAACTACATATTAAAACTTAAATTTGTTGGATGAAACATATTAAAACCTAAAGTATTATTTATATACATCTTCAAATATATGTATATATTTATATAAATGTGTATAATTCTACAAAGAAGCAAAGAAAAATGTGAGCCTTTTTTTGTTGTACCTATTCTTAATAATATATTGTTTGTATTTGTAAATTTACTCAAGTCATTTCTCAACGTCATATTAAAAAAATTCCTTTTTCTTCCATATAATCCTTAATATATAAGAACAGTTATGCTTTGTGTAGTCCGCGTTTGTAATGTCGTTAGTATATTGCTTCCTTTTGTGAGGCTGTTTTTCCTCTATCGTATGTTAACCCGAAGTAGCATATTTGAAAATTTGGAAGAAAATTTAATTTATGAATGAATTTTAAAACGCGCTATGAACCGAATGCCACCAAAACTCGGTTGGGAAAGTTCTTACCCCAGAAATACCCTGCTATCTCATGGGCAGGTCTAGTTCAAAAGATATTTCAATCACCAGACTGTATGAATATTGATGCACCCTGCTTGAGCAAGGAACAACTTTTGTTTCCTAGTCAACATACTCCTTAAAAACTTGAAAATTCTTGTCCCTTACGGAACGAAGGCAGAAAACAGACAACAAATATTCAAAAAGAAATTAGATTACAAAACAGAAAACAAGTAGTTGTATTATATATCAAATACGTGCGTACCTTCACAAAGCGCTACCCATCCATATACTCGTTAAAAAAACTATTTTAGTTATTAACAAATTGTTTCCTACATTAAGTATGGGTTTTGCAAAATATCGTTTTAGCCTAGATTTAGTTTAATACTACATATATTCTAATTCTTTAGGAAATATCTTTAAAAGAAATTTATATTCGGTCATTTATACATTATCAAACTGAACTGCTGATTGTTTTATTTTACCATTTCTTAAATGTTATGCGTGAGTTAGTAAAAAAAATGTTTTTTTTATCAATTATATTTTCATTGAAATGTTTGATAGATTTGATACACCTATCATTCAAATACATAAGACGTATAATTATCCTGTGAATTCACCACTTTCTGGTTAAACAAATTGACCAGACAATATTATGAATTTTGTTGAAATAATTGAATTGACGTTTCAACTTAATTAAACGAATAAATTAATTGTGGGATTTTTGAAAACCTTTCAAACATGCGTTCGCTGGTTCAATTTAAAATAATCACGAAGTGGAGAACACCTTGCAAATACATATGTATATATAGAACAGTCTAAAGTTGTCGATAAAAATATTACATTTTTACCTTTCTTTTATATTTTTTTTTATTAAAGTTATGTACAATCTTTTTTATAAATAAAATCGTCTGATTTAAATAAGGATATTCAAAAATTGGACCTGGATGGAGATTGAGATTGAAATATTGTAGGTATTTATCTTATAAAGTTTCTGTTTGGTAACAATACTTTATGGCATACATTGGGCGGGTAGATATAAATTATTTTAAGTAAAGATGTTTTTAACTTTATAAGTGACTGTCCCTTATGATTTCTATAGCACGTAATCCAAAGCATTAATCATACAAAACTATTATCATTTCTTCTATGTGTGAGATATTATAAATTTAAAAACAAAGAAAGAATCTCATTATAGTACAGTGCTATAACCAAATGTTTAAATAGTATAATGAGGAAATCTTTTACGAATAACCACTTGAGATAAACCAGAATAAGATTCGAAAATATATCATAAGGTTAGCGATTTCTTTGCTATTAAAAAATATTCATCGTTTGTAAAAAAATATCACAATTCAATAAAAATACATATATGTGAAAAATATTGAAAAAATTGAATGCAGTTTTCGGAATACGTCATGGATGGCAATGTAAATGAGCCTAAACGTCAATGGATATTCGTATCGGAACAATAACTTCTAAACACATTTATTAACATCATTGAGTATAACAGATACTTGTATGCAAAAATGATATATGGAAATCTAGAAATAAATCTTCTTTCTAAGGGGAATTTTTACACAGATGTTATTCCAATGTACGTATGTAATTATGGCCAGTTATCATGAACTTACTATTCCTAAAATTTTAAAACTAAACGCTTAAAGTCAGCAGATGTTCTTAACTGATCCTTTATGGCAACGATACCAGTAGAAGCAGCAGCATTTGAAGATAGAATATGATAGCTGTTGTTGGTACCCGTCGGTATTAGAGGAGCAATGGTGCTACTGTTGTTGTTGTAAGCGAAATTAAGGTCTAATTTATCACCTGTTAAAAAATAATTTAAATTTAGTAAAATAAACAGGTCAATATTTATGCTAACAAAAGAAAATAAATAGAAAGGCAAATACCATAAATCCAAAGCACATTATTATACTTCGAAAAAAATAACATGCTAATCTTTGTGTCAACTGAACGGTTACCCGAATTATTAGTTTGATGTCAGCAAGCTGATGTTTCTTCGCCGTCTAATGTACATGCGACATTCTCTAATTTGTGAGCTAA
Source organism: Eristalinus aeneus (assembly GCA_955652365.1). Taxonomy (NCBI): domain Eukaryota; kingdom Metazoa; phylum Arthropoda; class Insecta; order Diptera; family Syrphidae; genus Eristalinus; species Eristalinus aeneus. The sequence continues at coordinate 5,490,034 of OY019135.1, forward strand.
GTGCATCTTTTTACAGTTCACATCAATTTCCAGTGTATGCATTATCTGGAAATATAACCCATAAGTCTTTTTTGTTTGCATTCGTTACTAACTTTTGATTATTTACTTGATCCCTGTATTTTGTAACGTAAATGTAAAGTTCTTTTAATGCTGCTATTGTATCGAACTCCTCACTTTGCTGCACGGATAATTGTTGCATGGCTGTGTTCATTTCTTGATCGCTAATCTGGGGCAGTCTGGCAACTTCTCTATAGAATTGCTTAACCATCTTACGATATTGTGGAATGTCCTATGAGAAAAAAAAAAGATTTATACCTCCATTGTTCGTATATAAATACAACAAACAAAATTCTTCCAATATTTTAAACTCCCATTACAAATCTTATCAATTTCATACCTTCGCAAATAGAAGCTTGTTTGAGGGTGAATCTTTGCCCAAACGATGCTCCGTGGTTGAGCAAGCATCAATAAATGTATGCGCAATCACACTAAGGCAGGAATCGACTGTGGTCGTTTTATTTACATCAAATATGAAATCTGGGTTTTTTATGAAATTCACCCAAAATCTAAGCGGTAAGCTATTAGACTTCCACGCATGGACGATTTCTTGATCACTGATGTCGTGGCGGCGTGCTGCTTCATCTAATAAATCGAACAACCACTTCACAGCTGGTGGAAGTTCCTCGTTTACAGTTAATATTGTGGCAAAGAAATCATCGACAAACTTTTGTATTGTACCCTTTGTTGCCAATAGGCGAGTCAGGTACACCTCTGGTATAGTTTTGTGAGCACGATCATTTGCGCCAGGAACACCGCCACTATTTCCACCACCCCCAGATATAACAGAGTTCTTCATATTCATGTAATGATCGGGTACCACAGGTTTGACTAAGTGATACACGCGTGGCTGATGGAGGCCAGATTCCAAATCACTATTAATTATAATATGCGATTGTGAGTTGTTTATGTAATAAACTGAAAAGGAAAAATATATTATATATAGAAACCGTAGCGAAGCGTGATCGATACTCACAGTTGTGGTAAGGCGGTTGTTGTTGTTTATAGTTAATGTTGTAGCTGTCGTTTTGTCGTGCAATAAGCGACATTACTGCGGACTCTTTGACTCCATAATGGGCTAATGTGTTAAGCCGCTTCCAACCCACAATTGTTTTTGTGGTAAGATCTTCATCTTGCAGTGTCAAATGCCCACCGCGACCATGACGCCACTCCAAATCGACTTCATGCACTGATGGTCGCATTGAAAAAGGTGTATTTTTAAAGAGGGCATCTAATATTTTCGATTTAACTTGTGAAATCGTATCCCAATCGAGCACTTTGCATTGAACTTTTTCATCAAGGTCGTCCTGGACGATATGAAGCATAACCACCGAATGTTCAATTTGTTCGTGAAGTAAATGTTCTTCAGATAGAGAATACCGTGCTGCATGTGTAACTGCATCTACAAGACCCTTTTCGATTTGATGCTTGATTGCTTTAAACAGTAGGAATAAACTGGATCCGGCATATTCTTTTAAGTAGTCGTACATACAAATTGCCATATAGTTTGTAAGCATTTTCTCAACAACGCTCTCTGTACGACGGAGCATTAATTGCGGATGTTTGCTCATCACAGACTTATCAATAAGGCGTAGGAGAAGGCATTTTAGAATTTCCGTTGCATATTCCATTTTGTTCATAAGAACAATCATAAGTAATGAAGCGACGTTTACTCTAAACAAAGTGAATTGAAGATGTATATAGACCCAAGAAATTGTCATTTTACTTACTTATCCCGAATATTGAAAGATTTCTGCGCCTCCAAAGTCTCTATGAACGCTAAAACGAAATACTTATTACTTATGAGTTGCTCGAACTGCACCATCGCCGTGTCGTAATTAGTATGGGGTGTGTTCATGCGTAGCTAGGGTTAAACGTAGTAAATTAAAAAGTTCGAGGGATAAATTACATGCAACAAACCTTGGGTGAATTAAGAACGGGGTGATCAGATACTCCAGGAAAAAAAACTTTCATAATATAATTAACGTGATCCAAAGTCGGTATACCCGTACTTTCTAGGTCTGCAGTTAGATCAGTCATATCGGTTTGTAATTCAGCAAAAGCTTGCTTGCATTCCAACCGAACATTACTTTCGAGTGTGATCATTTGAATTTGAATACGTTTGTATTCCCTTTCTGCTTGGGTGCTCTTACGTCGGTATATTATAATTACGACGAAGAATATCAAGACAACTAACAAAGCAAAGGCAATTCCAAACATGGCATGAGAAAATGAATATGGTTTAAGTAAATCATACTTTAAATAACCAATGGGAAAACGAAGATTTCGACCAACTTTAACCACAACGAGCGGCAGCTCAACAGGGGTCTCGACCCCATTCTCATCTGTGGGCGGTGGTTGTTGTTCCGGCGGAATACAGAGAAGTTGTGTCAATGTTAAACTTGTTATATTGCACTGAACAGTTCCAATGGTCACGTTTACATCATACTCGTCGGATGCAATGTTCAGTAGCTCACCTTCGATCACAAGAGTATCGCCCTTGTATGATTTCTTTCCTTGTGGGAACGGAAAGTAATTAGGGTCACCAACATAGACAATTGTACTACGAATATTCTGGAAGTATTTACTAAGATCGTGCACTCTTTGTACATTGTCCATTATAAATCCTATCTGGAGGCTGAGTTGGGTTTCATGAATTTTCAGAGAAGTCATGTCATTAACATTGTAGCTACTAGTAGTAAAATACGAATTATCTTGAAGATTACGTCGTCGACGACGATTGTCGTAGTTGTGATAAGACTGTCCCTGATATGAAGAATGTCCTTGAATTTTTTCAATAGATAATTTGTATGCGTTAAATTTCGCAATCACTGAAGGCGATGGACACTCCATTTGATTTTGATTGATAACTGTGCAGACCGTTTTGTTTACCCGTCCATCGTCAAAAAAAACTTCTAGCTCTGGTCGCTGTATTGAGTGCAGATTAGTCCCATGTACAGTTAGCATTCGACCTCCACTAGCGAAACTTCTTAGCGGTTTAATCTGCATTATACCGGGATCTTGAGTGTAATTATATATAGAACACAATTCATTTGGCCGGTAGGCTGAATTCCCCCTTTGATCGAATGTTGTGCACCTTTCGTAAGTGCGATTGGCACCGTCTACAATCAGCTTCAATCGACGGATTGGTTCTGGTTGGGTTGCTTCAGAAGTGATACACGTCAGACGATTACTGGATGCTTCCGTTGTATTTATATGACACTCATATTCATCTAAGAAAGCTCGAATATGCGATCCAATATTCAAAAATCTTCCTATTAATATTAAATGGGTTCCACCACTCCGAGGTCCCATTGTTGGATGAAGTCCCTCCAACTGAATGTCTTTAAATTGAAACTGAACATTTGATTCAGCGTAGCCGGCGTCATTAGCTACTCTGATAGGTGCTTTAAGCTCCTGCCCGACAGCTCCCGTTCGACATTCAATTTTAACTGAGATCTCATAATTGACTAATTCGCAGGGTACATTTCCTATGCTCACTTTCCCTCGCACATCTTCTTCTCGGATTCCCAGGTTGCTACCTTCGATTGTAACCAAAGTTCCTCCTTCTATAGGTCCGCTCATCGGTCTAATCGTATCAATTCTGGGACGTGGACAGTCATTTGTTCCTTCAATGTTGCACGTTTCATTGTAAACGCAGGAGTTCCCGCACCATGCGCATTGGTACTTAGCATCCCGCGTCACGCATAAACTACAGTCGGCGTGTTCTCGATGTGAGCCCAGCACATCGCATTTATACAAAATTACAGTCGCAGTATCAATGTAATGCTCTCGATTCCATCTAATATCAACTTTAGCTTCATACTCATGTGCGTTTGTTTCGTAGAAATACTGAGAAGGGTAGGTAAATTTATAAATGGATAGAGTGGATTTAGTGGATTTAGTTTACCGGTGTTTTTTCACAAACAACTATCTTGTTTGCTTCTATCCTTGCAGGAAGTAGCATTTGGGCCTCCTCAATGTGCACCCGACACACAAAACCGGAATGTGCACTTTTTGGTTTCGGAAGATTTTCAATTTCCAGACGAATCTCCTTTGGTACCCTTACAGGGAGTAGTATTGGATTACGCTGACGTTTGAGGTGAGGACAGGCCTAATACACGACAAAGGATCTTAACAAAATTGCAACAAAATTCAACTTCTTTATGGACTTACCTCCACAGAGGTGATAACGCTTTCCATGTTCCTACACTGCTCCGTTCTATGGACGCATTTGTTATCGAAAATGCACCAATTGCAGCCCCATTGGCTTTTCACACATTTTTGACATGTATTGTGCTTAGAACAATCGAAGAAAGCGAAAGATCTTGAAACGAAATCTTTATTTGTTTCCGAACTCCTCACAGACAAAGGCACCAAGACATGGTCGTCATTTTGTTTGATCTCTGGTCTTTGCTCAATCGGTGGTGTCATACAAGCAAGCCCATTTTCCAAAACTTCGGCATCGATTGGTGTCGAATTCCCGAAAACACAACGATATTTGGCGTTGAGTGGCTCTGGTAAGGTCCGTATAATTAATTGAACATGACTCAGCTCTGTAATCGGAATTTTGTCTGGAACAATTGACTCGAAGTCAATGCATTGCTGTCCACTTCCAAGTGACAGCCAACGAGCAGCACTGGTATCCTTTTGACAAGCACTGCGTACAGTACATCGCTTCTCCAATGAACACCAACCACAGAATGGATCCCGAGATTCTAGGCAAGCTGAGCAGTTAGTATAAATTGAGCAGTGTTCCACCCGTAATTTTGAGATCTATATTGATGAAAATTGAAGCTAATAAAAAACTAAAAAATAATCAATAAATGAGTTAGAACCAACCGTTTTTTTCGATAATACGTAGAGGAAGTCCTTTTTGGGTGACATCATGGTGTCTTGCAATATTCGATTGCCTGGATCAACTACTACTTCTTCGTATTCACCTGGCTGTTGCCCGGAAATGAGAACTTTCTTAATTGACCCTGTCTCGGTGCCAAGGAATGCCAATGAGTGCGGACCCGTGCTAGTTGCTGTTACAGATGTTATAGAGACATTATCGAAATGAAATAAAGCATGCGCCGAAATGGGCGAAACTCCACTTATTTTCAAGCCAACAGTGCAAAAGCTATAGATGTTCCCTAGAGACTGGTAGAAAGAAGAGAAGTGAGACTGAATCGCCATTCGTCTCACGTATAATACGTACCCCAACCATAGGACAACGCCCATCATTTATTGTCCCAGAAATATACCCCAGATTTCGATCTTTAATCGTTCCGTTAAAGCACATATGAATGTTTTCGATGAAAACTTCTTCGATATCCTTCAAACTATAAATACACATCGCTGACTTGGCCTCCGGCTGATTAGTAATCTCCTTCGAGGGCGAAAAAATGGTTACTAATACGTGATCATCCCGTTTGATGCCCAATTGCTGAGCAAGTTTCTGACCCGCTTGGGTAATCTTGGCATCACGCAAAATGTTATAGTCTATGTTTGCGTGCGTTGCGCGGCACTGAATTGTTATTTCAGTGTAACTGTCGTAGTTCGAATCCGTGATACAAATTCTGGCTAGGCGTGTTACATAGCCAGCCTCTTCTGCTAGGTGTGATTTTTTTTGGACCAGTGCAAAGTATGCATACTCAGATGAATTAAAACCGTAAACGTAGTCAACGAGAAAGTGATCTCTATATTTTACGTCAATATTTATGATTGATTGCTGAATAGAGAACTCGGCGTAATTAAGATCGTCCAACTTTCGTGAACTTATTGCAGGAACATCATGTCGGTAATCGCCAACGTTCGTGAAAGTTGTCCCTACATAGAGTATGTCCTCTTTTTTCCACGACTGGTACTGAGATGGTCCTATAAATGCATACGTTGATGACGTTTCATCATTTGCTGCCAATGGAATGGCTATAAACTGCGGCGACTGTGGGAATTTCGATAGATTATATATTTCACAGGCTCCTTGTCTAATGCTTCCGCAAGCTATTAAGATATCATCAATGTAGTTGACTATTAAAATTTTGTTGTGGTTGTTCATTTGCTGTGTTTCTACTTCATCGGGGCAACCACCTGCATGACACTGTGGACTGTCATGTTTGGGTCCAGTCACAGCTTGTGTAAGCACTCGCAGATTCTCGTTCAATTGAAGAATTTTATTTGTGGCTCCAGCGTAGAATACGTTTCGTTTCTTGTCGTATGACAAATGTGTAAAATAATTAGTGTACAAAAGAGATGATGAAGTTGATGAGCTGCTGTTGCTTATTGTAGATGCTGTGGATGTTGGTGCATTTACCCCCGTCAGCAACAACGGGGACGATGGCAAACAGAATTGTGCAACAATATCGCTTTGAATGTGTGTGTCATTAACGCAGGACTGTGATCCAGAGTCTTTGGAATAACTAATGCTGCCAACACTGTTTACAGTCTTTTGGGCACTTCTGGTAGTGACCGGCGATAACATTAGTACAAGACACGTGACCATGTGCAGTTGCAATAGATTTCTTAGGACGGTTGCTGACATGTTTCAGGTTGTATTGCGTTTAATGATCCGTAGTACGATTCCGAGGCAGTGAAAATGAGTGTTTAAGTTTAGTTTATCAAAGCTAAACGTGTAGAATATGCCATCTATAACCGTGTGTTCGTTGCTAAACAATATATTAGTTGTGGTCTTAATACTGGTTTAGTGGTGTTTATATATGTGTAGGTTGCAACTCAATGAGAGTTCCTCTTAAACGAAAAGATAACAATTTTTTTAAAATACATTTAATAATTCAAACGAAGTTACTTTAATTATAATAAAAGAAATATAACTATCATTTAGATATCGAAAGCATGCCAGAGAATATTTCACGGATGGAGAGGATATGCCAGGACAGATACACATCATGCATTTTTTTAAGAAACCTAAGCACTTTACAGCAATTTTGGGTAGTTTTAATAAATGATGAGTGTTTTTGTATTCTTACACTACTTTCTTAGCGTTTTTCCTTCAATTAATTTCATTTTAGTTTACATTTTGCACTACAATTATCATTGGTTTCAATGATGATGGTTTACTCAAATATCCTCGAAACAAAAACAAAATCAAACATTCTTATTTAATACAATTTTCAACGTGAATTTCCTCATCAAAATTTAATCAGTTTATACATTTAAACTCTTATAGATTCTTGCAATTGCGATTGCAATTGTCTCAGAAAAATATTTATTCTCTTGGTTCTAACATTTCAGCGGGCAAAACTGCGACTTACATCTTAAATACATTTAAAATTTGCACATAATGTTGAAATTGTCCATCAGTGAAAGATACTCAAAACACAAAAGGAATGAGCACTTAGAAGAAAAAGAGATAATATGCTGATAGATTCAAAATATTTAATTGTAAGGCGATTAGAAAAAAGAAAAAACTTTTTACATAAATATCAATATCAATTAAAACATAAATCAAACTTACATTCGAATTTATAATTTATTTAGAAAGCAATTCAAATACTTTTGCAAGGTGGATTAGAATTACTTTCGTTTGCCTTTTAGTTCAACTTTATTGAAACAAAATAAATCCTGGCAGCCCTTGCCTTCTATATTTCAACCACACACAAATACACACTGCACTCCATTAACAAGCCTTGCTAGACGGTTTTGATTTTTGTTGGGTCGCATAATCTTTAAGAAATGAACCTTATGTATTCTTTTCTGTTTTTTTTTCTTGGTTCCTTTGGCTTTTTATAATTTACAGAAATTTTGGTTACAAATACCCGTTTTATTTATTTTAACCACGGCAAACTGCAAAATCAATTTTTTTAACACCATTCCTGCCAAAGCAACATAATACTCAACACTTTTGTATGAGATCAAAAATAAATAAGACCAAGGGGATTTTAAGCAATGCAATTTAACATAACGTTTTTTTTTTTTTGTTAAATTGTTGGATAATTAGTAAACTAGGTGGAGAGAATATCAATCTAAAATCAGCCCAGAATCCAGTGAGACGAGACCGAAAAAAGTTATTCATGGACTCCTCGGAGGACCGTACATATTAGATGAGAGAGTAAAAGAAACAAAAAAGAAAACAAAAGTTGTTTTTATTTACTGTCACTTTCTGATAAGTGACGTGCAACTTTTACTTGTCTCGCTCTTTTCTGTGCCTGACTCGAGCGATGTTACACGGAACACGCAAACTCTACTTTCTAAGCTCAAATGGACAAGATATAAGGTTTATGCAGATTTATTAAGCGGTATCACTGCACCGAATAACAAAAATGTTCTCAAAATAATTTGCGGGTAATGTGTAATTGCCGAAACAGTGTACCAATAAATTTTTTAATTCATGAATTAACAAAATTAAATAGAGAGAGAAAAAGCACCCACTCCACACAGCACCAAGATAGCAGTCATATTCGGATTATTCTATACCCAAACAGAAATCAGAAACAGAGATATTATTACTCCTTTGATAGGGGACTCATGAATTTGACAGCAAAATTACGAAACAGATATGCACGTGAATAAGCATTAGCCTTAAAACGTGTTTGTGTACTCCATAAAAATGCTCAACTTCTAGCAAGAGAATGCTTACGTATGCATAAGCGGAAAACGTAAGTTAACTTGTGTTGAAAATAAAGAAAAAATTTAGAATATAGAGTAGATTAGAGCACATATATAAATTATCTATATGATGCTCATTCCAATACCTTTGTAACTAATATTTATGTTGAAAAATTTGTATTGGAAAATGGATTGCCTGAACTCTGCCCTTCATTTAAGAGTCCGTTTCCAGTACCTGGAAATCGTCAGCTGACCACAGAGTACATACTTATGTCCGGAAATCAATAAGTCATCACTGCTATTGTCATTGCGTGGTGTGACATGTCGCTCTGATGTTAAGTAGTGTGTGTACTTGGAATATTATTTTGACTTTCCAATATTGAGTTAAATATTTCTATAAATTTGATTTCTGAGTTTTAGTTGTACTTGTTCCCTCGGGTGGGTATTGTGTGCTTTGCAGTGGCTTTTCCCAGTGCAATTGTTGCAAGGATAACCTGAAATTTTTGTTTTCGGCTTGAGAGAAGCGGTAATACTTTATCCACCTATACTAGCGTATGACTTTGTAAACAAATAGATCCAAGGAGTTCAACGGGATTCAGTTCAGACCGATCATTCGTCATACATTGCGCAGATTCATTCAAAGACTTGACAGAAACTCCAATTCGTACACATATGTACAAAAATGCATTCGCACGGAATGAGAGTCGAGCTTCTTTGAGGTTTAAACAATCTTTTCTCCACGTATGTAGCCAATACTCCTTGGATAGCATATCCCTTTAGCGATATATATTCTCAACTAAGCTAAAAGCATCACGAGGAAGAACAACTTTGCCATCGGCCCAACAGAGCTATAACAAAAAAAAACGCATACCATTACCGAAACAGGAACCATTACCGTGTGTTAGGGCGAGAAACATCCATAAACATTTTAAAGTGTGTAAATGAATCTAACCCAGTTGCTTACATATGCTGCTTGTATATTTGGACATATATTAATCATGCTCCTTCTCATCTTCACCTTCCAGTTGTCTCTGTTAAAGTGCCGTGAGTGAGAAAACGTCTAAAAGTTGTGTAGGAATAGGGTAAGAAAAGTTTTTATAAACCTCGGATAAGCGAGAAAGAAAATATGAATGGCAAAGAATATCACGGGGCAAGAGTTTAATCTAGAAAAAAAATGTTTTAATTGAAGGTAGTTTCCCTTCTGGGAGCAAGGCTACAATTTGATATAATCTTTAATTTGAAGGGCTGGTAAGTTTCAAATCCTTATCGAAAGGTTGTAAACTACGAAAGAGGGCGAGATATAGATGATGTCTCTTTTTGATCGAGTTTATTGTTGTGTCAGTGCAACCCATTAATGATGGGCTTTATGGTGCTTGGTGCGGGTGATTTTATACTGCGCCGGGTTTTCCTTGTCTGTTGACATTGTTTTCTTTCTTAACTTATTTTGTTTTCTTTATCGGTATAGCATAATAGGACTGGTTATTAAAAACTGTCAATCTAAAGGATACGAATTGGCCATGTAAGGATTATAATTGGTTTGTGCGGGTGAACAATATATGTAGTCTCACTGATTTTTATTTTAGTTTGCTTTTTGTTCTGTAAGGATCAGATAAAATCTAGATAATAGAATAAACAGCTGATTGGAATGTTCAGATTTCCGCAGGACCTTGTGGGATTTCTTTTATAATTTTCAAATGTTGAAGGAATCTGAAAATGGCGTGTGATTATATATAAAACCGATATGAGTATTAAAAGATTTTTGCAGTTTTATACTTGCAAAGATATTTTCTACTGCATTTTTTTTACTATCCAGAAACTCGATTTCAGATAATGCGTAAATGGTTTCGATACGTCCTTGTAATTTTTCGTTGCACTAATTGTATCTCAAATAAATGTATGAAAATTAAGAAAGAACTTAACGAATTATTGATGAGACGTATATTTTTCTCTAGCGCAGCAAAATGGCTTTTATATCTGTACATTAAAATATGACAGGTATTTTACAGATTTTTTGGTATATTTTATACTCCAACGTGTAAGTCGTAACGTGTTAAATACGTAACTTCTTTTAAAACATTTTTATGGTTGGCAGATCTTAAAATTTGTCTAGTGATAAACTTTTATTTCCTTTTTTTCAGGATGAAATACTTTTATGAATATTCTTCCAAAATATTGATGTTTCTGATTTTGGAAAAAAAGAAAGATTCATAGTTTCATTCCAATATCTTCCGATATACGCAACTGATAAATAGTGCAACCGGATTTTCTTTTAATTGTATTCAGGTTTTAATTTTAAGTTAAATATCCGGTTTAATATAATTGCCTAATTGAAGTACATATACCTCATATTTGTACTCCCCCGCGCAGTTGCGGGTAATAATGTTTTATCTAAGCTATTTCTTTGCATATTTCTCTCTTCTCTTAACAGATGTTTAGAAAAACAAAACTTGCATGGCTGAGATAAACCGTAATTTCTGACAATGAAACGTTTTCAACGGGTGACAAAAAGTTTCTCCTCATTAAATTAAGTAACAACACTGCTGAGTAGAGCCTATTGGGATATCATATCAGCAGCATTTAAATAAATACGTTCAAGATAGGTAGAAAGCAAGCAGCACGTAAAACAATTAAAACTCGGTTACCACGAGGAAAGTAGAAACACATGATAAAAGCATAAATGTATACTTATTTTTTTTCATACTATAGGTAAAATGGCAAGCTTCATGATGTCGGTGGGTGAGGGAGGGAGCAACAGTAACAGCAGTAGCAGTAGCAGTTGCCATGCCGCAAATTCAAGTACAAATGATTCGTTTCAATATTCCAATACGTCACCGTCTCCATCCATGACAGATGGTGGCCACCCCACACTTGCAGACAATGCAAGCCCACCTTTTTCGCCCCACTTTCACTCAAACTTAACAACTTCAACAATTGATATTTTGCATGGAAATACTTTGGCGACATTGCAAGGACAAAAATGGACCCAGTACCAGGACTTCGAAGCTCTCCTTTTAAATATCAAGTGCCAACAAGACAGTATTGTAAGCAATTCTGCGCTCACACGAACTGCTTTACCTCAAAAGCCAATCAACAATGTTAACAAAAGTGCCAGGTACAAGGGAGAAGTGCTGAAATTAAATGGTGCTGATATGCATCACTATGGTATCGCACCAAAAACAGAAAGTTTTGTAGTGTCCATATGTAACATTTGTAATGCCATTCTTAAGCCATCTGGATTGGAGAGACATATGAGAGTCCAACATCGTTCAAGTTTACGTGCAGCGGTAGCTGCTGCCGCATCCACCAGTGTATCGTCTTTGTCCCACCACAGTTCTGATCGGGATATATTTCCTAGCATGGGTATTAGTTTGTCTAAGTCCGCGGTAGCTAACGTGTCATCATTGCA